>OZ012739.1:155619375-156031214 GCA_963859935.3 Lathyrus sativus
AACCGATCTGGTTTTCTAGTTTTCTTATCAATGTAGACTTATCAGCCTTATATTATGGTATTCTGGTTATCTCAGTGTTCTGGTATTCTGGATTTCATGTTTGAGCGGAATTCTGGTATTATTGAGTCAGCAGAACAGCAGTTATTCTGAACATGTTGGATACCTTGATCACATGTTTGCATTTTCATAACATCATATCTTCATTTTAACAGATGGGTAATGGTAGAAAGGACACTATCAGCTACAAGTTTCAGTCACTAGATTTGAGTCTGATCCACAGCCTGATTGCCAAAAACTACTCAGAGAAATATGAAGACTTTCAAAGAAGATTATGGGAGGATTCTTAGCCTGCTGCATACTATTACATATTATGAGAAAGGGGCTTTACATACCTTGCTACAGTTCTACGATCATGCTCTGAGGTGTTTCACATTCAGAGATTATCAGTTGGCTCCTATTTTGGAGGAGTTTGCGCTCATTTTGGACGTCCCGGTTAAAGATCACGTGCCTTTCCATGAATCTATGGATGTTCCCAATCCAGAAGTTATTGCCAATGTTCTTTATTTGAGGATATCTATGGTGAAGGGTCATCTACAATCCAAAGAAGGTTTATCTGGTTTTCTACTTAGTTCTTTGTTAAGTGAAGCTATGGAGTATGTTGAGGCTTGTAGTTGGACTACCTTTAATGCCATACTAGCTTTGTGCATTTATGGAACTGTTCTCTTCCCCAATTTTCCTAGTTTCATAGATATGAATGCAATTTGAATTTTAAGGATGAAAAGTCTCGTGCCAACACTCCTTGGTGATGTATACCACTCAGTGCACTCAAGGAGCTTTAAGTAGAAAGCTGGACTTCTTTATTGTTGTACTCATCCTTCTAAGTTCAATTCCTAATGGAATGCCACGGTAACCGCTCACAAAATGAAAGAGGATGACAATCAAGGCCAGCTTGAAAAGCTGAAGCTACAACTCAGAAACAAGGAAATAAATGTTATAGCAGAATCATCTCACAGGTGCAGAAGTGAGAAGCAGCTTAAAGAGACATTATTAGCCCTCGAGGAGCTTAAGATTTGAGTAGAAATAAAGAATCCTAAACTCGAAGGCACCTTCGAAGAAGATTCATGGGAGGATCATTGCCAATATCTGGAAGGGATCGCGCACAGGAGAGATGTTCTCATTCAGGAGCTGATCTAGAGACCAAAGCATCCTGACACCAAGAGGTTATTCAAAGAGGTTCAAGCCTAGTGCAAGGAGCATAGAGGCTGATGAGGGTTGTCTTTGGTGGATATTGACGATTTGTCTTAGTGGTTTTTCTCCTTTTTGTATCTGATCACCGTCAGGCTTGTTAGCTGGGATCATTCATTCTTGTATTTGGCTATGTCTTTTCTTGTTTGGGTTGTATGTAATGACTTATTATTCTCTTATTCAGTAATCTATGAGCAGCTCTTATTGTTGTTCCATCTATCTCTGGTGTTCATCATTATTATTATTATTATTATTATTATTATTATTATTATTATTATTATTATTATTATTATTATTATTATTATTATTATTATTATTATTATTATTATTATTATTATTATTATAAAACTGGAATCAATGGGTAGATCGCCCTGGAAATATTCTAGCATGACATTTGCATTGCATTTGCATATTCATGTACATAACAGGTGTTCCTAGCTGGCTTTTTCTTATCTCTGCCAGGTTTTCTTCAGCAGGATTGCAGACCCTAATATTCACAGATATTGCACAAGAGGAAATCAATGAAGAGTAATGGAACAAGTCCAAGTTGAACTTTTGGAAGTCGGAAACCGCATAAATCAATTTATGGAGTTAATGCAGAACATGGCCCACGGGCAGGAACAACTCAAAACTTTGGTCCAGCCACTAATTAAGATTGCTCGAGTTGATGAAAATGGTATGGTTCATCCAAGTGATGGTGCTGGTGTTGTTATTCCTCCGGGCAGAGGTGGTGCTAGTGTTGTCATTCCTTCGGGCGGAGGTGTTGCTGGTGAAGTTCCTGGTGTAAGCGATGTCGATGGAGGAGGAGGTGTGTGTTGTTCGTGGCACTGGTGGCCATCAATGGGAGGAGGACCATTAGGAAGATGCATTCTCTATGCGCGACTTGGATGTCGGTCTCCCTTCTGAAGCAGATAAGAAATTTAGGATGATTCAAGAAAGAATGTGTGCATACGAGAACCAAAATTTTTTTGGTCTCGATATGATTGATCTTGGCCTAGTTCCTAGAGTAAGAATTCCACCCAAATTCAAAGTCTCGGACTATGCTAAGTACAAGGGAACAACTTATCCCAAGACTTACATTCGGGCTTACTACAGGAAAATGTCGGCTTATTTAGATGACGGAAAGATCTTAATGCATTTCTTCTAAGACAGCCTGGTTGGGGCTTCATTAGAGTGGTATATGGGGTTAGAGAGGACTCACGTTAGAAGCTGGAGAGACTTGGTGGAAGCTTTCGTCAAACATTATCAGTACAACAGTGACATGGCACCTAATAGGATGCAATTACAGAATCTCGCTCAGAGGGGTAACGAAAGTTTCAAGGAGTACGCCTAAAGGTGGCGTGAGCTGGCAGCGAGAGGTCAACCTCCAATGATGCAGTGATAATTCATTGATATGTTCATGGCCACGCTTCAGGGGCCTTATTATGTGAAACCGGTTAGGTGTATGTCAGCTGGATTTTCAGATCTTGTGTTGGCAAGGGAAAGAGTGGAAAGTGGAATTAATGCAGGAAATATTCCAAGTGGAAACGGCTCCTCGTCTAGAGGAAGTAAAAAACCATATGCAGGTAGCCCTAAAAAGAAGGAAGGTGAAACAAATTTTGTATCTTCTTATCATGGTAAAGGCAAGGCCAACCAAAATTATACACAGCAGGTTACTACCGTGGCCATCCCGGCTGCGCCTCATTTACAAAACAACGCTCCTCGCCGATATCCAGATCGCCCAAGAACATAAAAATAGGCATTTCGATACTCCACCAATGTCATATTGTCAGTTACTACAACATTTGTTGCAATTACAGTTGGTACAGAAAAGGACTTTGGCTTCTCTTATTGGCACTCCACCGCCAAGTTATGACGCTAACACCCATTGTGAATTTCATTTAAGGGCGCCAGGAAACCATATTGATAACTGCAAGGCGTTTACACATAAAGTGCAAAATTTGTTGGATTTTAAAGCTATCGACTTTAACAATGGGCCGAATGTAATGCAGAACCCTATACCACAGCATGGCATGACAAGGTTTAATGTTGCTGAAGGTGGAGAAAAGTTGAATTTGATATTTGATGTTAATGATTTGAATACTCCATTTTTTTCATTAAAGAGCGTTGTTGAAAGGAGGTGTATTTCCAGGATGCACGAATGATTGTCAAGGATGTGTGTCACAGCTAGAGGGTTGTGATTTGCTGAAGAAGGGTATATAGAGACTGATTGATGATGGACAGTTACAATTTGACAGAACTAGTGTTGTGGAAGACGATAATGATGATAATAAAGATGTTGCAACAATCTCAATCCCATACAGAACTATTCGCATTTCGGCGTCAGCGCAACAAGCACCCGTCGTCATTACTACACCAGGGTTGATTATGTATGAGAGTACCAAAGCAATTTCGTGGAACTATGGAGCGGAGGTGTTCTGTAATGGGCAGAAGCAGGAGTTGTTGGTTTCTTCGGGTACAGGTTTGAATATTGAAAATATCGTTGGAGCCGGTGGTATTACTCGCAGCGGTATGGTTTTCTCACCATCAGATGATAATGTTGGTAGTTCTGGTAAAGACAAGGGTAAACAGGTTATGGAGGATTCCACACAGAAACAGGAAGATGATGCTTCCTTTTCAAAAGATGTAGAGAAAATAATGAGGTTGATTCAAAAAAGTGATTACAAGATTGTTGATCAACTGAATCAGATGTCATCCAAAATTTCTATCCTATCATTGTTACTATGTTTTGAAGCACACATAAATGCATTGTTGAAGGTGTTAAATGTTGCTTACGTTCCACAAGAAATTTCCATAAATCAACTTGAAGGAGTAGTAACACATGTTAACGCCAGAAACGGTTTAGGGTTCACCGATTTGGATCTGACCCCTGCTGGAAGAAATCATAATAACACCCTGCATATCTCCATGGAATGCAAGGGCTCTTTAATGTCTCATGTCTTAGTAGATATTGGTTCTTCACTAAATGTTCTGCCGAAGAAGGCCCTTATGAAACTTGACACGCGAGGTTTGATTTGCAGGCCAAGTGATTTGATTATGCGGGCGTTTGATGGGTCGAAAAGATCAGTGTTTGGTGAGTGGTGATGTCTATCAAGGTGGGACCAGAAATTTTTTATACAACTTTTTACATCATGGATATCCAATTAGCCTACAGTTCTTTGTTAGGTCTTCCTTGGATACATTCTACTAGAGCAGTAACGTCTACCCTTTATCAAAAGCCGAAATACATGGTTGAGGGAAAAGTGGTTACGGTATGTGGAGAAGAAGTCATCATGGTTAGCCACTTGTCAACATTTAAGTATGTCGAAGTTGATGGGGAGATCCACGAAACCTTGTGTCAGGCCTTCGAAGCGGTCCAAATTCAGAAAGAGCCTCCTATAAAGGATAAAGGGCCTGGGGTTTTGATGTCTTTGCTGAAAGAGGCACGTGCAGTGGTTGAGGCTGGCAGTTCTCAAAGGTGGGGCCAGGTTCTCAAAGTTCTGATGAAGCAAGATAAGTATGGGTTGGGGTACAAGCCATCAAAGTCATCACAGGATCCCCCAAGATACAGAGGTCCTTTCAGATTTACAAGTGTTGGGGTTATCTTTGACAGAATCAATGCAATAGGGGATAATGAAGTCGATAGGACTGTAACATGGATGATTAGATCCGCCCATGTGTTCCAGGTCAGAAATTGTGCAACTGGTCTGCCAAAGAAGTCATCCTGGTCACCCATGAAGAGTAATTTTTATTGTTTTTACATATGTTAAGTTCTACGTTCTGCCCAAGACGTAGTGACTCATTCTGTAGGGCCATACTATTTTTACTTTCAATGTCATCATGAATAAAGAACGTTTTGCATTCAAATGTTTCAATCCCTGCTTTTTCATTTTTTTTCTTTTACATTTATTAAAAGAAAAAAAACTGGCAATGATTTAGATTCCATCCATGCAGATCTACCATATCAGATTCCACCGATAATGATTCAGCTACGACTCGTTATGACTTTGATAATCCCGTTTATCAAGCCAAAGAAGAGACTAATGAAGACTGTGAACTGCCTGAGAAATTAGCCAGACTTCTGAAACAGGAGGAAATGATCATTTTACCTCATCAAGAGGATATTAAAGTTGTCAATATGGCCACCGAGGACGTTAAAAAGGAAATCAGAATTGGGGCTGCCTTGGAAGACAGTGTCAAGGGAAGATTGGTTGAAATGCTTTGAGAGTATGTGGATATCTTCGCTTAGTCTTATCAAGACATTCCTGGACTTGATACAGAAATTGTCGAACATCGTTTTCCTATCAAAGAAGGTTGTCCTCCGGTCAAGCAAAAGCTGAGAAGAACGAGACTAGACATGGTTGTCAAAATCAAGGAAGAGTTTCAGAAATAGTTGGATGTTGGTTTTCTTACTATGACTAATTATCCTCCATGGGTTGAGAATATCGATCTTGTACCTAAGAAAGATGGAAAGGTTAGGATGTGTGTCGACTACCGTGACATAAATATAGCAAGCCCGAAAGATGACTTCTCGCTCCCCCACATTGATGTGTTAGTGGATAACACTGCTCAATACTCTGTATTTTCCTTCATGGATGGTTTCTCTGGGTATAACCAAATTAAAGTGGCCCGATAAGACATGGAGAAGACAAGTTTTATAACACCATGGGTAACTTTCTATTATAAAGTAATTCCCTTTGGGTTGAATAATGTTGGGGCAACGTATCAGCGGGCTATGATGACTCTCTTTCATGATATGATTCACAAAGAGATTAAGGTATATAATGATGACATGATCGTGAAGTCACAGACGGAGGAGGAGCATCTGGTGAATCTTTAGAAATTGTTTGAAAGGTTAACAAAATTCAAGCTGAGGTTGAATTCGAACAAGTGCACCTTCGGGTGAGGTCTGGTAAACTGTTGGGTTTCATTGTTAGTGAAAGGGCTATTGAGGTAGATCCTACCAAAATAAAATCCATATAAGAGATGCCTAAGCCGATATCCAAAAAATAATTTTGTGGTTTCTTGGGGAGATTGAACTGCACAGCCAGGTTCATATCTCATCTTACAGCCACATGTGAGCCGGTCTTTAAATTGCTAAGAAAAGATAAAGTGGTCAGGTGGAATGAGAATTGTCAAAAGGTGTTTAAAAAGATAAAAGAATATTTGCAGGGTCCTCTGGTCCTTATACCTATGGTAGCATGAAGACCTCTTATTATGTATCCTACGGTTCTTGAGAATTCGATGGGGTGTGTGTTCGATCAACATGATGAGATAGGTAGAAAAGAACATGCCATCTACTACCTGAGTAAATTTTTTACTGATTGTGAGTCAAGGTACTCAATGCTGGAAAAAACATGTTGTGCACTCGCTTAGGCAGCCAAGTGTTTATGGAAGTATATGTTAAATCCCACTACCATGTTGATATCGAAGATGGATCGAATAAAATACGTGTTTGAAAAGCAAGCACTCTCAGGGAGAATTGTCCGTTGGCAGATGGTTTTGACAGAATACAATATTCAGCATGTTTCTGTTGCGGTGAGAATCGTGATACCAAGATATTGATTAACTTGAATCTTTAATTCTTAGATTACAACCGAACTTTAATTTATCCAAAGGAAAGGTCTAAAGAAAGAAAAACCCTTTTCGCGATGTAACAACAACGCTAAGAGATTCGGGGATCGGGGGTTGGTTATGCATAGGGTAGGTATTTCACATCCTAAACATCTGTAGTACTCTACAGGAACCTTTTGTTTGTTTGCATGCTAAGTTTGGCAAGTATTTGCTAAGATTGGAATTGGGTAAAAGGTGTAGGTTAAAACCTAATGATAGTTTCTAAGTTTGCTCGCAAAGACATCGCGTCCTCTACCTACGTATCCTAACTAGGATAGAATCAGAGCAATCGTAGTTCACCTCACAAGGGATGAAGAACACTTGATTATGATCAAGGTTCAAAGGGGAACAAACATATCCATGTTTGTGTAGAGTTTCATAAAACTCTCTAGATCTATGTTAAACACTCAAGAAAGGGGAGTAAGTAATCATTTCCATGATTCTTACATAGAGTTAACCAAACTCTATCCTAAAGTTCTACGTTGTAAGACCAAATAGTTCTATCCAGACCAAAAGGTGGGAGAAAGGGAAAGGTTGCTCGTCAAGATATCGCATCTTGTGCCTACGTATTCTCATTGTCCAATGAGAAATCAGAGCGGTCGTAGTTCGGGCACGAACTACAAAAAGGATCTATTGGTTCTTTCCCGACCAAAAGAGGGAAAAGGTTCTATCCAGACCTACGAGGGTATCCTATTGGTTCTATCCAGACCAAAAGGGGGAAGGTTCTATCCAGACCTATGATGTTTAAATCCTATTGGTTCTATCCAGACCAAAAAGGGGGAAAGGTTATATCCAGACCTAATGAGTTAATCCTATTGGTTCTATCCAGACCAAAAAGGGGGGAAAAGGTTCTATCCAGACCTATTATTTAATGAGCTATCTATGACCCAAGGGTTAATAGAGATACTTTCCTTTGGAAGGGAAAAGAGGAGGCAATTGGGATGAGAACTAAAGAGTTCCATCACTTTGGGGAAATAAACTTAACAAAGCATAATCATTCACACATGATGAATATAAGGGATATGGTTACAAACAGGAATAATCAAGCATATTACAATAAGCAAGGATTTCAATCAGGATGAATGGTTACAACCAAAGCAAGCATTTAAGATATTACAATATCAGACAATGATTTCAATCAAGATAAATGGTTACAACCAAAGCAGACATCAAGATATTACAATATCAATGATTTCAATCAAGGTAAATGGTTACGACCAAAGCAAGCATCAAGATATTATAATATCTAGAAGGGGAAAGTTCTTTCAAGACTTAATGAAAGGTGAAAACCAAAGCATATCTTAACGAAGAATAGGGTACATCTTAATAAAGATGGAAGGGGATCTTAACAAAGATGCATCTTAACAAAGATGAGGTTTCATTAGGGCTTACAAGATGACATGTATACTTACAGGCATCATGCCTAATCAAATAATTTCACAACAAATGTAAGTGAGAAGTTCAAAACTTCATGGGAGAAAACTTTCAAGTTTTAATGATGATTACACACAAATGCTTACAAGCAAAAGTTTTAGTCAAACTCAAGTACACAAGGATGCTAACAAGCCAAAATCATAACTTTAAAATAAAACTAAAAAGAGAATGAAATTAAAGTTTTGAAATGAATAAATGAGAGATAGAAAGGTGAAAACCCTAAAAACATTCATGGCAGCATGTGAAATGCAAGTAGAAAGTTCACATTTATGAGTTTTAGGTTTACCTCTTGAAGCAAGCTTAAGCAATAAGAAAACCAGAGATATTGAGAGCTCTTACAAGGTCTTCAAATGTTCCTAGGTTGATGAATAGATGCTCCAAACAACCTCCAAGCAAGCTAGTGGACGAAATGCCTTGTAAATGAAGGAAAAACTCTAAAATCCAAAGATTTCAAAGACCAACTCACTCAAACCTTGTTACATAAGTGTGGAAGTGATTTGGATAGCTTCAATACATCATATTTGATGTGTTTTAAGTCTTTCTTGAGTTGGAAAAAGTTTGGAAATAGTTTTGGAAGGTGTTTTGCAAAAATAGATTTTGAGGGATTTTGGAGACTTATTGAGATTTTGCAAGAATTTGGTGATTGTGTAAGGGAGAGAGTTCTAGATGGTTTCTAGCATGGAAATGGTGTGTTTGTGATGTAGAAATTGAGTTCTATTTATAGCCAAAGGCCTTGGATTAAGGTATGGGCAAAAGTGAAGCAAATTGCCAATTTTAACCTTCCATCATGAAAATCTTTGAGTTTTCCAATGCAATCTTCATACTTGTCTTTAAGCCACTCTACTAAGATATTCTCCATACGCTATAGATTTTTTCATCATGATTGATAGGATAGGAGGTGACTTGTTGAATTAAAGTTGATGATTTGACAAGGGTAGCCACCTTTTTTCTCTTTCTTCACTATTCACTTTTGCAACTTGCATTAAATAATGATTTCCTTTGATATTTGTACCATTTTCGTGGGAATTGATGTAAAAATGTTCATTATCAATATAAACATCATAAATGAGACTTAGTCTTTGATTAGCATCTATTTGGAGAGGTTTTGGAATCAAAAAACTCATGCTGACCTAGTTTTGCGAATGTGAGTTTTTGCCAACTTGTGGATCTTGGTTCTCTCTAACCAGGAAGAGTTATGGAACCCACTTGCACTTTTTAAAAATCCCCAATTAGGTAATACAATATTTATGCTTGTGTTAGGAACTCATTCCCCTTGAAACTAGGTCAAAAACCCTTGTGTGGTTAAGGAGTTATGGTTTTGCCCTTTTTAAAACCTTAATATCCTAACTTTTCGATTACTTATCAATTCTTGATCCAATGGTCACCAAACTTCATGAATAGATGTGATATACCATTAGGAACATAATTGACTTCAATTTTTGGTCAAAACCATGTTTTTCAATGAGTTGACTTTTCAGTCAGACGAACCGATTGATTGAAGAACTATGAGTTGACTATTGGTGTTCTGGGTCCTCTGAGGTCTTGAAACTTCTTGAGTAGACTTTAATAAGCCATAGGAACTTCATGGACCATTATCCCACCATTGGAACACTCTTTAAATCAAAAGTCAAACTACAGTTGACTTTTCCTGACCGAAAACCCTAATCGGTATCCTGAACTGCATTGTTCTCAAATCCTGGGTGACAACCTCAAATTGGATTCATACTTGACCCAATGTAGTATCCTGGATCTTGTTTAAAGTTGAATAAATCCAAAACATTGATTGATTAACCCATCGAAGCCTCGATTTTGACGGTAAGGAACCCTGATTCATCTGCATTTTGACAAAGATAAACTTGAAATGGGTTAAGGTTAGTTAATCAACTGAATATGATCCTAAAATGATGACGAGGATCTAATGGGGTCAAAATTTGGGGTGCAACAGATGCCCCTATTTAAATATCTTCACTAGATGGCAATGAGAGATGACAATCCTCATAGAATCATAGTGAAAGGTATTTAAATATAGCAAACCAGAAATTTTGTCCCTTAGATCCGATGGTATGCAAAAGGACAAATGCGAATATGCCATGAATCTAACTGATGTTATATGATGCTTGAATGCAAGACAAATGCAGACACACGAGCAAATATAAAAGAATGACAGGACAACAAGTAACTACTCACGGGGACCCAACACACTGGGGAAAGATTCAAGGCCAAGTAAGCAAAATAGTTCAAACATGACTAAAGATGCTTTTCAAAGGAATCTTTCACACAGGGGACACAAACTCTACCAGGGAAGACACATATTTACTGGGGAAAGGAGACACAAACCTCACTGGGGATAACCAGATGAGGAAGCCCACCGGGGAAGAAGACAATTCTTCACTAGGGAAATGAAAGAGAAGAAATGCAAACCACACTGGGGAAAACTTTGCTGGGGGAACAAAATCACTGGGGAAGCAAAGCTTCACCGGGAAAAAGACGGAACGAAGACACGAATCTCACTGGGGATAACCAGATGAGAAAATTTCCTATAATGAAGAGTTCAAACGGGATCTTCAGGAAAAGGTTAGAAACAAGACCGGGCGTGCCGGGGAGGTTAGTATCCTCTAATTCTCCGAGACTCGACTGGAAAACCAAAAGCTTCAACTGGGGAGACTGGTGACGACCAGAATAACAAATAGCTTCAAACGATGCTAGTTTCCACTAGACTTACTGGGGAGGATGGTGATGACCAACCCAAAGTTCGGTTTCCCAAAAGTGCTAAATGCCACTAGACTTCCTGGGGATATGGTGACAACCAAATCGGAGTTCCAATTTCAATTGGAAATTTCCAAACAATATGGATAAAACACAGGACTTCGGTTAGGGGAATTGATAACAACCGGCTAGTAACGATTAGCTTTCAAGCAATGCCAGTAACTACTGGACTTAGAGGGGACTGGTGATGACCAAATCAAGATATACCAATAACAATTGGTTCTGGATAATGCTAGTAACCACTAGATTTAACTAGAGAAATTGGTAACGATCGAGTCCAAGGAGACCAATGACCAATGGATTTTCAAAGAGTTTGGTGACGACCAGGTTTTCAAACAGGAAGCATAAATATATCCCTCAATACTTTAGGAACAAAAGCTAATATCCTCAAAGCATTAGGATACAGCAGAGACACAACCCTCAACACGTTAGGATTGTACCCAGGCTCTCAAAACATTAGGAATGAAAGCTGAACATCCTCAATACATTAGGATATAGAAGAGACACCACCCTCAACACATTAGGATTGGACGAAGACCCTCAAAACATTAGGAATGAAAACTGAAGATCCTCAATATATTAAGATATAGAAGAGACACAACCCTCAACATATTAGGATTGGAAACTAATATCCTCAAAGTATTAGGATTGGACGAAGACCCTCAAAACCTTAGGATCAAAAACTAATATCCTCAAAACATTAGGATATAGAACACTTCATGCAAATGCAACCACTTTAGTCTCTGGGAATTTTTGAACTCGGGATTCAAAGTATACATCTCCAAAGGTACACAACCTGTGCTTAGGATGGCAACAAACATCTTCCAAAGGTACATAACCTGTGCTTGGAATCAAACAGTATATCTCCAAAGGTACGAAACTTGAGCTTGGGATCAAACAATACATCTTCAAAGGTACGAAACCTGAGCTTGGAATCAAACAATTCATCTATCTCCAAAGGTACACAACCTGAGCTTGGATGTAAACCAATATCTATCTCCAAAGGTACGAAACCTGAGCTTAGGATAGAAACAAACTTCTTCCAAAGGTACGAAACCTGTGCTTGGAATCAAACAATACATCTCCAAAGGTACGAAACCTGTGCTTGGAATCAAACAATACATCTCCAAAGGTACGAAACCTGTGTTTGGGATGGAAACCATCGTGACTTAGTTTGGAATGATACATAACCAAATTGTCAGTATTCGTCGTCCATGGATTTTCATAATGCCAGTTACCAACGGGCCTTACTTGAAATATGATTGGTCACCACCAAATTACTTATACCAGTATCCACTGGATTTTCAAACAATGCTGGTAATAACCGTGCGTCGACATCCTTAAGATAAACTTCTCAAATCAGACTGCCATTTATTGCTGATGACGATTAAACTTCTCCGAAGAGACTTCCATTTATCGCTGAATATGGTTAAGCTTCTCCCAAGAGATTGACACTCATCATTGAAGACGATTAAACTTCTCCGAAGAGACTGCCATTTATCGCTGAATACGATTAAACTTCTCCGAAGAGACTGCCATTTATCGCTGAATATGGTTAAGCTTCTCCCAAGAGATTGCCACTTACTGTTGAAGACGATTAAACTTCTCCGAAGAGATTGTCATTTATCGCTGAATACGATTAAACTTCTCCGAAGAGACTGCCATTTATCGTTGAAGACGATTAAACTTCTCCGAAGAGACTGCCATTTATCGCTGAATACGATTAAACTTCTCCGAAGAGACTGCCATTTATCGCTGGAGACGATTAAACTTCTCCGAAGAGACTGCCATTTATCGTTGATGAAGGTTAAGCTTCTCTCAAGAGACTTCCACTCACCTGTTGATGACGATTAAACTTCTCCGAAGAGACTGCCATTTATCGTTGATGAAGGTTAAGCTTCTCCCAATAGATTGCCACTCACCTGTTGATGATGATTAAACTTCTCCGAAGAGACTGCCATTTATCGCTGAGGACGATTAGACTTCTCCGAAGAGACTGGCATTTATCGTTGATGAAGGTTAAGCTTCTCCCAAGAGACTGCCACTTACCTCTATTGTAATGTAAGATGTTCTTCTTGATAGATAGTGCAAAATAAATGCACGTCCAGGTAGGTTCGGCGACCGACAGGGACCAAAGTTCAATCCAGAACCAAGCTAGAAAGAAACTGTCAAACAAGACTCCAACCATTGAGAAATGAACTCGAATGGTGACTTACCTTATGCAATCATGGAAAAAGATAACTGAAGCAACCATCATCCACGAGGATTTAAACTCTGTGGGGAATTGATAAAGGACAGACATTTTATGCTTAAGGGCTGACAACTCTATTAGAGAGAGACAACACACCCAATCACTGAGGAGGGAACCAAAGTGAAACAGGAACAGGTAACAACCAGAGATAGAAACGATGCACGGATGCTATGCTTTATGACATGCTTATGTTTATGCTGACGAAACAGACAAAACAAAACAGGAGATGAAATAAACATCTCGACACGGAGACCCAACCAAACTTTACCAAGATTGGACATCAAAGGGATGATCATGAAGAACAACAATTCCACTTCAAGGTTACCACTTTCTTTGGGAGAGAGTAATCTTCTTAGGCCAAAACCTCAGGACTATACTTGGATTTCCATCATGAGTTTGAATTCTTTGTTGAAGGAAAATTACATTGAGAGATTCCCGAATCAACTGAGGTAACAACTTAACTGGAGAGCTGACAAAGGGCATCATGAGAACAAAACATTTATGCCCCATTGATAGTTTAACAATCCTCTTCAGTGAGCCACGGCTCTTGCGACAAACAGTCTTTAAACTTTTCTGCCCCAGATTACATGGTCTGTGAGAAGAAGTTATAAGGATGCTTTTACAAAAGAACTGGCATAAAGATGCTTCAATGTCTTCAAACACTTATAGATATTTTCAAATCTCGACGTGGTTGCCCTAGTTTAACGGTGTTTGTTACAACAAAGTCCCAGACTGTGGAAGTAACGACTGGGGAACAAACTTGCCCCTGCTAGCTGGTAACTGCAACAGTGTTGCCCCAGACTGAACTGTCCATTGAGAGCTTCATCTGATCTTGACCTGGTTGGCTTTGATTAGCTGCACTTTATGACAAATGATTAACAAATCCTTCAAATTGGTTGCCCCAGGCTGAGCTTCCTTTATCAAGTCATATTCCCTAGCTGACAACGTTTGTTGGGGTTCCTTTGACATTGGATCATCTTGCACACAATGTTGTTCATTAAAAATTGGCAATTTTCAATGTAAAATTCATGCAATCTTTTGAAAACATTTTTTGATGGAACACACACAGGGGAGTGATTAAGTGATCAAAGTGAAAGTGATCCAATCGTTTTACAAATGATGGATAAAGTGATTAACACACACAAACATCAAAGATCATTAGGAGTCAGGTTATCCAACCTTGTTGTAATATGCTTTCAAAACAACCTTACCTCAATTAGGTCTTTTAAGGGTTGTAACGTGGTCTGGTTCACGGTTCATGAAACAAAGGATAAAGGCTCAAAGTTATTTGTCCCACCCATTCTCCACGATGAACTCCAATCCTACGCTCAGTTAACTCAAACTATACATTCAGGTTCTTACAGGCTTAAGAATTAAACTGATGATAGTTGGTGATGGTTCACAAACCTAGGGTAGTCACGACTCCCTTGTAGTATTAGATAGCTTTTTCCTAATTGAGGATTTTTAAGAGTGATAACTCTTACAGAATTCCTCTCTTTCTATCCCTGACTGTTGTCTGAACTGTTTTGTTCGAATGTACAGTCAACGGGATGCCCCATTTTTGCCTAAGTCTCCTTCATAGGTTTCGACTTAGCGGGCTTTTTCTTTTTTCACTTTTCCTTTTTTTTTAGAAAGGAGGTGACTACCTAGATTAATGGCTTACAGTGAACCATCATCGTATTGTATGCTGAAAAGCATCTTCGACACTTGCTTGTTGTGTACGAAGAAAAACCTGAGTGCACCATCTTTATATGAAAAATGCCTTGTTATGCACATATCTTCAAGTTAACTGAGAACTACCCGCCCCCAGGTTTGAAATTTAAGGTTTTAGTTTTTGTAAAGAAAGAAAACTCCTACTTCTAGGCTCGAAGTGGTTAACGAGGGATTATCTTCCTTATTTCTCAAGTGTTTAGGGATTGAAACAATGCCTTACATCATCGGCAAAGTTAAATTGAAAGCATATCAACAGCAATTATAGACATAATTTTCATCATCCTCCCCAATCTTTGTTTTAAACAACAATTTAGTAAACAAAAGAAATTTTTGCATTTTTCGTCATTTCATAACAATGAAAGAAAGAGTGAAACGAATGGACTTAATCAAAAGATGCACAAACATTTCATTAATCTTGCCAAATTCAAATAAGCAACAGCTTACAAGCAATTCAAATGCAAAGAAAACACAACAAAATGCTGAAACAGTCTACAGCTGCCAGTCTTAGGGAACAAAATTCAAATTTTAGGCCCATGTGGGGAAACACCTTCAACCACCACTTGCTCCTTGTGATATAGAATTATGAGGGGTCTCACGGGTCCTTTGCCTTTGGATTTAGGAATCGTAGCACTGTTATTTGATTTATCCTCCTGAGGTTTCAACAACTCTTGCAGTCTTAGTTTAAAACCTTCACACTCTTCAACTAGGTACCCTGTTGTCCCAGTATGATATCCACATTCTACTTCTGGGTGGTCTTCCTCGAGGATCAAGTGTTTGTCAATGATTAGCTCTTGTACAAGATAACTCAATGCTATACATGCATCTAAATTGTGTCCTTCAGCTCCTTTATGAAATTCACAGTTCAGGTTCGCATTATGCCATGGTCCTGGCACAGGATTGGATAATCATGGAGTCACTAGTGAGTTTTGAATCAGTAGCGGGTAAAGTTTGCTTAACGGTACTGGAGTTGGTCTACCGCAAGTATTATTTTTCCTGACATGATTTTTCTTGTTCAATCTCCGGCTTTGCGAACCTTGAGGAGGAACAAACACCGACTGGTGAGAGACTTCAGTTGAACGCCCTAATGCCCCAGTATGATAGTCCCATTTAGCGTAAGTACCACAGTTTAGAGGGTAAGGAGGAATTACTGGTTTCAGCTCCTTTGATATTATCAATTTGCCTTGGATCAAGTCTGGCAATATCTGATTATGTGACATTGGAAACAGACTTTCTGGTTTCCTTGGTTTTCGTTGGGTGTGCTGACGCGATTGACGATTATCTGGTGGTTGATACCGAGAATGTCCTTGAGTTGGAGGAATCATCGGAGATAATGCATCCCTAGTTTCTCTGGACGTCACATGGTCAAGGTGACTTTCCTTTTTCATCATGTTCTGCAATGTCTCTAGAACCCAATTCATCTGACATTTGAGAATTCTGATGTCCTCTTTCAGCATTTCCTGGGGTTTCAAAAGTTCCTCCATTGTTGCCATTTGTCTCGGATATGTGCTAGATATCTCTCTGAACAAGTGGGAGACAAAGAGACGCAAGGCAGAGAAGAGAAAATGCAAAATGCAAATGCAATGCAAAGAGCAAACTAGTTTTACAAAACTCAGAAGATTGACTAGGTCAAAAACCCTCATTTCATCAATCGTTGGAAAAAGTTACAACTTTTTAAAAATATCAGAGATCGACTAAATTTTACAAAACTAGTTGCGACATGATATGCTCATGGTGATATGATGAGATGATGCACACATAACACAAAGGCAAGTATTCATAAATACAAAGCATATACAAAGACCTCCTAGGCTCAAGATCAAAGCAAGGAGTCAAAGGTCTAACCATCCCCAAGGATTTGTACTATGGGTTAATTTGTACCTGCCAAACGGGTTCTAACAGAGTTCCCAGAGTCAACAACCCATCTTTTAGATATTATCAACTTCCCAAATCACTTGGTAATCAATAATATTCTCAAGAGAGTCTCGTCCAAGTGTAGTATCGCGTATCAACTATTTCGGAAATACTTCCTTATAGCCATCGCACTACATCCTTATAAGGCCAAAGTGGGGTAGAATGTAATCTAAAAGTCCACAGTGTCATGGGCTCCTTCGTTGAAAGTAGCATTGTTTTCACGAATACTCGATCAACAATACTAAACTCTCAAGAGGGCCTACACTGAGCGGTGGTTTCTCAAGTTAGCTTGGTCGGGAATCAACTCCCTATAAGCCTTCTTGAATATACCACCATCCTATCATAAGTGCACTCGAGTCCGGGTATAGGACCGTCTCACCACTCAAAGCACCCAATATTCAACATACAAATATATTGACAAATATACAAGTTAAGCAAATATTCACAAATATAGCATACAATTAAACAAAATAGGCTAAACCCTCAAGTTTATATCCCCAGTGAAGTCGCCATTTCTGTTGCGGTGAGAATCGTGATACCAAGATATTGATTAACTTGAATCTTTAATTCTTAGATTACAACCGAACTTTAATTTATCCAAAGGAAAGGTCTAAAGAAAGAAAAACCCTTTTCGCGATGTAACAACAACGCTAAGAGATTCGGGGATCGGGGGTTGGTTATGCATAGGGTAGGTATTTCACATCCTAAACATCTGTAGTACTCTACAGGAACCTTTTGTTTGTTTGCATGCTAAGTTTGGCAAATATTTGCTAAGATTGGAATTGGGTAAAAGGTGTAGGTTAAAACCTAATGATAGTTTCTAAGTTTGCTCGCAAAGACATCGCGTCCTCTACCTACGTATCCTAACTAGGATAGAATCAGAGCAATCGTAGTTCACCTCACAAGGGATGAAGAACACTTGATTATGATCAAGGTTCAAAGGGGAACAAACATATCCATGTTTGTGTAGAGTTTCATAAAACTCTCTAGATCTATGTTAAACACTCAAGAAAGGGGAGTAAGTAATCATTTCCATGATTCTTACATAGAGTTAACCAAACTCTATCCTAAAGTTCTACGTTATAAGACCAAATAGTTCTATCCAGACCAAAAGGTGGGAGAAAGGGAAAGGTTGCTCGTCAAGATATCGCATCTTGTGCCTACGTATTCTCATTGTCCAATGAGAAATCAGAGCGGTCGTAGTTCGGGCACGAACTACAAAAAGGATCTATTGGTTCTTTCCAGACCAAAAGAGGGAGAAGGTTCTATCCAGACCTACGAGGGTATCCTATTGGTTCTATCCAGACCAAAAGGGGGAAGGTTCTATCCAGACCTATGATGTTTAAATCCTATTGGTTCTATCCAGACCAAAAAGGGGGGAAAGGTTATATCCAGACCTAATGAGTTAATCCTATTGGTTCTATCCAGACCAAAAAGGGGGGAAAAGGTTCTATCCAGACCTATTATTTAATGAGCTATCTATGACCCAAGGGTTAATAGAGAGACTTTCCTTTGGAAGGGAAAAGAGGAGGCAATTGGGATGAGAACTAAAGAGTTCCATCACTTTGGGGAAATAAACTTAACAAAGCATAATCATTCACACATGATGAATATAAGGGATATGGTTACAAACAGGAATAATCAAGCATATTACAATAAGCAAGGATTTCAATCAGGATGAGTGGTTACAACCAAAGCAAGCATTTAAGATATTACAATATCAGACAATGATTTCAATCAAGATAAATGGTTACAACCAAAGCAGACATCAAGATATTACAATATCAATGATTTCAATCAAGGTAAATGGTTACGACCAAAGCAAGCATCAAGATATTATAATATCTAGAAGGGAAAAGTTCTTTCAAGACTTAATGAAAGGTGAAAACCAAAGCATATCTTAACGAAGAATGGGGTACATCTTAATAAAGATGGAAGGGGATCTTAACAAATATGAATCTTAACAAAGATGAGGTTTCATTAGGGCTTACAAGATGACATGTATACTTACAGGCATCATGCCTAATCAAATAATTTCACAACAAATGTAAGTGAGAAGTTCAAAACTTCATGGGAGAAAACTTTCAAGTTTTAATGATGATTACACACAAATGCTTACAAGCAAAAGTTTTAGTCAAACTCAAGTACACAAGGATGCTAACAAGCCAAAATCATAACTTTAAAATAAAACTAAAAAGAGAATGAAATTAAAGTTTTGAAATGAATAAATGAGAGATAGAAAGGTGAAAACCCTAAAAACATTCATGGTAGCATGTGAAATGCAAGTAGAAAGTTCACATTTATGAGTTTTAGGTTTACCTCTTGAAGCAAGCTTAAGCAATAAGAAAACCAGAGATATTGAGAGCTCTTACAAGGTCTTCAAATGTTCCTAGGTTGATGAATAGATGCTCCAAACAACCTCCAAGCAAGCTAGTGGACGAAATGCCTTGTAAATGAAGGAAAAACTCTAAAATCCAAAGATTTCAAAGACCAACTCACTCAAACCTTGTTACATAAGTGTGGAAGTGATTTGGATAGCTTCAATACATCATATTTGATGTGTTTTAAGTGTTTCTTGAGTTGGAAAAAGTTTGGAAATAGTTTTGGAAGGTGTTTTGCAAAAATAGATTTTGAGGGATTTTGGAGACTTATTGAGATTTTGCAAGAATTTGGTGATTGTGTAAGGGAGAGAGTTCTAGATGGTTTCTAGCATGGAAATGGTGTGTTTGTGATGTAGAAATTGAGTTCTATTTATAGCCAAAGGCCTTGGATTAAGGTATGGGCAAAAGTGAAGCAAATTGCCAATTTTAACCTTCCATCATGAAAATCTTTGAGTTTTCCAATGCAATCTTCATACTTGTCTTTAAGCCACTCTACTAAGATATTCTCCATACCCTATAGATTTTTTCATCATGCTTGATAGGATAGGAGGTGACTTGTTGAATTAAAGTTGATGATTTGACAAGGGTAGCCACCTTTTTTCTCTTTCTTCACTATTCACTTTTGCAACTTGCATTAAATAATGATTTCCTTTGATATTTGTACCATTTTCGTGGGAATTGATGTAAAAATGTTCATTATCAATATAAACATCATAAATGAGACTTAGTCTTTGATTAGCATCTATTTGGAGAGGTTTTGGAATCAAAAAACTCATGCTGACCTAGTTTTGCGAATGTGAGTTTTTGCCAACTTGTGGATCTTGGTTCTCTCTAACCAGGAAGAGTTATGGAACCCACTTGCACTTTTTAAAAATCCCCAATTAGGTAATACAATATTTATGCTTGTGTTAGGAACTCATTCCCCTTGAAACTAGGTCAAAAACCCTTGTGTGGTTAAGGAGTTATGGCTTTGCCCTTTTTAAAACCTTAATATCCTAACTTTTCGATTACTTATCAATTCTTGATCCAATGGTCACCAAACTTCATGAATAGATGTGATATACCATTAGGAACATAATTGACTTCAATTTTTGGTCAAAACCATGTTTTTCAATGAGTTGACTTTTCAGTCAGACGAACCGATTGATTGAAGAACTATGAGTTGACTATTGGTGTTTTGGGTCCTCTGAGGTCTTGAAACTTCTTGAGTAGACTTTAATAAGCCATAGGAACTTCATGTACCATTATCCCACCATTGGAACACTCTTTAAATCAAAAGTCAAACTACAGTTGACTTTTCCTGACCGAAAACCCTAATCGGTATCCTGAACTGCATTGTTCTCAAATCCTGGGTGACAACCTCAAATTGGATTCATACTTGACCCAATGTAGTATCCTGGATCTTGTTTAAAGTTGAATCAATCCAAAACATTGATTGATTAACCCATCGAAGCCTCGATTTTGACGGTAAGGAACCCTGATTCATCTGCATTTTGACAAAGATAAACTTGAAATGGGTTAAGGTTAGTTAATCAACTGAATATGATCCTAAAATGATGACGAGGATCTAAGGGGTCAAAATTTGGGGTGCAACAGTTTCCCATAAACACATCAAGGGAAGTGTTCTGTCAGAATATCTTGCTCAACAACCTATTGATGGTTATCAACCTATGAAATTTGATTTTCTAGACGAGGATATCATGTATCTGAAAGCAAAAGACTATGATGAACTGTCGCGGTGAGAATTGGATATCAAGTTATTGATTAACTCGAATAAATCATTATTCACCACCGGTCTTTAATTTATCCAAGGGAAGGGGAAAAGAGTGAATAACCTAAAATATGCAATGAAATGCAAAGCAAAAGAGAATCTATGGTTCGGGGGTTGGTTATACTAAGGGAAGGTGCTAGCATCCTAAGTATATGTAGTACTCTATAGGAACCTCTTTTTTTATTCGTGTTATTGAAAATTCTGGCCAGCCCACGATGGATGTTCTAACAGAAGTTATAACATCCACTGTGACATTCACTACAGACCTACTATTATGTAGTAATAACAAAGCAGTAAATAACACAGTTGGTTGTTGACCCAGTTCAGTGCAACACACTTACATCTGGGGGCTACCAAGCCAGGGAGAAATTTCACTATCAGTAGAATTAATTCAGAGTCAAACCTCCAGTTTGCACTTCTCACTTAAAACCTACCCAATGACAATTTAACCTAGAGACACTCTAGACCTGAGTATATCCACTCACTCCCTACAATCACACACCAGTGATAACAAACAGTTACAAATTAAACAGTAGATTGAAGAGACACTTCAACTACACACACACCTTGATCTTGCTTCAAAGCTTTGATCAAGTGACACACACTCTTGCTTAACAACTTCGAGCGGTACACAACCTAGAAACTACCTAACCAATGCAATCAATAGTTGCTTGGATTACAAGTGTTCCTAAGACACAATCGTGAAGAACAACCTCTTCACTTCTAAACCACTGTGGTGATTTCTCTGCTTCTCTATCTCCAACAGCTGCCTTCTAGGATTGCTTCTCCTGGTATTTATAGCAGCAGATCAGTCCTTGGGCCTAGGCACATACATTAGGTTTTATCCATCATAAAACCTCTCTTTAGTATTCTGCATGTTTGCCACTTTAATTAGGTACATATTAGTTCCCCTAGGGCGTCTAAAATGTCTCCTGCATTCCAGCTTGAGCTTCTGAGTTGTTTCCTGAGTTCTAGCTACCAGAATAACAAACTTCTGCTTGATGTCATACGACCTATGTCATAACATTGAGTATGACATCCAGCTTAACTTATAGTTAGCTTAGTTAACTTACCCTGCACAGTCTACATTATGAATGTAACAGCATCAGACATGACATTCATACATATACTAATATTTTGCCACAAAATGCAGCCAATCAAGAGCACTTACAAACTCCCCCTTTGGCAAATTTTTGGCTAAAACACTTTATACTTACATTAGAGATTTCCACACAGCAGAAGACTTAACATAGGTCCTGTCATGCAGGTAAGTCACTTGCTGCTCAAGCTCTCAGAATCCTCACAGTTGGCTTTCAGCCCTGTTAACACTCACTTTGTTAACTCTTTGTAAACTTCTACTACAGATGTCACCCTTTGCTAGTTGAGTGACAGAGTTACTCCCCCTCAACTGATGCACATCAGTTGTATACTTCACCTGCAAACAGCCTGCAGTTACATATATTCCTCCAGCCTGCTCTAGATGTTATGACATTTAGGATAACATCCTGTCACACAGTTGTGCAACTCCCCCTGAAGGAATGCACTATGTTAAGTTGTGCAACTCCCCCTGAAGGAATGCACTATGTTAAGTTGTGCAACTCCCCCTGAAGGGATGCATTCTGCTCCTTGCAAACATACATAGAACTCCTAAGCATCTTGTTAGGATCACCCACGTTAGTACCTACAGCATGTCAGTCCTAGTTCTAACATACATGGCATACATATCATATCAGTAACAGCCCAAACAGCTGTTATCACACACACACACATCTCATTAGCAGCACCTGCAGTTCCACTAATATCATAAGCACTATGGTGTATATGCTCAAGTACAGTTCTTCCACCTGCCTGGGTCTGGCTTCTCACTCATCAGAATGCCCCTCCCACAACAGCACAGATAATCATATCATACTGAAAATAAAGATGCGGGAAACAAAATGCGACAAATAAACACAACCCAACAAGTAATCATACAAGCGCTAGGATTGACTCTCCCAGGGGACGTTGGATCCCCAAACTGACTCGCATACGGGACGTTGGATCCCAGGAAACTATCAAGTCCCCAGCAGAGTCGCCAGCTGTCGCTTCCGCGAAAATAAGGTGCCGGCAAAACAGAAGAGTCGCCACCTTTCGTTATTTATCCCTCAGAACGGGAAAGGAAACGATCGGAAAAACCTGACGAAAAGGGTATAAGACAAGGTCATCGCAACCATTGTCTGGGTTCGGGAGTCGGTTACGCAAGGGGAAGGTATTAGCACCCCTCACGTCCATCGTACTCGATGGGATCCACGCTTGTTGTGTTTATTTGACGGGTTGGTTTTATCTATCTACCTATCAAGGCTGGTCTGAAAAGAAAAGAAAATGACTCGGCAAAGCGTCGCACTTTATGCCTACGTATTCTAGTCAGAGAATGAGAAATCAGAGTCAACGTAGTTCGACTAACTACGGGGTACGGGGAAGGTGGGTCGCCAATACATCAGTATTGTGCCTACGTACTCTCAACAGGTATGAGAGATCAGAGCTTACGTAGTTCGGGATAATACGGATTACGGGAATTCAGATTCATCTGTTTTGCCGAGTAGGGTTAACAAACAGTTCCAGCAGTTCGGCGTACGCAGCTCGACCCTTGGAGACTTAGGCGTTACCGTTTGCGGTAGAACTGAGAGTTAACAACACTCTTTTCTTCAAAAAGCTTCCTTTGAATTACGGGCCCACGGGGCAAAAAGGTTTGAAGTTTGTTTTCTGTCTTTTACAGAAGAACTGTTTTTTATGGTTGTTTGCAACCAATATCGCACTAGAGACTATGACCTGAGAGTGAATGCGTTGCATGTCACCCAAAGGGTGCCATACTAAACATCCAAGCTGTCGAAAAGAAACTCTCCGACAACCCTTTCTCAGATAGCTTAAGGCTCGTAACGTACGACATCAGTTAGCCTTTATTACTGTATTTTGATTTGTTTTAAGATGAGAAGAGAGAACGAACAGGTTCAACTAAGGGGAAGACTATCAAGTCCTACTGTTGTCATGCCAAGGATTCATCCTATGGTTGAGGTTTGAAACAGGGAACTCCTAGAAGTTATCATGCATAGGTTTCAACCTAAAGTTCTATCATCACTTCCTTATCAAAGGAAATGAGAGTCCTAAGGGATCATGTCAATAATAAACAGAAACAGATAAAGCATCAGCTTAAACAGTAAACAGATATACAGTAAAATGCATGCAATGCAAGTGAGGGAGGAAATGTGTGTGGGGCAACAGCCTCCACAAGCTCATCTCAACCTCAAGCCAGATATGAATAACTGCAATCATACAGAAGAAATATAACAATAAAATACCATCAAGCAACATAGACTGCAATCATACAGAGGAATAAAACTATCAAGCCAACACAAACCACATGGGCAAGGGAGCAGGACTCTACCGAATACCCGCAAGCAAAGCCACACAGTAAAAATACAAGCAGAGGGAGCAACTCAACCTCTAGTGCAATCATGCTCCTAGCTTACATCAGTCTAGATATGGACTTATTCTAATGCATCAAGCAAATCAAACAAGGCACAGCAATACAGAGAAGAAAACAGATCAACAGCTTCCACAGCCTCAAGCTTCAGCTCTGCAGCAATTCAGTCTTCAGACCTCACCTACCCTTCAAGGCTAGCATCAACTTGCTTCTCCAAGGTTTCAACCCATCAAACATAAGTATCCACTTATTCCTTCTTCCTCAAGCTTCAGCTCTTCAGTCAATTCCACCTTCAGGCTTCACTCCTAACTACAAGTATCAACTTGATTCCCTTGGGCTCTCAATGCATTAATGTAAGTGTCAACTTCCTTTATTCCTCAAGCCTCAGCTCTTCCCTCAATCTCAATTGAATCCTCTTCATAAGTATCAACTTGTTCTTCTTGCTTCAGCTCTCTTTTCTTTACCAGTATCAACTAGCTTTCCTCTTCATCTATAAGCTTCAACTTCTCAAAGTAGTCTTCAATCACCTGGAAGTATCAACTTCATTCTTCAATCTTCTTCAAGCAAGGAACTCCATCCTCTAGCAAGGGAGAAAGATGCATCTATCAAGAGCAAAGCTTGGATGGTTGGTAGCAGAGTGAAGACCAAAGGTCACCACTGAGCATCCTGTCATTAGAGAAAGGGACCCTCAAAGGTTCTACCAATTTGCAAAGATCCACACATCCTACCAAAGGAGGGATGAGGCCATTACAAAGGGACCTTTCATCATAAGGAAGAATGGAATTGATCAACATATTCCATGTTTATGAAGGAAGAGAACTATCTAGAAGCTCTGGCTACAAAACCCTAATCTTAGCCTAATCAAGACTACACCACAAGAAGGGAAGATCTTCCAATCCAAGCCTCTTCAAGCAATCCAATGCATCTTCAACTTGCCTCCATCATCATCCAAGAACAAGTAAAGCAAAACCCTGATCTAAGGGAACTAAAGATGTTAATCTAGTTGAGTTAGTGCCTTAGAATCATCTAAAACTAGCACCTAAACTAAAATCAATCAAAAATAGCAAACTATCTTATAAATTTCTACAAAAATTCCTAAGGGATCCTAATTCAATCAAGAATGCCTCCTACAAAAACCAGGGACTAAATCATCTATTAAGTCCTAAAATTAAGTCCTAAATCCAAAGGTATCAATCATAAACCCTAAAAATGGAGCTTCTAAAGGTTTCAACCTAAACTACCACCTATGCTCATCACAAAAATATGAGAAAATTCTATGGGGAGCATACATATCTATGCTAACTACTCACAAAAAATCAGGGTCAAAATCATCCTCACATGATCACACAAAATTCATCAACATCAAGTATCAAACATAACTATTTTAATATCAATTAAAATGTGAAAATTCCCATAAAATCAGAAAACGCATGAAATGAAAATATTTTTCTCTAAAAAAACTAGATTCAATCATGAATCTAATGCAAAAAGAATGGGATCAATTGACTTATTTTTCAATTTTTTATGATTTAATCATGAACCATGAATAAAATGAAGAAATTAAAGAAAATCAAAAGAAAAAGATAAATGCACGGTGCAGATAGTAAACACAATCAGTTCAAATTCACAAATGGGCTCGCTGGGGGTGTGGATAGTTGTCTCTTACTAAAGCCCAAAACATTTTGTTTAATGATACGCAGCGTTTAGAGCATCAGAATTCTTCCCTCTTCACAACCTGAGATTAAAACACGACCCTTGGATCTAGCTCTGGTCAATGGTCATACGTGAATCGGATGGCTAGGACTTCATCACCTACCTCTAGCCATGAAAATGGAGGGAAGCATCCATTGTAACAGAGTTCAAACACCAACCTCATCCTCACTCGGGCTCCCTCAAATCTCCATCGAAATTCAAGATTTAAAACACTGAATCACTCTAAATCTCCCCCTGAGTCTAACCCTAGCCTCAGAATTTATTGAATCAACCTCTAACCTAAAACACGATTAAGAATCAAAATTATGCTCAAACATCAACTATCACTATTCTTCAAATTGTTTGGTCTAAAATGTTCACCAAATTACCCTGATCACTTCTCGCTATAACACTCACATGATCTCTCAATATCCAGCATGTTCTTGATCCAAACAGAAATTGTGTCATCTCATTGATCATCACCAAATCCTCTCTAAATTTCCAGAAACGATCTCCTAACCGCATACTATCAATCTAACCTAACAAACTGAGGTAATTCTTCTTAAATTAAGGTGAGGGATGAAAGATTCAAACCTGTGAATTCTTGAATAACAGAAGTAGCAAAGCTTCAATTCAACCCTTCTACTGCTCTAGAATCATTCAATGTACCAAGTTCTTGCTTCTGTATGCAAGAGAATTGATTGCAAATGCTTGGAACTCCAAACCGATGGTGACTTGCAGCAGGTGAAACTCAAATGCAAGAACACGGTCCTTCAAGGATTTGGCTATGGAATTGATCTGGAATCATTCAGTATCCTCAATAGAAGTTGTTGAGATCAAAAGAAAGGATCAGAATGGTGTAGAATGCAGAAACTGATTTCAATTTGCACATGGAGGTTTCAAAGTTCACTCTCTCTTTTTCCTCTCAATCCTCACCAACCTTGCACTTGAACCCCTTCTAATCAATATATAGATGATGTTGGACCTCTCTAGAATCTTCTGGAATCATCCAAGGAGATGTTGAATTTCTCATGTCATCAAAATACCATCTCATGCCCTACTCACACCAGTTCTGGTTTCACTTGTTGCAGCAGCTTGTTATGATCCCAAATTATCTCTAAATGAGATATTAGATGTGTTACAATGCCTTGGAAGCTTGTGCATTGATCTCTCATGTGTTTTGCAAATGTTACTTAAGATGTAAGTAACTACTTTTCAAAGCAAGTCCACAAATTACACCTCAACTCAAAAATGTGGCTAAACCAATGTTCTTAAAATGTTTTTTAGAGTCAAAATGACCTATTACATGCCTTGGTTTGGATGTGTAGATCAAAAATATCAATTTCCAACTTTGGTTCATTTAACTTATACCCTTATTTTAGGTCATTTTTGCAACTTTGAGCTACAAGCATTTCCAACATCTCATGACCTCTTTACTAGCCTTAAAACATCATTTTGAACAAGTTTGATGTTGAACATTTTCCCATTTGAAGCTTGGAAATAGGAGTTATGGCCTTATGATTGAAATGACCTGTAATCTCCAAATGACCAAAATACCCTTGACTTGTCAAAGCCATAACTTGAGTTCTACAGATCCTATCAAGGACTTCTAGAACTATCTAGAAAGCTAAGAGAATAAGGAAAAACATTCATGTTGACCAAAAGTTCATAGGAATCATCCTTCTAGGGTAAAAGTTTGATGCAAGTTGGGTAACTTTCAAGCCCCCAAATCCACAGACCTCAGATGACCTGTAACTTGTCAAAGTCATAACTTGAGTTATACAAATCCTATCAAGGACTTCTAGTACTAAAATTAAAGCTAAGAGCATGCTATACAACATTCATGTTGGGGGCAAGATGAGATGACAATCACATCTTGAGCTAAACTGCCTTGAAGATAGGGGTCAAACTAGGGGATTTTACACTGTCAAGCCTTAGAAACCCTAGCTTGAAACTTCTCAAACTCTTCAATCATGATGAATTAACCTTGGAATCATCCTTATAACATCTCAATGTGTCAATCCATGATCACATGGCCTTTGAATTAAGTCTCAACTTCCTTCAAATCATCAATTGACTTAGGGTTGACCCAGTCAAACCCTAGCTGCACCACTCATGGTTGAGCCTTCTTAATCTTGCACAATGACCTGTCTAGGCCTCCAAGTGATCTTCAACACTTCTCATGAGCTCTCTCAAGACCTCAAGTCCATCTTCATGGCCTCAGAATCATCTGATGGCTTCCCACAACTCTCAAGTTAGGAGACCTACACACTTGGCTTCAATCACTCTCTCTGAGGATCTTTTGACTTCTCCAACAAGGCTATCAACCCTTGAACATTTGAATAACCTTCTTAGCTATCTTCATAGTATTTTGTAGCCCTTGATTGGTACTCATACCTCTTGATCTCCTGCATACATGTCAGTGAAATGCAAATGATAATGCTAATGTGAATGAAATGAAACATAAGCTAGGTAAAGAAAAGTTGGTCAAATTTTGGGGTGCAACAGCTGCCCCTATTCAAACGGCTTGGACCTGACTGGGTGATAAGCGAACGGCTCTCAAACAATCAAGGTAAAAGACGATTGAATACCGACAAACCTGGAAATTTGCCAACTGCACAAGTACACGGTACTCTGATGGGAACAAATCTTCGAAAACTGAAATATTAGCTGCACGGCAACTAGCTGGGGGATTGGTCACACGGTAACCGATGATACATGGTCGATCATGCCGTCGGGCCCCAGGACTCCTCGGGACTCATCAGGTCAACAACCAAGTTAATCATGCCATCGGACATTCAAAGAAATTTTTGGGCGTCAGCCGAACTTCGTCAGTAAGTCGGGAATAGAATTCTCGGTCAATCATGAACCAATTAGGGATACTCAAACTTTTGCCGTCAGGCACTCCGCATTAGCTGAGAGAACTGCTTCGACAAGACGGTTGGACTTCAATCATCAAGTCTTCGAGGGAAGTTTCAACTTCGCTGTTCAGAAACCTGCTGGGGATGACACATCTCCGCCGGGGATTCTGAGAACTATCAAATTGCTCTGCTTCGGGGATCCAGAAATCATTCTGGGTGAATCATCTCTGCTGAGGAAATCAAGAATCATCTTGAACATATAACTCCGTGGGGACCTCAAGAATCATCCTGGACCAATAACTCTGCTGGAGATTTTAGGAATCATCCTGAGCAAAAACTCTGTCGGGGACTCTAAGCGTCAACTTGAGCAACCAACTCTTGCGACTTTACTGGGGATTTTAAGAATCATCTTAAGCGAGCGCCTTCGCTGGAGAATTCAAGAATCATCTTGGGCAAACGGCTTTTTCTAGGGGATCCAAGAATCATCTTGAGCAAGCGACTCTGCGGAGGAACACCTGCAAAACAAGAACGGTGACGACCTAGCTCATGTTTCGTATGCTTATGTTTGACAATGGCGCAATGCTCCACACGGTGGAAATGCTACGCGTTTTTTAGGTAAATGCTATGCAATCATGCAAAATGCTACGACCCCATCAGCAGAATAAATGCTGAAGGGAGAATCCTCCTGTCAAGGAGAAAGAACCACTCTGGTGGAGGAAGGAATCATCCTGTCGAGGAGAAGTCACACCAATCTCAATCGGATTCCGCCTGGGGAAACAAACTTCAGTCAACTGCTGCAGGAGAACGAAGCCCTATGAGAACCCGGACCTGCTCAGGAAAGCGATGTCAATCGCAGAAATAAACTGCGCGGCCTTCGCGACTACTTCCCTGGAGGTAACGACTCCGGCGGGGAAATACAGCATCAGCTATTCAACACTCTACTGGGGGAAAACCAATCATGGCCCGAACTGCCTTCCAAGGACTCGGCTCTCTTAGGGAACTGCAAACTCGGCTGGGGAAGGAAGGAATCATCCTGCCTACAGGGGAATTTCAATCCTCCTGGAGATTTCAGTCTGGAATTATCGAGTGCTGCACACTTCAGACTCAGCTGGGGGATATGACGTTCCTTCAGGATACATCTGATTGGGGAGAGAATCTTCTCTGTCTGGGGAAACAAATCAATGTTGCCTGCTACTCCTGTAACAACACAAACAAACAGACGAGATACCCTTCTCAAAGGGACCTATCAAGGTTATCATCCTGTGACGATGTTCAAGTAATTCATTGTTTCAACAATCAGCGGCCTAGGCCAGTAAGTTTATGTATGCGCATTTTATCAAAAACATTGGCGTTCTTTTTCGCAAACAAAACAGATAATGCTAAACAGACAAACAGAATTGTTGAATAGTATACATTTTATTGATAACGAACCCCTGAATGGGCAAAAATGTTTTACAACAGATGCAAGCTCCTGGAATGAGGAAGCTGCGCAAATATAAATATACATCAGTATATACACATGTCGGCAACGAGGCGTAGACGAACACCATGAGTTGATCCCTCTATGACCCACTCGACTTCGATACTTCTCTGATGCTTCAGCTTCAGAAGAGATTGATTCAGATAAACGGCCCTCAGGTCCTCCAAACCACTAAACAATGAAAGTCCACACGCGGAACACAGTCATTTGCTTTTTCGAATCCCTAACTTTTGCCTGAACCGCCCTTTCGGGTTTTCGATTCACCGGGATACCCTTTTTTGCCAAAGTCGCCCTTCCAGGTTTTCGACTTTGCGGGTGTACATTTTTTCAATTTATATCCCTAATTTTTGCCGAACCTTTTTCCTTTTTTATGGTTCGCCGGGATGCCCCATTTTTGCCTGGATATTCTTTTTCTTTCCAGCGGGTCATTCTTTAAGTAAAGTATTTTTTAACTGCATCCGCGTTCACCGGGGATGCAAAATCTTCTCCATCCATCGTGGATAACAACAAATCTCATCCCGAGAAGACCTTGCTGACGACGTACGAACCTTCGTAATTAGGATTCCACTTGCCCCGGTGATCGGAGTGTGGAGGAAGAATCTTCTTCAGGACGAGATCACCCGTCTGAAAGCTTCTAGGACGCACCTTCTTATCATAAGCTTTCTTCATTTGGCTTTGGTATAAACGACCATACGCAATCGATGCCAACCTCTTCTCGTCCATCAGGTTGAGTTGGTTTAGTCGGTTCTTAATCCATTCTGCCTCATCGAGTTTCACGTCAACCAAAACTCGCAAAGAAGGAATCTCGACTTCTAACGGCAAGACAGCTTCCATACTGTACACTAAGGAGAAAGGAGTTGCCCCAGTCGACGTACGTACTGTCGTACGATAACCGTGCAGTGCGAATGGCAACATCTCGTGCCAATCCTTGTAGGTTACAACCATCTTCTGTACAATCTTCTTGATGTTCTTGTTAGTCGCTTCAACGGCGCCATTCATCTTTGGCCGGTAAGGAGATGAGTTGTGGTGTTCAATCTTGAAACTCTGGCACAGCTCCTTCATCATCTTGTTATTCAGATTCGAACCATTATCGGTAATGATCCGCTCGGGAATTCTGTAACGACAGATGATGTCCCTCTTTATGAATTTAGCCACCACCTGCTTGGTCACATTAGCATACGAGGCTGCCTCCACCCACTTGGTGAAGTAGTTGATAGCTACTAGAATGAAGCGATGACCGTTAGATGCAGTGGGCTCGATCTTGCCTATCATGTCGATGCCCCACATGAAGAACGACCAAGGGGAGGACATGACATTTAACGGGCACGACGACACATGAATCTTATCAGCACAAATCTGGAATTTATGACATCTCTTCGCGAATTTGAAGTAATCTGACTCCATCGTCAGCCAATAATACCCTGCTCTCAGGATCTTTCTCGTCATAGCATGCCCCCCGGCGTGCGTACCAAGTGTGCCTTCATGGACTTCTTTCATGAGCATACTCGCCTCTTTCTCATCTACACACCTGAGTAGCACGAGATCGTGGTTTCTTTTATACAAAACTCCATCAGGATTGAGATAAAAATTTCCAGACAGCCTCCTCAGAGTCTTCTTATCCTGGGTTGACGCTCCCGTAGGATACTCCTTAGTCATAAGGAAAGTCTGGATATCATGGAACCATGGCTTGCCGTCGGAGGCTTCCTCGATCGCAAAGACGAATGCAGGTCTATCAAGACGAGAAAGGACAATTCTTGGAGCTTCATTCCAAAAATTGACTTTATACATTGAAGCCAACGTGGCTAAGGCATCAGCCATCTGATTTTCCGCTCTGGGCACATGATGGAGTTCCACTCGATCAAAGAACGGAAGCAGCCTTCGGGCATAATTCATGTACGACACTAAATTCGATTGGCGAGTCTCCCACTCCCCTTTAATCTGGTTGATCACAAGCGCCGAGTCACCATATACGTCTAGGTTCTTGATCCTCAAATCAATCGCCTCTTCTAGACCCATGATGCATGCTTCATACTCCGCTTCGTTATTGGTGACTGGAAACGTCAGTCTCGCAGTGAACGGGATGTGGGATCCATGGGGAGTTGTGATGATCGCCCCAATGCCACTTCCATAAGAATTAACCGCTCCGTCGAATATCAATTTCCACTAGGATTTCTTATCTGGCCCCTCGTCGGGCAACGGTTCATCGCAATCTTTCGCTTTGAGAAACATGATATCCTTATCAGGGAATTCAAACGTCATAGGCTGATAATCCTCGATCGGTTGTTCGGCCAGGTATTCAGACAATACGCTTCCCTTGATGGCCTTCTAGGAAACATACTGAATGTCATATTTCGTCAACACCATTTGCCATCTGGCAATCCTGCCCGAAAGCGCTTGCTTCTCGAAGACGTACTTGATCGGATCCATCTTCGAAATTAGCATGGTGGTGTGATTGAGCATGTACTGTCGTAAATGTTTGGCAGCCCAGGCTAGTGCACAACACGTCTTCTCCAGCATTGAGTAGCGAGATTCACAATCTGTGAACTTCTTACTCAAATAGTAAATGGCATGCTCCTTTCTGCCCGTCTCGTTGTGCTGACCGAGAACACACCCCATACTATTCTCAAGAACTGTCAAGTACATGATTAAGGGTCGTCCAGCCACTGGGGGTATCAAGATTGGAGGTTCTTGTAGATACTGTTTTATCTTATCAAATGCCTTCTGGCAATCCTCGTTCCAGATAATCGCCTGATCTTTCTTCAGCAGTTTGAACATCGGTTCGCACGTGGCCGTGAGTTGAGAGATAAACCTTGCAATGTAGTTTATTCTGCCCAGGAAACCACGAACTTCTTTTTCGGTTTTTGGCGCTGGCATTTCTTGTATCGCTTTTATTTTCGCAGGATCAACCTCGATGCCTCTTTCGCTCACGATAAACCCCAGCAGCTTTCCGGACCGTACTCCGAAAGTACACTTGTTAGGATTCAGCCTCAACCTGAACTTCCTAAGCCTCTCAAAAAGCTTCAGCAAATTGACCAGATGCCCCTCCTCTATTTGGGACTTCGCAATCATGTCATCAACATAGACTTCAATCTCATGATGAATCATATCATGAAACAAAGTAATCATTGCTCGTTGGTAAGTGGCCCCTGCGTTCTTCAGACCGAAAGGCATTACCTTATAGCAAAATGTTCCCCAAGGGGTGATAAACGTAGTTTTCTCCATGTCCTCCGGTGCCATCTTGATCTGATTGTAACCGGAGAAGCCATCCATGAACGAAAACACGGAGAACTGAGTTGTATTGTCGACCAACACATCAATATGAGGCAGCGGGAAATCATCTTTAGGGCTCGCCCTATTCAAATCCCGATAATCGACGCACATTCGCACCTTACCGTCCTTCTTCGGTACATGCACTATGTTGGCAACCCACGAAGGGTAAGTAGTGACCGCTAAGAAGCCAGCATCAAGCTACTTTTGCACTTCTTCTTTGATCTTAACGGCCATATCTGGTCGTGTCCTCCTAAGCTTCTGCTTAACGGGAGGACAATCTTCTCGCAGCGGCAAGTGGTGGACCACGATGTCAGTATCAAGTCCGGGCATATCCTCGTATGACCAAGCAAAGACGTCACTATACTCTCTCAGCATCTCGACCAATCTCTGCTTGACATCACTTTGCAATGCAGCCCCTATCCTGACATTCCTGGCTAGTTCTTCAGAACCCAGATTCACAATCTCGATCTCTTCTTCGTGAGGCAGAATAACCTTCTCTTCTTATTTCAACAAGCGGGCCAACTCTTCGGGAAGGTCTTCGTCTTCATCAATCTCTTCTTCGGCTTGATAGATCGGGCAATCGAAGTCGAAGTGAGTCGTAGAAGGTCCAGAGTCGATGTCATCTGCTATGTGGATCCTGCAATAACAAGGGTTAAGCTTAAGACAAGGATATGCAGGTTAGCACAAACCCCATTGCCATTTTATTGTTTTTCAAAACAAATATAAAACAGGAATAACAGAGATCACAATTTTTGAATACGAAGAAAAACGCCTTTTGATTTATTGGTAAAATGCATGTTCATAATCAAACAAGGCACTAACAATAAAACCACTATGCCCCGGGTAGGACATAGGGTTGTACAATGATTGGAAAAAGTAAATCATTACTCTTCGCTTGTCATCTGGATGATATCCCTGACGGACCAGTTGCTGAGGCTCTCGCCTGGCTTGCTTGGCTGGATCCAAGAGTCTAAGTCACAGTCGCTGTCTCCGCTGTCTTCAGACACTGCGTTGACACTTTCAAATATCACCCCGCCACTGGTAAACTGGATCGGCCCTTTACCTCGCGACGCACTGCTAGAAGAGGAGGCTTCCGCTCCAGGAGAGTATCCCAACCCAAACTTGTCTTGCTTGTTAGGTATCTCTAAAATTCGTCCCCAGCCTGAGGTAGATCCGGCTTGAACGACGGCCCGGGCTTCCTTGAAGGACGAGAGAGTCATCTCTGGTTTCTCGGTCATTACTGGCGCCATGTTCTTGACTTTAACAGCTTCGAACGCCTGACATAGGGTTTCGTGGATTTCCCCATCCATCTCAACGTACTTGAAGGATGACAAATGGCTCACCATTATATCCTCCTCGCCACATACAGTCACGATGCTACCTCCGACAGCATACTTGAGTTTCTGGTGCAACGTGGAGGTCACGGCACCAGCAGAATGGATCCACGGCCGGCCTAAGAGACAGTTGTAGGCAGGCATGATGTCCATAATGTAAAAGATTGCGTCGAACGTTTCCGGCCCGACTTGGATTGGCAACGTCACCTCCCCGAAAACATGGCGTTTGGTTCCATCGAACGCCTTCACAACCAGATCACTGGGTGTGCAAATCACTCTGCGAGTATCTAACTTCATTAATGCCTTCTTCGGAAGAACATTGAGCGATGACCTCGTGTCTACCAACACGTGGGACATAATCGTTCCCCTACACTCTATCGAGATGTGCAGGGCACTGTTGTGGTTCCTCCCCTTCGGCGTCAGCTCTAGGTCAGTGAACCCTAACCCATTTCCAGCATTCACGTGGGCTACAACCTCTTCCAACTGGTTCACCGATATTTCTTGCGGTACATATGCGGCGTTCAACACCTTCAGCAGCGCGTTGCAATGTGCTTCAGAACACAACAACAAATTCAGGATGGAAATTTTCGAGGGTGTTTGATGGAGATGATCCACGATCTTGTAGTCACTCTTTTTAATCAACCTCATAAATTCCTCGGCGTCTTTAACGAGTAAGTCTTTTTCTACCCCGCAAGGAATCTCTTCAACGACTTTACTTTTACCTTTATCAGTTGCGTCAGCCCTGTCCGCTTTATCCGCCATGACCTCAAGTGGTGCAAATACTCTCCTGCTGCGAGTAATTCCGCTAACGCCCGCTAGGTTCTCCACAGACGACCCAAACGGTTCTAGTTCCAACTTCCGTCCGTTGCAGTAGACCTCTGCCCCGTAATGCCATGGGACAGCATTAGTGCTTTCGAAAGGTATCGACCCAGCTTTGGTGATGGTAATCGTGGGCGGCCTGGGTGCAGAAATAGTTATCGTCTGGCGAGGGATGGTGATGGTGGCAACCTCATCATCTTGCTTCAGCATTACCTCCCCTGATCTACATTCGGCCCTCCGGCTAAACTGTAGGATCCCTTCAGTCATCAGACTTTGAATCCCCTCTAGCAACTGTTCACATCCATCAGGGCTTGTCGCACAGCCCATACACAGCTCTTCGCAACCTGGAAAGAAACCTCTTTTCATCAGCTTAGCTTTAACGAAGCTAAGCGGTGTCTTCAGATCTCTGACGTCAGTCAACAAATCCAAACTCTCGTCTTCAATAATGGCGTTTACTCCACCTCCCCTATGATTCGGCATAGGGTTCTTCATGACGTTTGGCACATTATCGGAGAAGTTGATGATCTTAGCGTCCACCATGTCCTGCACCTTATGCTTGAAGGCTTTGCAATTCTCTATTGTGTGACCTGGTGCCCCTGAGTGAAACTCACAAGTTGCATTCGCGTCATAACCTGGCGGAGGTGCCCCTGTTAAGGGAGTCAGGGTTCTCTTCTGGATCAACTGTAGCTGAAGCAAAGTCTGTAACAGCTGTGCGTACGACATGGGCGGAGTCTTGAGGTGACGGCTTGACAGAGGTGCCCTGTTCTGATACTTTATGTACCCTTGTTGGTTCGGCTGCTGCAGCTGCTGCTGCTGTTGAACTGCCGGGATAGTTATGCTGGCCACCTGTTGGTGAGGGCCTTTACCCTTCCTTCGAGCGTTGGTCACGACGCTCGTTTCTCCTTCCCGTCTTTTGCCACCATAAGGTTTCTTGCCTCCTCCAGCTGAGGATGAATCACCTTGAATTTTCCCCAGTTTGATCCCATTTTCGATGTGTTCACCCGTGATAATGAGATCTGAGAAGGTTCCAGACATACCGCTGACCAATTTCTCATAATAAACCCCTGGGAGGGTGGCTACGAACATTTGCACAAGCTCGCGCTCAACCATCGGCGGCTGAACCCTGGCTGCCAATTCACGCCACCGCTGAGCGTATTCCTTGAACCCTTCGTTGTTCCTTTGTGACAGATTCTGCAGTTGGACTCGGTTCGGAGCCAAGTCACTGTTATATTGGTAGTGGTGCACAAATGCTTCAGCAAGTTCCTTCCACGTGCGCACACTGGTAGGTTCCAGACTCATGTACCATTCGAGGGAGGGTCCGGACAGACTGTCCTGAAAGAAGTGCATCAGCAATTTCTCGTCCTCAGAGTGAGCGGACATTTTCCGGTAATATGATCTCAGGTGGACGCGAGGGCAAGTGGTGCCCTTGTACTTTTCAAAGTCAGGTACCTTGAACTTGGGAGGCACCTTGAAATCAGCAATCAGACCCAACTTGGACATATCAACACCCAGGGTGTTCTGGTTCTCGATATTCCTCATCTTGTCCTCGAGTGCCTTGAACCTAAGCCGTGCTTCAGCAGTCAGCTCCCCTTCACCACCTCTCTGAGAGAACACATCGTCTTGATGGTCTTCTAACCATGGCTGAGGCCCATACAGATTTCCAACACCCGCATTGCCATTGCCCAGCCCAACATTGACGTTAGCTTCAAAATTCCCATTACCGACGCCCGTCGTATTGCCGTTGAGTCCCATGTTAGCTATCATATTGCCGTTGGCACTGCCATTCCCCCCGGTCACGGGGACGCCATTCTGCGGAGTTTCAACTGGTGGAGGGGTTGGCACAGTCCCACCATGAAGTACGTCATTGCTATCAACCCTTGAAATCAGAGGCTGAACCAAGGTTCTGAGCTGATCCTGGCCATTGGCGACCGCTTGCATGAGCTCCATGAAGCGATCCATTCTTTCGCGGAGTTCTTGAACATCAGTTTGCACTTGCTCCATGATTCTGGTTTGATTTGCTCTGGTCAGATAGCGGTGGATTGGTCTCTGATCAATCCTGGAACAACCTGAAACAACCTAAAAACACAAAAGGGTTAGGGAAAAACGACAAAGTGCTCGTTATGCGAATGCTTCATGCAAATGCAAACGTGTGTATGTGCGTTAGGGAGGTATCCCCCGATCCTAGTGCCTGCGTGCCAGTGCTGATAATAAGAAGTCTGAGTCCAGTCATGGCAATAATATCTCATATATATAAAGAAAGCCCATCAAGGCAGTACACAACGTCAGTGAGTACAAGATGAATCAATAACATGACCTCAACCAACAAGCCTGGTGATGGTCAACATACAACAATGATCAAACAAAAGGAATACAGATAGTCAAGCACGGCCACGGGCGCGAAACTCTTCTAACAACTCCTTCGTTTCTGGATGACCCGGCCGAGTGAGTAACCCTTCGACGAGTAACTCCCTCTGCATAATGGTGTACTGAAGACCTTCGACCGAATCTTCCCATGCTCCTTCGCCGAAACAATCTTCTAACCTCCGCTTCTTGGACTCAAACGTCAGTTTGCGCTCCTTCAGGTTAGCAAGAGCCCTGTTGAGCTGGCCTTCGACGGCATATCTGCGAGCGGTTTCTTCATCAAACCTCTTCTCACTGGCCTTCACCTGGGCTTTTAGCTTGGAGATCTGTTGCATCAGCTTATCCTCCCGCTCTTTCCTGTTGGCTAGGGTGGCCTTCCAATGCTGGTTAAACTTGGATATCCTCCGCTATGCTTCGTCCAAGTGCTGCTTCTTCGTGGCCAGTACGTCATTGACAGCTTTGAAGTCCTGACCCAAGCGCTCACGCTCAGCCATCTGCTTAGTCAAGTCTGCCCCCAGCTGGTTCACCAGCTCTGTCTGCCTCTTGAAGGAATGAACGGCTTCGCTTCTCTCGCTTCGAAGTTGAGCCAATTCTTTCTCCAATTCTTCATTTGCCCTCTTCAATTCATCTCTCTCAGCTAACACCTGATTATGCTGCTGAATAGGCATGGTGGTAGGCTCTTCAATCACTGGAGGGCTTTCTAGCTTGGCAGGAGGAAACGGCATCCCTATAGCATCTGCTCTGGCTCTGATCCAGGTCACGTATGGAGCGTAGGCCTGGCTATTGCTCTTCCCTAGCAATGGTTTTCCCCTCTTACTGATACCATTCCAAGCGCGCTGAAGCTTAGATAACATATCCCCCTCTAGAAGGCCAGTGAGGTACAGAGATTCCTGCACCTCTTCATCCTTCGGCGGAGTTCCCAGAGCGTACGCAAACTGTCGGACTAGCAGAGATAGATTATAGTTTATACAGCCCTTCCTGCCTATCAAAGGCACGTTCGGAAACCCGCTGCAACTAAAGATAATCTCGGTACCCAACCTATCTCTGTCAAACCAGTCAATATCCTTCGCTGACAGATTCATCAAACGCTCAAACCACTCAGCTGTGGCTGCAGACGAAGCAAAGGGTTCCCTCTTGGGTAGGTGACTATCAAGCCATCTATAGAGTAGGGGTACACAGCACGAGACATTCTTGCCCCTTCTGTTCTCGTTTTTGTAGTGGATGGAATGGTAGACATCTCCTATCAAGGTAGGGACTGGATTCCCTGAAGCAAAGATGTGAAAGGCGTCGAAGTCCACAAAGTCGGGCATATTGGGGAACAGAATGATGCCATATATGCACAGAGCGAGGATGGCGTTGAACACGACCCAACATCCGTCTTTGGCGCACTGCTGAGCTTTTCCCACCAAGAACTGCAAGGAGAAACCGGGAACCTTGTTCCAACTAGACAATACCAACTCAGAGGCATCCAGATGGAGTGAGGGAGCTAGACTAGCCAGATTAGGCTCAGCATCCATATGAACAAAGGGCATCTGACTTTTGATAGGCACACCTAACAAATCAACATACTCCTCTAGCGTGGGTGCGAGAACAAAATCCTGGAAAGTAAAGCATCTCAACGGAGGATCGTAGAACTGCAGTAGAGCGTGCAACCCATTCGACTCAAACACAGAGGGTTTACGAACCAAACTGAGCAGTTTACCGTAAGACTTTCTGAACTCATCTCTCACAGAATCATCTGCTAAAGCAATCAAACCAGTCAGCTGAACAACATCAGGAGCAGGGAGCTTGTAAGCCATGGTCTTCCTCAGAGAACCCATAACAATACAATAGAAGGCCAGAAATCCTGAATCGGGGGAAACGGTACCTGCAACACAGACACACGTTAATGAAATACAAATGAGTATGCAAAGCGATGTAAAATGCAATCATGCAGCAGGAGATCAAGACGACTGCGCTGTGGAGATTCTGTATCAACAAAACCATAATCCTGCTCTATCAAGAACAACCATTATCTCTGATAAGAAGAAAACCCTGGTATTGGACCACCAATCTGCTCTGTCAAGAACACACATATATGATAATAAGGATCCCTGATACAGGACCACAAATCTGCTCTGTCAAGAACAAACATCTGATAATAAGGACCTTTGATACAAGACCAAAACTCTGCTCTGTCAAGAACAAACATACGTCTGCTGATGAGATCCTCTGATCCCAACAAAACTGATTCATTATCAAGAAAACCAGGTAGTCTGAAGGTCAAGGTCTCCTGCAACAAACCCAACCCTGCTCACAGGTATGAACCTAAACTGACACAAGTTCGGCATCCTATGCGGTCATCAGCGTCACAGACATTCAAGAGGGGTGATACGATACCCAGAAGGTGTGGCATCACCAGCTCATGAAGCGGCCTCACTCGGCTGAATCCCAAATGATCGGTCCCCAGAGTCGACAATCCTTCAAACCAACAACCCCCTCAACCCAAAGGGTTGAAAAAGAAGTCAACCGGGAGAACCTCGTCTGAGCGTGGATTTCATGAGACACTAGTGCCTGCCAAGAAGGTACGCGCCCACTAATTTCCACAACTAATGCAAGGTTCACTCAAGCCTGGGTCTGGCTTCTCACTCATCAGAATGCCCCTCCCACAACAGCACAGATAATCATATCATACTGAAAATAAAGATGCGGGAAACAAAATGCGATAAATAAACACAACCCAACAAGTAATCATACAAGCGCTAGGATTGACTCTCCCAGGGGACGTTGGATTCCCAAACTGACTCGCATACGGGACGTTGGATCCCAGGAAACTATCAAGTCCCCAGCAGAGTCGCCAGCTGTCGCTTCTGCGAAAATAAGGTGCCGGCAAAACAGAAGATTCGCCACCTTTCGTTATTTATCCCTCAAAACAGGAAAGGAAACGATCGGAAAAACCTGACGAAAAGGGTATAAGACAAGGTCATCGCAACCATTGTCTGGGTTCGGGAGTCGGTTACGTAAGGGGAAGGTATTAGCACCCCTCACGTCCATCATACTCGAAGGGGTCCACGCTTGTTGTGTTTATTTGACGGGTTGGTTTTATCTATCTACCTATCAAGGCTGGTCTGAAAAGAAAAGAAAATGACTCGGCAAAGCGTCGCACTTTATGCCTATGTATTCTTGTCAGAGAATGAGAAATCAGAGTCAACGTAGTTCGACTAACTACGGGGTACGGGGAAGGTGGCTCGCCAATACATCAGTATTGTGCCTACGCACTCTCAACAGGTATGAGAGATCAGAGCTTACGTAGTTCGGGATAATACGGATTACGGGAATTCAGATTCAGCTGTTTTGCCGAGTAGGGTTAACAAACAGTTCCAGCAGTTCGGCGTACGCAGCTCGACCCTTGGAGACTTAGGCGTTACCGTTTGCGGTAGAACTGAGAGTTAACAACACTCTTTTCTTCAAAAAGCTTCCTTTGAATTACGGGCCCACGGGGCAAAAAGGTTTGAAGTTTGTTTTCTGTCTTTTACAGAAGAACTGTTTTTTATGGTTGTTTGCAACCAATATCGCACTAGAGACTATGACCTGAGAGTGAATGTGTCGCATGTCACCCAAAGGGTGCCATACTAAACATCCAAGCTGTCGAAAAGAAACTCTCCGACAACCCTTTCTCAGATAGCTTAAGGCTCGTAACGTACGACATCAGTTAGCCTTTATTACTGTATTTTGATTTGTTTTGAGATGAGAAGAGAGAACGAACAGGTTCAACTAAGGGGAAGACTATCAAGTCCTACTGTTGTCATGCCAAGGATTCATCCTATGGTTGAGGTTTGAAACAGGGAACTCCTAGAAGTTATCATGCATAGGTTTCAACCTAAAGTTCTATCATCACTTCCTTATCAAAGGAAATGAGAGTCCTAAGGGATCATGTCAATGATAAACAGAAACAGATAAAGCATCAGCTTAAACAGTAAACAGATATACAGTAAAATGCATGCAATGCAAGTGAGGGAGGAAATGTGTGTGGGGCAGCAGCCTCCACAAGCTCATCTCAACCTCAACCAGATATGAATAACTGCAATCATACAGAAGAAATATAACAATAAAATACCATCAAGCAACATAAACTGCAATCATACAGAGGAATAAAACTATCAAGCCAACACAAACCACATGGGCAAGGGAGCAGGGCTCTACCGAATACCCGCAAGTAAAGCCACACAGTAAAAATACAAGGAGAGGGAGAAACTCAACCTCTAGTGCAATCATGCTCCTAGCTTACATCAGTCTAGATATGGAATTATTCTAATGCATCAAGCAAATCAAACAAGGCACAACAATACAGAGAAGAAAACAGATCAACAGCTTCCACAGCCTCAAGCTTCAGCTCTGCAGCAATTCAGTCTTCAGACCTCACCTACCCTTCAAGGCTAGCATCAACTTGCTTCTCCAAGGTTTCAACCCATCAAACATAAGTATTAACTTATTCCTTCTTCCTCAAGCTTCAGCTCTTCAGTCAATTCCACCTTCAGGCTTCACTCCTAACTACAAGTATCAACTTGATTCCCTTGGGCTCTCAATGCATCAATGTAAGTGTCAACTTCCTTTATTCCTCAAGCCTCAGCTCTTCCCTCAATCTCAATTGAATCCTCTTCATAAGTATCAACTTGTTCTTCTTGCTTCAGCTCTCTTTTCTTTACCAGTATCAACTAGCTTTCCTCTTCATCTATAAGCTTCAGCTTCTCAAAGTAGTCTTCAATCACCTGGAAGTATCAACTTCATTCTTCAATCTTCTTCAAGCAAGGAACTGATGGAAAATTGCGATCTAAACGCAGCGGAAAACAAAAATTTCCTTTAGTGATCCTTACGAATGAGCATGGTCAGTGATAGAATCGTTACCTCTTTGTGGCGATTCAGATCTTTGATGCAGCGATCACAAGCGTTGATGAAGTGCAACGCCTCTACTCAGTCCACACGAACAGCTTCCGGTCACAGTGCTAGCTGCTTACGAACGGAATTATTTGAGTGAGAAAAGAGAATCAAAAACGAAATTGCATCAAGTGAAAGCTTCATCACAAGGGTTCCTTTTATAGACTCTCTTGTGGGCTGCGGGCTAAAAAAACAATTCACATGATCCATAATAATATTATATATTATTATAATAACTATTATTATAATAAATATATTTATTTTATTATTATTTTATAACCATTATAAAATAACAATAATTATTATTATATTATCCGAATTTCTATTTTTTCACTTAAGTGCACCGTACCTTACGGTGTTCCTTTGATTTCTCTATCTCTCATCAAACTGTCCTTATGTGTGTGACCCTGTAGGATTTCGTAACGTTGGTAATTATATTAAATTATATATTTAACATAATAAACAGTAAGCGGTATCTAGCAACACATCACTGCTACCCAAGTCACGAAAATGTCATGTGATCTGACAAAACCTTTTTCGTGATAATATATGTTTGTACAATTACCCTTTTGCCCCTATGTCTATATTGAACACAAGGCATACACTGTGTCATCCTTGTCCAGTTCAATATTGGGCCCTTAGACATTTCTCCTGTTATGCAGGATTGGCAAATTTCATCTAGGACACTCATGTCCCTCAGCATGCTTCGTGGAGTGCCCATCAACTGTCTTTATGATCATCCAGTTACGGATAATGTTTGATCAGCAATAAAGCACCCGACTCTACATCTAGGGTCCATAGTGGTTTCAGGTCGAAGGGTGGTAATACACCATTATCACCATGAGAATAACTTATGACACTTTGCATAACATACTATGTAGTATTCTCATAGCGGGTCAATCCGGTATAAATATTACTCCTAATATTTATACCTATGTCAAGACTTGATAACTCTTTATCCATGATCCATGAGATGTGATCATCAGTCTATCTTCATAATAGTCTCAATGCTTTTAATGTTATCCCACTTTGCAATAAAGCTTGACTACGGATATTTTAAGAATAATGTCTTTACGTTTAATGGGATCTCATGATTAAGTCACACTTAACATTTCATTAAACAAACTAACTATTCTAGGGACTTTATTATTCTGAAAGACAAACATAATAAAGAAATGCCTTTTATTATTAAACGAATAATCCGATACAAGTACCAAAAAGTATTGGCCTCTAGGGCTTACACCAACAGGAACTCCATCCTCTAGCAAGGGAGAAAGATGCATCTATCAAGAGCAAAGTTTGGATGGTTGGTAGCAGAGTGAAGACCAAAGGTCACCACTGAGCATCCTGTCATCAGAGAAAGGGACCCTCAAAGGTTCTACCAATTTGCAAAGAGCCACACATCCTACTAAAGGAGGGATGAGGCCATTACAAAGGGACCTTTCATCATAGGGAAGAATGGAATTGATCAACATATTCCATGTTTATGAAGGAAGAGAACTATCTAGAAGCTCTGGCTACAAAACCCTAATCTTAGCCTAATCAAGACTACACCACAAGAAGGGAAGATCTTCCAATCCAAGCCTCTTCAAGCAATCCAATGCATCTTCAACTTGCCTCCATCATCATCCAAGAACAAGCAAAGCAAAACCCTGATCTAAGGGAACTAAAGATGTTAATCTAGTTGAGTTAGTGCCTTAGAATCATCTAAAACTAGCACCTAAACTAAAATCAATCAAAAATAGCAAACTATCTTATAAATTTCTACAAAAATTCCTAAGGGATCCTAATTCAATCAAGAATGCCTCCTACAAGAACCAGGGACTAAATCATCTATTAAGTCCTAAAATTAAGTCCTAAATCCAAAGGTATCAATCATAAACCCTAAAAATGGAGCTTCTAAAGGTTTCAACCTAAACTACCACCTATGCTCATCACAAAAATATGAGAAAATTCTATGGGGAGCATGCATATCTATGATAACTACTCACAAAAAATCAGGGTCAAAATCATCATCACATGATCACACAAAATTCATCAACATCAAGTATCAAAGATAACTATTTTAATATCAATTAAAATGTGAAAATTCCCATAAAATCAGAAAATGCATGAAATGAAAATATTTTTCTCTAAAAAAAACTAGATTCAATCATGAATCTAATGCAAAAAGAATGGGATCAATTGACTTATTTTTCAATTTTTTATGATTTAATCATGAACCATGAATAAAATGAAGAAATTAAAGAAAATCAAAAGAAAAAGATAAATGCACGGTGCAGATAGTAAACACAATCAGTTCAAATTCACAAATGGGCTCGCTAGGGGGTGTGGATAGTGGTCTCTTACTAAAGCCCAAAACCTTTTATTTAATGATACGCAGCGTTTAGAGCATCAGAATTCTTCCCTCTTCACAACCTGAGATTAAAACACGACCCTTGGATCTAGCTCTGGTCAATGGTCATACGTGAATCGGATGGCTAGGACTTCATCACCTACCTCTAGCCATGAAAATGGAGGGAAGCATCCATTGTAACAGAGTTCAAACACCAACCTCATCCTCACTCGGACTCCCTCAAATCTCCATCGAAATTCAAGATTTAAAACACTGAATCACTCTAAATCTCCCCCTGAGTCTAACCCTAGCCTCAGAATTTATTGAATCAACCTCTAACCTAAAACACGATTAAGAATCAAAATTATGCTCAAACCTCAACTATCACTATTCTTCAAATTGTTTGGTCTAAAATGTTCACCACATTACCCTGATCACTTCTCGCTATAACACTCACATGATCTCTCAATATCCAGCATGTTCTTGATCCAAACAGAAATTGTGTCATCTCATTGATCATCACCAAATCCTCTCTAAATTTCCAGAAACGATCTCCTAACCGCATACTATCAATCTAACCTAACAAACTGAGGTAATTCTTCTTAAATTAAGGTGAGGGATGAAAGATTCAAACCTGTGAATTCTTGAATAACAGAAGTAGCAAAGCTTCAATTCAACCCTTCTACTGCTCTAGAATCATTCAATGTACCAAGTTCTTGCTTCTGTATGCAAGAGAATTGATTGCAAATGCTTGGAACTCCAAACCCGATGGTGACTTGCAGCAGGTGAAACTCGAATGCAAGAACACGATCCTTCAAGGCTTTGGCTATGGAATTGATCTAGAATCATTCAGTATCCTCAATAGAAGTTGTTGAGATCAAAAGAAAGGATCAGAATGGTGTAGAATGCAGAAACTGATTTCAATTTGCACATGGAGGTTTCAAAGTTCACTCTCTATTTTTCCTCTCAATCCTCACCAACCTTGCACTTGAACCCCTTCTAATCAATATATAGATGATGTTGGACCTCTCTAGAATCTTCTGGAATCATCCAAGGAGATGTTGAATTTCTCATGTCATCAAAATACCATCTCATGCCCTACTCACACCAGTTCTGGTTTCACTTGTTGCAACAGCTTGCTATGATCCCAAATTATCTCTAAATGAGATATTATATGTGTTACAATTCCTTGGAAGCTTGTGCATTGATCTCTCATGTGTTTTGCAAATGTTACTTAAGATGTAAGTAACTACTTTTCAAAGCAAGTCCACAAATTACACCTCAACTCAAAAATGTGGCTAAACCAATGTTCTTAAAATGTTTTTTAGAGTCAAAATGACCTATTACATGCCTTGGTTTGTATGTGTAGATCAAAAATATCAATTTCCAACTTTGGTTCATTTAACTTATACCCTTATTTTAGGTCATTTTTGCAACTTTGAGCTACAAGCATTTCCAATATCTCATGACCTCTTGACTAGCCTTAAAACATCATTTTGAACAAGTTTGATGTTGAACATTTTCCCATTTGAAGCTTAGAAATAGGAGTTATGGCCTTATGATTGAAATGACCTGTAATCTCCAAATGACCAAAATACCCTTGACTTGTCAAAGCCATAACCTGAGTTCTACAAATCCTATAAATGACTTATAGAACTCTATAGAAAGCTAAGAGAATAAGGAACAACATTCATGTTTACCAAAAGTTCATAGGAATCATCCTTCTAGGGTAAAAGTTTGATGCAAGTTGGGTAACTTTCAAGCCCCCAAATCCACAGACCTCACATGACCTGTAACTTGTCAAAGTCATAACTTGAGTTCTACAAATCCTATCAAGGACTTCTAGTACTCAAATTAAAGCTAAGAGCATGATCTACAACATTCATGTTGGGGGCAATATGAGATGACAATCACATCTTGAGCTAAACTGCCTTGAAGATAGGGGTCAAACTAGGGGATTTTACACTGTCAAGCCTTAGAAACCCTAGCTTGAAACTTCTCAAACTCTTCAATCATGATGAATTAACCTTGGAATATTCCTTATAACATCTCAATGTGTCAATCCATGATCACATGGCCTTTGAATTAAGTCTCAACTTCCTTCAAATCATCAGTTGACTTAGGGTTGACCCAATCAAACCCTAGCTGCACCACTCATGGTTGAGCCTTCTTAATCTTGCACAATGACCTGTCTAGGCCTCCAAGTGATCTTCAACACTTATAATGAGCTCTCTCAAGACCTCAAGTCCATCTTCATGGCCTCAGAATCATCTGATGGCTTCCCACAACTCTCAAGTTAGGAGACCTACACACTTGGCTTCAATCACTCTCTCTGAGGATCTTTTGACTTCTCCAACAAGGCTATCAACCCTTGAACATTTGAATAACTTTCTTAGCTATCTTCATAGTCTTGTGTAGCCCTTGATTGGTACTCATACCTCTTGATCTCCTGCATACATGTCAGTGAAATGCAAATGATAATGCTAATGTGAATGAAATGAAACATAAGCTAGGTAAAGAAAAGTTGGTCAAATTTTGGGGTGCAACAATAGCATATATCATACATGTGTTTGGAGTTACATAACCTGCTATATAGATCATAAAAAAACAGATTGTCTTAACAGTTCTCACACAAGCCTAACAAAACAAATCAAACCAATACAGCAGCAACCCTTCTTCTTGCACCACCTCAGCTAGCAGTGGTTTGAGCTATAAGACATTAGTCTTCTTCTACAGCTGAGCTGGACCTGTCCTCCTCAGTCTCTCCAGGACCTTCTTCCTCAGCATCAGTGCCTTCCTCCTTAGCATCAGTGTCTTCCTCAGCAGCATCTTCTGAGTCAACTTCCTGACTTCCTTCTTCCCTAGTACCATCATCTTCCTTTGTGGCACCTTCTTCCCTTGTAGCATCCTCTGAGCTGTCAGTATCCTCATCTTGCTCAAGAGATTGTAGCAATTTTTCAAGTGTGTGCTTTCTTGCATCCAGTTCCTTACATGTTTCTTTAATGATGGTCATCACTTCAGCTTTTCTGGCTTTGGGACCCCTTTTTGATGTCTCAGTGGATGCCATGGCAATGTCTAAAACATGGGTTCCTTGAAACAATTTGTGATAAAAGGCTAGGGGAGTTTCTCTTTTGCTTGCTACATCACTGGTCTTGAGGATATTTGGAAACTGTGCTAACATGATTCCACAGATGAGGGAAGGAAATGCTATAGGTCCTTTGATGCTATAACTGCCAGCATGCTTCATTGTTTGATCAAAGATGTATGTGCCATAATCCATTTTGGTCTTGGTTCCCACAACATAGATGACCCTCCCCAAGATGGTGGCCACTGATGATTTATGATTGGTTGGCACCCATTTTGCAGCACCAATCTTGTGCAGCAAGGCATATTTCATGCTCAGCTTACTGGCAGCAAGCTTCCCTTTTGATGGCCACTTCCTGACTTGATTCCCAGTTATCACTTGACATATTTTGTTGTCAGAGATGGTTAACTCAGGCACAACCTCATTTGTTCTTTCAAGGAGGTTGTTGATGATGGTGGGAGTGAAGACAACACCATTTCCCCTGACAAACACTTTCCCAAACTCAGACGATTTTCTATCAGCACATTTATCAGATAAATTAACTATAAATTCTTTGACCAGAATTTCATAGCATTGGGAGAACTGAGTGACAGTTTTCATCAAGCCAGCTTCACATATGAGGGTCACAATCTCCTTGTTTTCCAGAGCATTTTGAGCAAGCTCTCTCTCCAGGGCCAACCTCTTTTGGTATACATACTTCCACCTGATGACACCTAAGGGATAGTGAAAGGAGATGTTGTTAAGGGGTACCTCAGGAACATTTTCAGCCAGCTTGCTTGAAGCAGGTTTCCTCTTTGCTTGGGTGTCAGTGACATCCATATCAACATCAGAATATGTTTCTTGTTCTGGTCTTGATTCAATCTTTCTCTTCTTGATGGTTACCTTGCTCCACCCTTTGGAGGGTCCAACCTGAGTCCTCTTAGTTCCAACCTTCTTGGTGGTATCTTCTTGCTCAGTAGTCTTCTCAACATCCCTTTTCTTGGGTGAGCTTTGGTCAGCTACCTTTTTCCCTTTCCTTTTCATAAATCTTTTGGCAATGCCTGGATTGATCGTTGCTATGAGATCATTGTCAGAGTACTCGTCTAAGTTTACTACCTTAGCATCTTTGGCTTCATGCAAATCATCATCCCTTTTATCAGACCCTTCATCCTTATTCTTCTCTTCTGGAGGGTTGTTTCCCAATGCTTTGACATTATGTGGGACATTACTTTGATCACTTAGATTAGGCTCAGTCCCCTTAATGGTAGATGATGTGGGAATGTTGAGGGCACTAGCAACCATCACAGTAATTTCAAGGTGTGTTCGTCTTGCTTCTTCAGTATTTAGGTCACCAGATGTGGTCGAAGGAGTAGCTTGACCTGAGCCAAAGATTTTTGATTGTCTTGCATGCTTCCTTTTAGGTTTCTTTACCAGCAATCCTTTAGGATTCATCATATGCAGTGGACCAATCTCTAGAGCCTCGTTATGGTTCGCTTCATCGGGACTGGTGTTCATCCTGGAGGTTGGTTGCGCCATAGTTGTTGTCGTTGAAGAAGATGAGGGAACTTTTTTGTGCTTGTTTGAGACGGTATGGGAGCTGGAGCATTTGTGAAGAAACCAAGAGTAGTGAGAGTGTGTTATATACGTGGGAGTGAGGTATGATTGCCCACTAGGAGGGAACGTACCGTTTTGACTCATCATTAAATGACTTAGTATCAAAATGTAATTCCCCATTTCCTTTAATTGTTATAACTCATCAGCATTAGAGGAACTTAATTTTTTAAATTGAGGTTCCTTGATGCTTCTTGACTTCTCGTCAGCAATATTTAGGATATAGCCACCAGGTGTTGCTCACGCTTTTTGCCCTTTCCACACGTTACCCTCAAGCATGTCTCCCTTGAACTCCGCAGATCTTGTTAGAATGGTGCCTTTAATGTCACAGAACAAAGTCATGACATTAGGGATGACATTGCTTCTTTTCTGCAGAGTATCCTCCATGGACTCCATCAGGTTCCAAAATAGTCTATCTAGTTTTACCTGATGCCCAATCTTTACGTATCCCGTCTTGTCTAGACTTCCTACCTGACTTTTCTTACACCCTGTTCTTCTTTCTGAAGCATATTTTGAGTGTCCTTTTGCTGAAGCTTTGTACATGGTTCTTTTCTCCAACCCTAGGTGGTCCTTCTTAACCAATCCATTTATGTTACTTCTTGGCTCCCATAGGTAACAGTTATTCTTGGATCTAGATCCCCTCATTTCTTCCTTACCCTCATGGCACTGTACTCCTCTGCTTTGGTTGGCTTTATCTTCAGTTTTTTCTTTATCAGCAGGCAAGCTTTTGAAATAAGGTTTAGACTTAGCATCTATCCTTTTGGCCAGTTTGTTGAACTGTCTTCCAAGCATGGCCATTTCCTCTGATAGATCTTCCTCCTTGTTATGGTCTGAAGCCTTTGCAGAGTTTGAGACAAGAGCTATACTTTTTCTCTTTTTCTCCACAGCCTGATCACACATCCCCATCTCAAAAGTTTGAAGGGATCCAATGAGTTCATCCACTTTCATGTGGCATATGTCTTGAGCTTCTTCAATGGCTGTTACCTTCATTGCAAACCTTTTAGGTAGTGACCTTAGTATCTTTCTTACAAGCTTTTCTTCAGCCATCTTTTCTCCCAAAGCTCCTGAGGTGTTAGCTAGTTCAAGAACATTCATGTAAAAGTCATGAATGGTCTCATCTTCCTTCATTCTTAGACTTTTAAATTTTGTGGTCAGCATTTGAAGTCTTGACATTTTGACCTTGGAGGTTCCTTCATGAGTGGTTCTGAGAGTGTCCCAAACATCCTTTGCTAGTTCACAGTGGTGGACCAGTCTAAAGATGTTTTTGTCTATACCATTGAAGAGTGCATTCAATGCTTTAGAGTTTCCAAGAGCCAATGCCTCTTGCTCTTTGGTACATTCCTCTTCAGGAATTTGCACAAATACTCCATCCTTGTCAGTCTTCACAGAGTGTTCCTAGCCAGAGTTTGTAGCTCTCCAAGCCTTGCTGTCTAAGGACCTTAGGAAGGCAATCATCATAGGCTTCCAATAGTCATAATTAGAACCATCTAGAATTGGAGGTCTATTGGTGAATCCAATATCTTTATCCATAGTACTAGAATTTTGTTTCCCTAGATCTCACCCAGTAATAAACAGGCAGGGTGCCTGCTCTGATGCCAATTGAAAATTTTGGCCAGCCCACGATGGATGTTCTAACAAAAGTTATAACATCCATAGTGACATTCACTACAGACCTACTATTATGCAATAATAACAAAGCAGTAAATAACACAGTTGGTTGTTGACCCAGTTCAGTGCAACTCACTTATATCTGGGGGCTACCAAGCCAGGGAGAAATTTCACTATCAGTAGAATTAATTCAGAGTCAAACCTCCAGTTTGCACTCCTCACTTAAAACCTACCCAATGACAATTTAACCTAGAGACACTCTAGACCTGAGTATACCCACTCACTCCCTACAATCACACACCAGTGATAACAAACAGTTACAAGTTAAACAGTAGATTGAAGAGACACTTCAACTACACCCACACCTTAATCTTGCTTCAAAGCTTTGATCAAGTGACACACACTCTTGCTTAACAGCTTCGAGTGGTACACAGCCTAGAAACTACCTAACCAATGCAATAACAGTTGCTTGGATTACAAGTGTTCCTAAGACACAATCGTGAAGAACAACCTCTTCACTTCTAAACCACTATGGTGATTTCTCTGCTTCTCTATCTCCAACAACTGCCTTCTAGGATTGCTTCTCCTGGTATTTATAGTAGCAGACCAGTCCTTGGGCCTGGGCGCATACATTAGATTTTATCCATCATAAAACCTCTCTTTAGTATTCTGCACGTTTGCCACTTTAATCAGGTACATATTAGTTCCCCTAGGGCGTTTAAAATTCTCCTGCATTCCAGCTTGAGCTTCTGAGTTGTTTCCTGAGTTCTAGCTACCAGAATAATAAACTTCTGCTTGATGTCATACGACCTATGTCATAACATTGAGTATGACATCCAGCTTAACTTATAGTTAGCTTAGTTAACTTACCCTGCACAGTCTATATTATGAATGTAACAACATCAGACATGACATTCATACATATACTAATATTTTGCCACAAAATGCAGCCAATCAAGAGCACTTACAATTATTGTTGTTTTCTAAGGGTGAATCTAGGGGTTTATTTCTAAGTATGCTCGCCCAAAAGTCGCATCTTGTGCCTACGTATCCTGACGAGAATGGAATCAGAGCATTAGTAGTTCTCCTCAAGAAATAGTGAGGAACTATTGACTATGGTCAAGGTTCCAAGGGGGAGAGGCAAGTGTCTATGGCAGAACACCTACATAGAGTTAAGAAACTCTAAACCTAAGGTTAGGTTGAAAGGGAGGTAAGTATTTTTTTATTAAGGTTTCTGAAACAGATTAAAAATATGATTAAAGTATTTTTATATTTTTGAGAAAAGAAAGAGATTTTAGTTTTAAGAAAAGAAATACTCGATAAAAGATCGAGGTTTGAATTTGCGTGATGGCGATTGCAAAAGCAACCGACATATAAGAGAAGTAACCACTTGATGTTGGATCAAGGGTTTGAGAAAAAGTTAGGTCGATTCCTAGTCCCTAAGGGTGCTCCTAATAAACGAAACCACAATCAAAGAAAAGGTGCAAGTGTGTGCATGAAGTTGATAGCGATGCTAAAAAGCAGTCGAATTACAAGTTAGGGTATGACTTGATATATGAATCAATAATGCTTGGGTTGATTGATCAATTGGTGTCGACCAATGTTTTTCAAAATGGAACTTGGTGTTGACCAAATTCTTTGATTTTTTGAAAGATTTATTATTATTATTTTTATTAATTATCTATCTAAAGAAATAAATGCGGCAAAAACAAATAACAATTACACACGAGGGTGAGGAATACATTTTGTCAATGGGAAGTAAGAAAAGGACTAAAATACTAAACAGTTAAACAAGTAAATGTCGGACCGAAACCAATCGAAATTGAAGAGCAACTGAATTTAGCTCTGAAACAAACTTAGAGTGGATTCATGTACGGATGACTATGAGAAGCCGAGCAAATTAATATATGCACTCAAGCGGTTCTCAAAAGTAAAATTAGATTTTAACTCCGAAATCGAAATGCAATAATAAACCAAACAACACTCAAAAACATTATTATTATTACGGTAGTGTCACAAATTTTACATCAACTCAAATTAATTTGAAAAATAGAAAGCTAAACACAATATGCACATGTTATCCACAAATAAGGTATATTGCTACGAAATTGACATAAAAATAAAATATAATCGTTATAAAGTTAAAAGTAAAATGAAATGTGAAAATAGTATTATCACACTACAAATATATATATATATATATATATATATATATATATATATATATATATATATATATATATATATATATATATATATATATATATATATATATATATATATATATATATATATATATATATATATATATATATATATATATATATATATATATATATATATATATATATATATATATATATATATATATATATATATATATATATATATATATATATATATATATATATATATATATATATATATATATATATATATATATATATATATATATATATATATATATATATATATATATATATATATATATATATATATATATATATATATATATATATATATATATATATATATATATATATATATATATATATATATATATATATATATATATATATATATATATATATATATATATATATATATATATATATATATATATATATATATATATATATATATATATATATATATATATATATATATATATATATATATATATATATATATATATATATATATATATATATATATATATATATATATATATATATATATATATATATATATATATATATATATATATATATATATATATATATATATATATATATATATATATATATATATATATATATATATATATATATATATATATATATATATTAACTTTAAAAAAGAAGTATATATATTTTGACTAAATTAAGAAAAACTATAATTATGTTAAAAACAAAAAAAAAACGTTAAAGTTAAAAAGATCATTTTCCCATTATTTAATTATTATTTTTGGATTTTTATTTAGGAATGTTTTAAAAAATATTTTTTTTATTTTTAAATCTTTTTACCATTTTTTTAATGAAAACACACAAAAAGGAAAATAAATACAAAAAGCAAAACAATAGGACTTGAACCCACAACCTTATGATTAAACCTCTTACACATACCTTTCTTATCAAATATGCTATATCATTTATTTGTAATAAAATTCATTCGAAAGCATATGAAGGATGGACAAAATTGGGGTATGATAGATGCCCCTATTTAATTAACTTGAACCAGAAGGTATGAATGACAGTGGTCTTCGTACATTCCTGGTGGAAGATAATTAAATACAGAAAGATCCCAAGTTTTGTCCTAAAAGTTGGACATGAAATGCGGAGATGAAATGTAGTAATAGAAAGTAGTGAAAATGCAATGAAATAAAGGAAGAACAAGTTTATTAGCCAAACTTTGTCGTGGAAAAGCTTATAGGAGGCTTTTTAGGGTAACCACTGCTTAGAGAGCAATACAAGCAAAGATGCTTGGGTAATCATTATCAACTGCATGGTTGAAAGTTGAATTGTTGGGGGATAAAAACTTTGTGAGCGGGTGCGAGATATCAACTATTTTCAGAGGAATACAACCGATTTTAAAAGAGGATTGGCCGAGATGTTTGCTGATTGATCTTAGATCCTGTTCTGCTATGTTATTCCACTTGAAAAGGGTAAAATAAACCTCCCCACGCTTCAAGGTTGTATGTCGTGAATGGGTCTCACTTCTTCTTTAATCAAGTCTTCACTTGAAAAGGGTAAAAATAAACCTCCCCACGCTTTAAGGTTGTATGCCATGAACGGGTCTCAGTTTCTTCCTAGAAATGGGAATACTTATGGGAGAGTATCTTCACAAGGGATTGGAATTTTACTGGAGATTTATGACTTCAGGGGGAATATATAACTTATTGGAGATTTGGAAGCTACACCAAGGATCTTCAAAAAGAGATGCAGGCCGGTTGATTTGCAAAATATATCTTCTCAAATAAAGAGAAAGATCATCTGAATCTTCATCAAACTTCTCAGAGAGATGCCATTTGATGGAAGAAATTTGAATAGTGGACTAACTGGGGAGAACATCACTGAGGAGAATTATTGATGTATTTTAAAGTTGCATTGAAGCAAATAAAGTCCTTGTATAAGGAATTATTAAATAAAGAGAAACACTTGTCAATTCTCCACCAAACTTCTCTGATGGATTTCCGGAGAGATTCCATTTGATGGAGGATAAGTTAATAATCTTGATAAACTCATTGGGGATAGACAAACTTTCTTGAGGAGATTGTCATTTGTCATCCAAATAGAAAACCTGGGAACGAAACAAGTTGCTCAAATAAAGAGCTGCCACTTGTTGTCTGGGTATAAATTGTTGAGAAAATGTTGTAACACTGCTGGAGAAAAACTTTATCTTTAATGGTGATCTTCAAATAGATTCTTCCTGGGGAATCAAAGTGCAAAATAAATGCATGCTCAATCCAGTTTCAAAAGCCTAGAGATATCCAAAATTGTGATTGTCAGGGACCAAAGTTCAATTCAGGAAGTAACTGAAGAGAAACGGTCAAGCAAGACTCTATCTAATGAGGGATGAACTCAACTAGGGTTTATCTTATTCAGAAATGGAAAAGCCAAAGCCATCGTCTTCCACGAGGATCGAACTCAGTGGGGAATTTAGAAATGATGTGCTCTTTTTGCCTAAGGATGACAAGTCTACTTGGATGGAGAATACAAACCCAATCACTTGGGGATAAACACAGCCAAAGTGAACAAACAAACAAACACAAAAATGTGAAATGCACAGATGCCATGAGTATTTTTTGAATAAATGTCATGTTATGCTTATGCTAACAAAACAGACAAAGAGAAGTAAATTGGAGATGAGATAAACATCTCGACACAGATACTTGGCCAATCTTCACAAGATATGAACATCATTGGGGATGAATGGAAAGCCACATCTGGGACTTACAGTCGAACCTCAAGGATTCAAACTTCTCTGGGGAAAAATAGCATTCCACTTGAGGATGGACATCATGACTTCACTTAGTGGACTGAACCCTGCTACTCTGTTGGGGATGAGAAAGATCTATTGGGAATAGATCAAACTCATGATTAGAGAGACTTTATGAGGATAAAATAAATATCCACTACAAACTGAAGTAGTCTAGAAGGAAGTTGTAACTAGAGATGTCAGAGATGAGGCCTCACAAGGGATAAAATAAATATCCACTTCAATGGGGAAGCTTGGATCAACGTTGCAAGTTGAAGATGTCAGACCTGAGACTTCATAGGGATGAAATAAACATCCACTTTGCTGGGGAAGATTGAAGTTGTAAGAAATCCACTGATGTAGACATTCACTGGGAGTTCTTAGTCAGCTGGGGAATTCTTACATCAAGTCTACCATAACTGCTTGAAGTAGACATTCATCGGGGAATTGTCATGACCACCTGAAGTAGAGACTTACTGGGGACATGGGTGAAGAATGTTGTGAGAACAAAGTAGTTTTGCATTGATGAACTACGTGGTGGTCACCATTTCGAACAACAGTTGTTATGAACGGATAAAATAATATTCAATTCTCAAATGCCCCAGATCACATGGTTTATAAGTCATCTCAAAAGGATTTTACAGAAAAATTGGCATCCAAAATGTTCCAATGTCTTCAAACTCTCAGAGAGATTTATCGAATTTCAACGTAGCTGCCCCAAATTGACTGCATTTTGTATAACTGAAACTTCAAACTTGCTCCTCCTAAGGAATGGTTAGTCTGTGAAAGTAACAATTGGGAAACAAACTTGCCCCTGGTCAGTAGAGTCTTCAGGCAACATTCCCCTGGATATGATCATTCTTAGAATGTTTCGCCCTTTTTTTATCAGAGTTTCAAGTCTCAAAAGATTAAGCTCATCATTGTTGTTCGTATGCAAACTTCTATGATATCAAGCAATGTTAGCGAGCAAAAAAATGTTAATTCTGAAACTGCTAATGCAACACACATGCTTGTCTTGAAGTTTTTATTTATTTATTGGAAAGATATCAAAATAACTTGTAACCGAATCACTAGTTAGGATAGGAAATTAATTAATTTTACAAAGCCAACACAACTTTTGAGCTTAGCTCATAGGAGTCAGGAAACGTTATCTCGTAGAGCATGCTTTCAAAATAAACCCTGCTTCAATTAGATCTTTTGAGGGTTGTATCGTGGCTTGGTTCACAGCTTAAGAAACAAATGATATAAGGCTCAAAGTTTAGTTGTGCCCACCCATTCTTCGTGATGTTCTCCAACTCTACCTTCAGTTAACCTGACACGAGCGCTCATCTCTCAATAGGAGTTTTGATATGGTTGAGAAACCACTGAGGCTTTGGACATGGCAGTCACTCACCTTTTTTCTTTTGGTGTTTGATCACATGACTTTGTTATTTATTGAGGATTTTTCTTAGTGATCCTTTGTTTTTGCTTTCCGTGTTTCCTTTTATTATTATTTTGTGTTTATTCCCTAACTTTTTCCTGGACGGATTCTTTGGATTTGACTTTGAAGTCCAGCGGGATGCCTTAATTTTTCCGAAGTCTCCTTCATAGGTTTTGACTTAGCGGGCTTTTTCTTTTTTCATTTTTATTTATTTATGAACAAGTCGTGTGACTTTAAGTTATTTTGACCCTTTTGAAAGGATTGAACCTCACTCTTTAGATAGTCGAGGGATAATCATTGTGGTTTTTTGACTTCCAGCCTCCTAATATGCGAGGAATAGATAAAATGGATTATCGAATGTTCTCCTCCTTTTTGAGAGTTTGGGTGCTCGGTCAGTTTAACTGAAAACTACCCTGCCCCAGGTAAAAATTGAGGGTTTTTTGTATGTAAGGAAAAGAAAACTCCTACTTCAAGGCTCAAAGGGGTTAACAAGGGTCTATCTCCCTTATATCTCAAGTGTTTGAGGATTTAAAACAATGCCTTACATCATCAGCCGGGTTTTACTCAAAAGCATACGACCAAAGATCTTGCATTTTTGATTCGTCATCCTCCTCCCAATTCTCTATCAAAGTAAGAGATTGGGTAAAGTTGGCATTATAAAACATGAAAAAGCATTTTATGAGTGAATACAAATGAATTTCTTCAAGAAAAACATATTTATTGCATTAATCAATCAAAACAAACAAGTTCTTACATTCAAATCATGCTTTTATAATCAAAGAAATAATGACAAATGCAAGCAAACAAACAAATAGTCTGATGATCTTAGGAATAAGTACTCCTCCTGATTTCATCGGCTTGAAAGTGTAACACCCCTTTCTATACCCCCAAACAACATATAAATCATTTAGGCACAAATTCAAATTTTCATCAGAGTATAATTGAAAACATGGTATAAAAGGAGCATGTCACACAATACGTGGAATAAAACATACAACACCTGCTCAAATAGAGATATGCAACAGTGGGGTAACTTCAACAGAGGAACTTAGTCCTTACACCCACATCTCAATATTTAGAATAACAACGGAAACATCTAAATATTGAATCATTTTAAGCATGTAATCATATAATACATATCATCCAGTTTGATTCACCATATCATTCATGTTTACATAAATATTTGTCAGCAGATACATATACAAATGTATCACAAAAGAATGCTATACAATCCTAACTACTCGGTGCTACATATCAGAGCTAACCGACCAAAAGAATGAAGCTATACTTCACAAAAGACCTCCAGCAACCTAATATGCAATGCCTCATAGAGCATTATAAAACAGCAGAAGGGTGAGAAACATTATCATAATAATCAATGCATATAATTATATATATGAAAATATAATTATATATATGAAAAAATATATATAAGCATAGAATACACATACTCCGCATTTCTCACCACAATTTATTATCATCATCATATTACATCACAATATATGTATAAACAAACGTGGATAATCACCAAACATGCTTCATCATGCACACATCCATAATCCTCGATTCAACAATCCATACACAAGCATACTTTTATATAACAATGATATCTATGCCATGTGACTCATACAAAACTCATCAATTCTCACCAATCCCTATTTGGGATTATGGGTACATCGTTTATACCCCACCAGGAACAACATCTCAGTTATTCTACCCCGGTGATTATTCCACTAGGAACGACATCTTAGTCATTCTACCCCAGTGTATACGACCATGTCACTCTACCTCACTAGGAACAACATTTGTCATTCTACCCCAGTGATTACTCCACTAGGAACAACATCTTGTTATTCTACCCCAGTGATTACTCCACTAGGAACAACATCTTGTTATTCTACCCCAGTGAGTAAGAGCCTTACATGTAACGCCCCGATTTTGATTATTCCTTTTTCGTTGAGTCCTTTTTGGTTTAATTGGGCGAATATTATTTTGAGGTGGAATTTGCATGAAAATATGTTATGTTTACATATTATCCTATTTTAACCGAATTTGGGAGTTTTCTGAGAAAATAGTTTTGGAGGGTATTATAGACATTTCCTATTTAATGTTAAGTGGTTAATTTATGAGATTTGATTAGTTAGTGGAGGGAAAGAAAATGAGAGGAAAGAAATGGAAAGATGAGATAAAAAGAGAAGAGAAAGAAAGTTAGTAACATTAGAAAGAAAAAGAAAAGAAAGAAAGGAAGAGAAGGGAAAGAGGGAAGAAAGAAGAGAAAAACCTAGAGGCTGGAAGAATCGATCAAAGCTTGCAAATAATCAGGTAAGGGTGTGAAGTATCATCATCTTATTAATGTTTATGATTATGTATGGATTGTGTTAGTTGTTGGAATGTTTTCCTCATTTTTCCATTTAGGGCATAAATGAGTTAAATCGGTAGAACTGATGTTTATCGGTTAGAATCACGTTTAGATACCGTAGATTAGTCAATATATGTTAGGCTAAGGCTACTGGGAACAAGTTGGGATTTATCGAGAGATTTCATCGGGTGTTTGGATTCTGAACAGTGGGAGAAAGTTCAGTTCGCAGACGCTCGCTAGCAGCTCGCTAGGCGAGCAGGTCGCGAGTGTTCGCTAGCATCTCGCTAGGCGAGTGCGTAGCGAACGGTCCCAGACTTGGGACAGTGGTGTTTTGGTCTCCTTCGCTGGCAGCGAATGGAGTAGCGAGGGTTCACTGTAGAGAACAAGGTAGCGAACAAAGTTTGTAGCTTCTGTTCTTGCTCGCTAGCAGTTCGCTAGGCGAGAAGGTGGCGAATGTTCGCTAGCAGCTCGCTAGGCGAGCGTGTAGCGAACGTAGCAGAATGAGTCTTCTCTACTGTTGGGTGCAGTTGTGACTTGGGGTTCCGATTGCGATCGACCCTTCCTTGATTTAGAAGATGGTGTGATGGCTCGTGATGTATTGTGGGTAGCCGATAGGCGTGAATCCTAGGTTATGAATTGTAGCCGTTTGGGCAATTTCGTGCATCGTTTAATTCGACTAAAAATGCATAACGATTTGGCATGAATGTTGAGCGTGTCGTGTAGTATACACTGCGGTGTATGATGTTAGTATATATTTGATCCCGTGTAGGATCTGCAGAACCTCGCGTAATGCGATGGTTATATTTGATCCTGTGTAGGATCTGCAGAACCTCGCTTGATGCGATGGTTATATTTGATCCCGTGTAGGATCTGCAGAACCTCGCGTAATGCGATGGTTATATTTGATCTCGTGTAGGATCTGCAGAACCTCGCGTAATGCGATGGTTATATTTGATCCCGTGTAGGATCTGCAGAACCTCGCGTAATGCGATGGTTATATTTGATCCCGTGTAGGATCTGCAGAACCTCGCGTAATGCGATGGTTATATTTGATCCCGTGTAGGATCTGCAGAACCTCACGTAATGCGATGGTTATATTTGATCCCGTGTAGGATCTGCAGAACCTCGCGTAATGCGATGGTTATATTTGATCCCGTGTAGGATCTGCAGAACCTCGCTTGATGCGATGGTTATATTTGATCCCGTGTAGGATCTGCAGAACCTCGCGTAATGCGATGGTTATATTTGATCCCGTGTAGGATCTGCAGAACCTCGCTTGATGCGATGGTTATATTTGATCCCGTGTAGGATCTGCAGAACCTCGCTTGATGCGATGGTTATATTTGATCCCGTGTAGGATCTGCAGAACCTCGCGTAATGCGATGGTTATATTTGATCCCGTGTAGAATCTGCAGAACCTCGCTTGATGCGATGGTTATATTTGATCCCGTGTAGGATCTGCAGAACCTCGCGTAATGCGATGGTTATAATTGATCCCGTGTAGGATCTGCAGAACCTCGTGTGCCCATGTGGGGTGTGAGCGATGGTTATATTTGATCCCGTGTAGGATCTGCAGAACCTCGCTTGATGCGATGGTTATATTTGGTTCCTAGGAGAATCTGACGGACGAATGAGTCGATACCGTATGTTTCGGTGTGTGTGTGTGCGCACGTGTTGCGTGATTGTAATTGTGATTGAACGATGGGACAGTGAGTCCGGATAATATGTATGTGAAATGATTTATATAGATTCTTCCTTTTATTTCATGTACTATTATACCATTATTATTTGATCGTGATTCTCACCCCTTTGTTGTTTGTTGTTGTGGTCTGTGCTTCCTCGGAAGTACAGATAATCCAGGTACATAGATAGCTTGGATAGCGGTGTACAGGTCGAGTCTTAGGGTGCTATGATACGTAACACGGGATATGGGTGTTTTAATTGTTTTGCGTCAAACTTGTTGTAATCCTGTGACGTATCACATTTTGGTGAATTATAATAATAGAGATTTTATGAAATCTGGCAGATGGCCAAGAATGTTGAAATGACAATTTCCGCTGTATTATTTTGAAAATAATCAATAAAGTATTTTGATGACTTATTGGTGATGTGATATCTCACTGTAAATGATGAAAACTCTGATGTTTAATTATAATGTTTATATTTTATTTGTTTTGGGAAGTGGGGTGTTACAAAACCTCGCGTAAAGAATGAAGCTATACTTCACAAAAGACCTCCAACAACCTAATATGCAATGCCTCATAGAGCATTATAAAACAGCAGAAGGGTGAGAAACATTATCATAATAATCAATGCATATAATTATATATATGAAAATATAATTATATATATGAAAATATATATATAATCATAGAATACACATACTCCGCATTTCTCACCACAATTTATTATCATCATCATATTACATCACAATATATGTATAAACAAACCTGGATAATCACCAAACATGCTTCATCATGCACACATCCATAATCCTCGATTCAACAATTCATACACAAGCATACTTTTATATAACAATGATATCTATGCCATGTGACTCATACAAAACTCATCAATTCTCACCAATCCCTATTTGGGATTATGGGTACATCGTTTATACCCCACCAGGAACAACATCTCAGTTATTCTACCCCGGTGATTATTCCACTAGGAACGACATCTTAGTCATTCTACCCCAGTGTATACGACCATGTCACTCTACCTCACTAGGAACAACATTTGTCATTCTACCCCAGTGATTACTCCACTAGGAACAACATCTGAAGGTGAGAAAATACTTAGAAGGGGGGTTGAATAAGTATGACAGAAAATAATCAAAGATAAAAACTCAAGTATTTTTATCCTGGTTCGTTGAACTCAACTACTCCAGTCCACCCTTTTCAAGAGTGATTTGCCTTTCTCAACAAGGACTTAATCCACTATTCAAATCAACTGATTACAAATAGCAACACCTAAGAACAACTGTTCTTAGTCTTCTCAAGAGCTACTGATCTAACCTAGATCCTCTTAAGGAAAACAACACCTAAGAACAACAGTTCTTAGTCTTCTCAAGAGCTACTGATCTAACCTAGATCCTCTTAAGGAAAACTTCCTTTACAAATTAATGTAATACAATGTAAGAGTAATAAATTGCTTCTATGAAAGCTATAAACACAACTGTGTTATTTCTCTAAGTTTAGAACAAAGTATGAACTATAAAGAATATGAGAGCTTGAGAGTTTCTTCGCTTGAGAGTTTGTTTTTGCAATTATTTCGTCACTTGAAGAATGAGCTATGATTTCCTTTATATAGCCACTTGAATATTGGAGAGAATATTTTACCGTTGGAGAAGATATTTCCAATATCAAAAAGGTACAGTCCTTTGTACTATTGCAGCAGAGAGACGGCGCACAAATAGTGGGTGTAGCAATTGTCTGCTGAGCTGTGATTATACCATATATGGAATGTATCAGAGGAATAATCTTCTTGCAGAGATTTATGTCTATCCCAATTAAGGAAAGATTTGCTGGCATATTCCAACGGATATATTAAAATAATCTTCTTCAAATAATTCTTCAGATAGTTCAGATCAACAATCAATATCAGAGTCTTCAGTCTTCAGAATCTTCTGGAAACTTCAGAGCCTAAGATGTTCTTCAGATGTTGCTGAATCAGAGTCTGGTGCAGCTGTGTGCTTGAAGCGTAACATGCTCTTAGATCAGAGTCTTCACTCAGATCAGAGTCTTCTCTCATTCAGAGTCTCTTCACTCAGAGTCTTCTTTCATTCAGATTCTTGATAATATATGCAGCGTGTTGTATCTTCAGAATCTTGATGACTAAGCTCTTATACTTCAGATTCTTCTAATCTTCAGATGCTCTTGAGCCATTCAGAATTTATTGTTCACATCAAATTTGCTCTTTAAGATTAAAATCTTTTGTGCCTGTAGAAAATAGTTTAGAACAAATTTAGAAAGTATAATTCTTGTATACAAATTATCATTAATGTTATCATCAAAACATAGAGATATTACTAAGACACAATCTGTGCTCTTACAATCTCCCCCTTTTTGATGATGACAAAACATGAGAAATTTGTTCAATAAAAAATATGAATTAAAATTACTCCCCCTGAGATTAACAATCTCCCCCTGAAATGAATACTCTAATGGAATTAGATACTTCCCTTTCTGGTTGAGTACATTTCAGATTCAGAGCCTGATTGAAGCCTGGTTGACATATGTTTGACTTCTAGAGTCAAAGCTTGATGCCATATTAAAGCTTGATGCCAGATGAACAACTTCAGAACACCTGGTTGTTTATCTTGCCATTTCCTGTCTTGAGTTATCTTTTAGATCATAGTACTCAAGGTTAGATATCAGAGTCTGGTCTACTCAGATTTAGCTATTTTTGATCAGGTTCTGAAAAGATAGATCTCAGGAAAAACTTCAATGAAATTTGTCAGATTTTTTAATAATATCTGGGACACTTAAATTCAAAGAATGTTAGTAACATGTCTGACTTAGTTCAGATAATTGCTTATAGATTTGAACAATCAGATTCTATTTTGTTTCTCCCCCTTTTTGTCATAATCAAAAAGAATTTTAAAAGACAGTAAAGATGCAGAAGAAACACATATCCAGATAAGCAAAAAGATCATTGTCATTAAGTCAAGAGAACATCCAGATTCAGATAAAAGCAACAAAACATATCAGAAGAAAATCAAAACAAAGCAAAACATGAAAAACTTGTGCAAAACATCAAGTAGGTTTAGCAGATGAGGCTTGTTGAGAAGCAATGAGTTGCAGCAGTGCTGTAATCCTTTCTGAATTTTCATCTTGCTTAGCCATCCAAGTTTTCATTTCTTCATTTGTTTTCTTTTGATCAACCATAAAATCCTTAAGTTCTTTGACATCCTTCTGAAGATCTGTAGATTCTGAAACAGTAGATTCTGAAACAGGCTGAGTAACATCAGGTGCAGGAATTTCTGGAGGTGGAGGAGCTTCTAGAAGAAGAATAGGAGGAGTGTTTCTCTTAATCCGTTTTTGATAAGCAGCAAACCTTACTTTTGACAATCTAAGACATTGAGTCCTGATTTTCAAAGCCTCCCTATTCAGTCTGTAAAGATATTTCTTCCAAACAGTGTCAGCAGCCTCTTTGTCCATAGTAGTCATGCAAACATCCATAATGTCAGCAAAGTCTGAGACATTATCCTTATCAAAATCTCTTAACAGAGTATAAACACGTGATCCCAATTCTGCTTCATCAGGGATTCTGGGTTTTCTTGGTTGGGTTAGTTGTGTTTGTGGTGTTTGTTCAGAAGGTTGAGGTTGTGAAGATGGATGTTCAGATGTTTGTGGTTCAGAAGGTTGAGGATTGATTTGTGGTTCAGATGTTGGTTGGTTGGTTTGTGGTTCAGATGTTTGTTGGTCAGAATGTTGTGGTTGAGGTATTGAGGGAATTGGTTGGGTTTCTGTTGGTTGTGGAGTGTTTTGGATTTCAAGAGGTTGTGGAGTGAGAGTTTGAGTTGGGGAATTTTGTGGAGAAGGTGGATGTTCAGAAGTTGGAGATTTAAACAGCTGTTTCCAAACACTCTCAGAACGAGGTTGTTTGAGATCATTCAAGCATTCATTAATGTAACCAGATGATTCATCATCAGATGATGCATCAGATTGGTTAGATTTTTCAGAAGTTGAAGATAAATTGACAGACTGGTTTAAAGGTGTGACATCTAATATCTCATCAGGATCAATGAGATATTCAGGTTGGTCAGAGTGTTCAGGGTGAACATCCTCTGGAATGGTATATTCTGGGATAGTGTTTTGTGGTTGTGGTGTTGTTTGTTGAGTTTGTTGTGGAATTTCTGTTTGTATGTTTGTTGGTTGCTTGGATTGTGGTGTATGAGGGGGGACAGAGGGTGTGGGGGTATCAGAATGATGAACAGGATTAGAATCAGTGTTAAATACCTGTTTCAGAGTATCTCTAATTTCTTCAAAAGTTGCTGCAGGAGGATTTGGTTGAACCTTCTTCAGCTTCTTCCTTTTCTTCTTCTTTTCAGCATCTGAATGCTTCCTTTTCTTCTGATGACCTTCACTATCAATTTTTCTCTTACGTCTTCTTTTCCTTGTCAAATCAGGAAGAACTTGGCCTTCCTTCTGCAAAAGATTGGCAGGAATCTCAACACCATCTCTTAGGCAGCGAGCAACATACTCAGCAATAATTTCTCTAGGTTCATCTGAGGTGAATAAAGGAAAATCCTTAACAGGAATCCTTCTTCCCCTAACTTCTTCAGAGTTAGTTTTCCTTGGTTTCTCAGATAAATCATCAACCAGTTTCATCCTTCTCAAAGTTAAACCGTTTATTTCAGAGCCAATGATATAAGTCAGATCTTCTGTCAACCCAGCCTCTTGCAGATGCGCCACAAGTTGGTTTTCTATCAGAATATCTGAAATCAGCCTTCCCATAGGGATCCATGTTCTGACTTTTCCAGATTTATCTCTGGCTGTTTCCCTTGTTTCCTTGACGTGAGACACCAGATGATTAAACAACAAATATGGAAGATCAATCTGAATGTTTTGGTGTAAACAATACATGAAGTAAAGTTGTTCAGCATTAACATAATCAGAAGAGTTTGAAGAGGGTCTGTGAAAGATGGTGTTCATGAAAATCTTAGCCCATATCTTGTAAGTGGGTTTCAAGAACTTAACCTTCTTACAAGGTTCACCAGTAGTACAGATTTCTTGACATACATCTTTCAGGTCTTCACGCGCAGAAGACAGAGAGGTTACTCCATCAGTTGCCTTAAAACCTATGAGTTTCCTTATCAGGTTTTCAGTGATAACTATCTTTTTTCCCAGCACAGAGGAGTGAATGAACTTTGGAGTAGCATATGCATGGATCCAGAACTCCTTCACTAACGTTGGATACACAGGACCCATAAGCCTGTCAAAGTAACCGTCCCAGCCTTGTGCTTTGATTGAAGAAATCAGATTAAACCCATTTTCAGCAAGATCTTCTAAGTCCACGAAACTTTCACACAGTACTTCTAGTGAATCAACAGCAGTTAGGAGAGTGCGTACTGGTTCTATGACAGTGGTAGCATTTTTGGTAGTAACAGCGTTTGAAGTAGATGCCATTGTTGACGATGATGAAGAAGATGAAGGTTTCTGAGTTCTTTTAGGGTTTGCAAAGAGAGAGAACAACAAACAAAAGCGCATATGTGTTTGAGAATGTGAAAAGTGTGAATGTGTTATGAGAATGGTTTATATAGACAAATAAAGCAAGCATGGGAAACACAACAGACACACATAGGACACATACGCACGTTTGCATTAAATGAAAAGTAATCATTTTTAATTATGATATGACATTTGGGGGAAAATCAAGACAGATTGAGATTTTCAAAGCAATACCTTAAACGTCATAATCAGTAGGTGTACTCCATCTTTTCAGATTCTGAGTGACACGTGTTTGCTTGCATGTGATTCTATAACTCTTAAGAAATGAAACGTTTTCAACTTTCAGATCCTCTGAGATGGTCAGTTCAGAGTTTCACACAAAAAAAATTCACAGATAAATTAAACAAGCAAGACAGATGAAATACTTCAGAGTGTTAAACACTTAGCATCTGAGAAGTTGACTCTGAGAAATATTACTCTGGACAAAAATCCATACAAATATTTTTCAGAATAAACTTAAACCTATCTTCAGCAAGGGGTTTTGTGAAAATATCTGCCCATTGATGATCTGTATCAACAAAGGCTAAATTTATTACACCCTTCTGAACATAGTCTCTGATGAAATGATGTTTAATCTCTATATGTTTGGCCTTAGAATGTAAAATTGGATTTTTGGATAAACATATAGCAGAAGTATTATCACAGAAGATAGAAAGATTACTCTCATAGATTTGATAATCTTCTAGTTGACTCTTCATCCAGAGCATCTGAGTGGAACATCCAGCAGCAGCAATGTATTCTGCCTCTGTGGTTGATAGTGCAATTGTTGGTTGCTTCTTGCTGTACCACGAGATCAGATGACTTCCAAGAAACTGACAGCTTCCAGAAGTACTTTTGCGCTCAACTCTATCTCCAGCATAGTCAGCATCACAGAATCCAACTAGTGAATATTCGTCAGATCTTCTGTAACACAAACCAACATTAGCAGTACCTTTCAGATACCTTAGAATCCTCTTAACAGCAGTTAAGTGTGATTCTCTAGGATCTGATTGGAATCTAGCACATAAACAAACACTAAACAGAATGTCTGGTCTAGAAGCAGTCAAATAAAGAAGAGATCCTATCATACCTCTGTAGAGTTTCTGATCTACCTTCTTACTTACCTCTTCCTTACCTAGAGTGCTTGTAGGATGCATTGGAGTCTTTGCCATTTTGCTATCCAGCATGTTAAACTTCTTCAGAAGCTCTTTAACATACTTGGTCTGATGTATGTAGGTGCACTCTGGAGTCTGATTTACTTGGATTCCCAGAAAGAATCTCAGTTCTCCCATCATGCTCATCTCAAATTCTGCCTGCATACATTTAGCAAACTCCTTTCCAAGCATAATATTTGTTGATCCAAAAATAATATCATCTACATAAATTTGACAAATCAACAAATCTTTCTTAATGGTTTTACAAAATAGTGTGGTATCCACTTTTCCTCTGATGAAATTTTTCTTCATAAGAAAATTACTCAACCTCTCATACCAAGCTCTGGGAGCTTGTTTTAGTCCATAAAGAGATTTTTTCAGTTTGTAAACATGATCTGGAAAATTTTCATTTTCAAAACCAGGAGGTTGGTGGACATACACTTCCTCTTCTATAATTCCATTAAGAAAAGCACTTTTAACATCCATCTGATAAAGAGTGATGTTATGTTGTGCAGCAAATGAAATAAGCAAGCGTATAGACTCTAACCTTGCAACAGGAGCATATGTTTCTGTGTAGTCTATGCCTTCTTGTTGACTGTAGCCTTGAGCAACCAGTCTTGCTTTGTTCCTTTCAACTTCTCCTTTCTCATTAAGTTTATTTCTGAAAACCCATTTTGTTCCAATGACATTGAAACCTTTAGGTCTTGGAACCAGATCCCAGACTTCATTCCTTGTGAATTGATTCAGCTCCTCTTGCATAGCTAAAATCCATTCATTATCTTCCAGAGCCTCATCAACAGATGTTGGTTCTATAATTGACACTAAGCCACAGAAGGAAGATTCAGAAGTTCTGAGAAATGCTCTTGTCCTTATTGGATCATCTTTCTTTCCAATTATCACATCCTCTGGATGAGAAGCTTTCATTCTGGAAGAAGATCCTCTGACTGTTGGTCTTTCAGAAATATGCAGATTGTCAAGTTGGGAAGTTAGAGGCGTAGCATCTGGGTTTGCTTCAGAGTCTTTGTCTTCAGTCTTGTCTGCCTCTGAGCCTTCAGAGTCTGTGAGAATAACTTCTCTATCTGCAGAACTTTCAACTTGCTTTGGCTTTTCAGAGCCAAGCTTATCATCAAATCTAACATGAATAGATTCTTCCACAATCTGTGTTTCAGTATTGAATACTCTGTAGCCTTTAGAGCGTTCAGAATAACCAAGCATGAAACACTTCTGTGCTTTGGAATCAAACTTGTTCAGATGATCTTTAGTGTTAAGCATATAACAAATACATCCAAATGGATGAAAATAAGCAATGTTGGGCTTTCTGTTTCTCCACAATTCATAGGGAGTCTTTTCCAGAAGAGGTCTTACAGACACTCTGTTCTGAATATAACATGCTGTATTTATTGCTTCTGCCCAAAAGTATTTTGCCAGATTTGTCTCGTTGATCATGGTTCTGGCCATTTCTTGCAATGTTCTATTTTTCCTCTCTACAACTCCATTTTGTTGTGGAGTTCTAGGACAGGAGAAATCATGTGCAATTCCTTTTTCAGAAAAATATTTTTCAAAATATTTGTTTTCAAATTCACCACCATGATCACTTCTGACTTTAATAATTTTGCATTCTTTTTCAGTCTGGACTTGATTGCAGAAGTCAATGAACACAGAATGAGACTCATCCTTGTGTTTTAGAAACTTTACCCATGTCCATCTGCTGTAGTCATCTACAATGACTAACCCATACTTCTTGCCTCTGATGGATGCAGTTTTCACTGGTCCAAACAGATCAATATGAAGTAATTCCAATGGTCTAGAAGTGGAAACAACATTTTTTGGTTTAAAATGAGATTTTGAAAATTTACCCTTTTGACATGCGCCACACAGAGCATCTGAATTGAACTTCATATTAGGGAGTCCTCTGACCAGATTGAGTTTATTAATCTGAGATATACGTCTCATATTAATATGTCCCAATCTTCTATGCCAGACCCATTGCTCATCATTCACAGATAAAAGGCATTTTACATTTTGAACTTTAAGTTCTGAAAGGTTAATTTTGTAAATGTTGTTTTTCCTCTTTCCACTGAATAGGATTGAACCATTCTTTTGACATACAGCTTTGCAACATTTTTGATTAAAGATGATATCATAACCATTGTCACTTAATTGACTTATGGACAATAGATTATGTTTCAATCCTTCAACTAACAGAACATTAGAAATAGAGGGTAGGTTACCATTACCTATTGTACCAGAGCCAATGATCTTGCCCTTCTGGTTCCCTCCAAATTTCACGTCCCCTCCAGATCTAAGTTCCAGGCTTTGGAACATAGACCTTTCGCCCGTCATATGTCGTGAGCATCCAGAGTCCAGGTACCATGATTGGTGTCTGGATTTTGCTGCTAAGAACATCTGCAACAGGTATTATTTTACTTTTAGGTACCCAGATCTTCTTGGGTCCTTTGGGGTTAGATGTTCTGTGGTTTTGCCTAAACTTCTGTTTTTCAACATAGTGTTTATTCTGGCTAGCCCTTGGCTTAAACACATAAGTACTCTTTTCAGAGCTTGTATGTTTAATATCATTCAGATGACCAAACTTAAAATGAGAATACAGAGGAGTCTTCTTGATGAAGAGTTTATCAACAGATTTTGGATTGCTTCCAGAGGAAGATTCACATCCAATGCCTCTTCTGTTGTTCCCACTAACACCATAGATCATAGAAGCCATTTTGCTTCTGTCTATGCTTTTAGTGAGGAATCTTTTAAAACTGGAGTCATATTTTTCTAAAATATTTTCACTTGACTCTGTTTCAGTATCAGATTCTTGTTGAGTTGTTTCTAAATCATTTTTGAGTTTTAAATTTATTTCTTTCTGCTCAACAAGTTCTGTTCTCAGAAGATCAATCTCAGATTCAAGATTGCTTTTCAGCTTCTTGTATTTGAGTTTAATCTTGCTGTAGCTTTCCAACATGTCAGATAAACTTTCAACAAGTTCAGCTCTGGAGAGTTCAGAAAATACCTCTTCAGAGTCAGAGTCTGATTCTGACTCAGATTCAGATGATGATGTTCCTTCATCTTGATCATTTGTGTTGGCCATCAGCGCAACATTTGCACATTCTTCCTCAGATTCAGAAGATGATTCAGATTCATCTGAGTCATCCCATGTAGCCATCAGAACCTTTTTCTTTTTATCAAACTTCCTTTTGGGTTTTTCCTTTTGAAGTTTGGGACATTCACTCTTGTAGTGTCCAGGTTCTTTACATTCATAGCAAGTGCCCTCTTTCTTGCCAGATCTTCTGTGTCCAGAAGATTCTCTCTTTTGATCAGATCTTCTGAAGTTGTTGAACTTCTTCCCTTTGTGCTTCCAGAGTTTGTTGATCCTTCTGGACAGCATGGATAGTTCATCTTCTTCTTCAAAAGAAGATTCCTCAGAGCTTTCTTCATTTACCTGCAAAGCTTTAACAGATTTGTTAGATTTAAAAGCTAAGGATTTACCTTTATCTTTCTTCTGGGGTTCATCTTCCTCCAGCTCAATCTCATGACTTCTCAAAGAACTGATGAGTTCTTCTAATGAGATTTTGTTCAGATCCTTGGCCAGCTTCAATGCAGTCACCATAGGTCTCCATCTGGTAGGAAGACTTCTGATGATCTTCTTGACATGATCAGATGTTGAGTAGCCCTTGTCCAGAACTTTCAACCCAGCTGTTAGAATCTGAAATCTGGAAAACATAGTCTCAATGTTCTCAGATTCTTCCATCTTGAACGCTTCATACTTCTGTATCAGCGCCAGAGCCTTTGTTTCTTTCACCTGAGAGTTTCCCTCATGAGTCATTTTGAGAGACTCAAACATATCATGAGCAGTGTCTCTGTTGGTAATCTTCTCATACTCTGTATGAGAGATTGCATTAAGAAGTATGGTTCTGGCTTTGTGATGATTCTTGAATTCTTTCTTCTGCTCCTCAGTCATTGATTTTCTATCAATCTTTTTGCCATCCTTAGTAGGATGTTCATATCCATCAATGACTAAATCCCAGAGATCAGCATCATACCCCAAGAAAAAACTTTCAAGTCTATCTTTCCAATAATCAAATTTTTCTCCATCAAACATTGGAGGTTTGGTGCTGATTCTGTCTCCTTCATATTTGTTGCTTGATGTAGGAATATCACCCATATTAGCAACCAAATAAATAACAGAGTATTCTTCTCACTGGATCTTTATCTGTCACGGTTAAGTGAATGCACACGCAGAACCGGAGCTCTGATGCCAACTGAAGGTGAGAAAATACTTAGAAGGGGGGTTGAATAAGTATGACAGAAAATAATCAAAGATAAAAACTCAAGTATTTTTATCCTGGTTCGTTGAACTCAACTACTCCAGTCCACCCTTTTCAAGAGTGATTTGCCTTTCTCAACAAGGACTTAATCCACTATTCAAATCAACTGATTACAAATAGCAACACCTAAGAACAACTGTTCTTAGTCTTCTCAAGAGCTACTGATCTAACCTAGATCCTCTTAAGGAAAACAACACCTAAGAACAACAGTTCTTAGTCTTCTCAAGAGCTACTGATCTAACCTAGATCCTCTTAAGGAAAACTTCCTTTACAAATTAATGTAATACAATGTAAGAGTAATAAATTGCTTCTATGAAAGCTATAAACACAACTGTGTTATTTCTCTAAGTTTAGAACAAAGTATGAACTATAAAGAATATGAGAGCTTGAGAGTTTCTTCGCTTGAGAGTTTGTTTTTGCAATTATTTCGTCACTTGAAGAATGAGCTATGATTTCCTTTATATAGCCACTTGAATATTGGAGAGAATATTTTACCGTTGGAGAAGATATTTCCAATATCAAAAAGGTACAGTCCTTTGTACTATTGCAGCAGAGAGACGGCGCACAAATAGTGGGTGTAGCAATTGTCTGCTGAGCTGTGATTATACCATATATGGAATGTATCAGAGGAATAATCTTCTTGCAGAGATTTATGTCTATCCCAATTAAGGAAAGATTTGCTGGCATATTCCAACGGATATATTAAAATAATCTTCTTCAAATAATTCTTCAGATAGTTCAGATCAACAATCAATATCAGAGTCTTCAGTCTTCAGAATCTTCTGGAAACTTCAGAGCCTAAGATGTTCTTCAGATGTTGCTGAATCAGAGTCTGGTGCAGCTGTGTGCTTGAAGCGTAACATGCTCTTAGATCAGAGTCTTCACTCAGATCAGAGTCTTCTCTCATTCAGAGTCTCTTCACTCAGAGTCTTCTTTCATTCAGATTCTTGATAATATATGCAGCGTGTTGTATCTTCAGAATCTTGATGACTAAGCTCTTATACTTCAGATTCTTCTAATCTTCAAATGCTCTTGAGCCATTCAGAATTTATTGTTCACATCAAATTTGCTCTTTAAGATTAAAATCTTTTGTGCCTGTAGAAAACAGTTTAGAACAAATTTAGAAAGTATAATTCTTGTATACAAATTATCATTAATGTTATCATCAAAACATAGAGATATTACTAAGACACAATCTGTGCTCTTACAACATCTTGTTATTCTACCCCAGTGATTACTCCACTAGGAACAACATCTTGTTATTCTATCCCAGTGAGTAAGAGCCTTACACATATACATATTTTCATATATTCACACAACATTTATCAAGCAATGCACACATATTCACTAATATGTTCCCATGCATTCACAATATCGTGCCAACGACAACAACTCATCACATTCATCATGCACTTTTAATTAATTTAAACAATGCATATATTGGTCAAAAGACCTTATTCCACAATCGATTCCACAATCTAGGATTCACGCCATACGGCTACCCACAACATATTACACAACATCACATAAACTATTCATTTCCGATAAGGATTGAACACAATCGAACCAAACAATCAACATTGGATGGGAACACAAGGAAATGAAAATGATGTCACACTCGCTAGCTTGCTCGCCTAGTGAGTTCCTAGTGAGCACTCGCTACCTGTTCGCCTAGCGAACAAGCTCGCGAAGGCAAACAGAAGCTACTCTAAGGCTTCGCTACTTACTAGATGGGGCTTCGCCTAGCGAACCCCTCGCTACCTCGCTCGCTACCAGCGAAGAGGGTCAATTACATTTTGTCCAAGTCTGGGACCATTCGCTACTAGCTCGCTACAACGAACACTCGCGACCTGCTCGCCTAGTGAAGATGCTAGCGAACGTCTGCGATGTTCAAAACCCCAACTGTCCAAAACTCTCTGAAACTCCCAAAATCACCCGAGTCAATTCCAACGATTTCCAGTAGTCTTAGCCTAACAATCCTCGACTAAACTACACCATTTATTCCAGATTTTAACCGTTCCAACATCGACTCTATCGATTAAATCCATTCTGCCCTAGAATGGAAAAAGAACAAAAACTCTCCAACAATCCAAACCAATTTAACAAACACATACATAATCATACACATTGAGAAGATAATAAGATTTCACACCCTTACCTTGATTAAATCGAAAGCTAGAAGTTGTTCTTGAACTTTCCAAGCTTTTCCTTCTTTTCCTTCTCTTTTCTCCTCTTCCTCTTTCTTTCTCTTCTCTTTCTCTTATGTTTCTATATTTCCTTTTCCTTCCACTTTTCCTTATATGTCTTTCTATTCTATTTCCTTCCATCATATTTCTTAACTCAAATTATCTACCAATAATTCCAATAAATAAACAATCCAAATAAATTAATTAATTAATGTAAATAATTATTGAAAATTGGGCTGTTACAGAAAGGACTATCTTGAGTCTTCGTATCCATCAACATAAAGGCGATCCATTCATAATTGGACTTACTCCCTTGAAGGTTACCACCTTATCGTCGATCATCTCTTAGACTTTTTCTTGGAAAACCTTGCAGTCTTCAATCGAATTCCCCATTGCTTCATCATGAAATTCACAACTGGTATTTGGATTGAACCAAAGATGGCGATATTTCATGGCTCTGGTCTTTCTAGGTGTCATCGTCGAGTTTCGGGAAAAACAAAACCATAATTAACTGTAAGTCGTTGGGATTGGATCAAATTTCCTTTGGGCATGACTCTGATGAAACTGTGATTGACAATTTGGAATTACCTGAGCGGCATGAGCAACATCAACAGGAACTTTCTTACCACCTTCCAGCATGGTAGCATCGTATCCACAAGGCACGAGAGAGGATTTCTTACTGTTGCAAGTAATCACCACTGGCTCTGGAATATTCAAGTGTGGAACTATGACATTCACCATTTCTCTAGTTATATGAAGAAGTTTCTGATCTAACATATCCTGGAGATCCCTCATCACAATAGAACATTCACGGGGATTCTTTAAACAAATTTTTCAAGAAGCGTTCAACCAAAGATCCTCTTATGAAATTCACAAATTGACGTGCATATCAACCAAAGGTCCTCTTATGAGATTCACGTCAGAGATACAATATTCTCCGAGATATCCTTCCATAGTGTTTCCATACATGGGTAACAAACTTGTTGAAACATTGGGTCCAGAATCTTCAAAAGACAAAATACCACTTTGCACTAACTTTTGTATTTTGGCCTTCAAAGAAAAATAGTGTTCAATATCATGACCGAGCGCCCCTTGATGAAATGGACAAAAATAATCTACTTAAACCACCATGGTAGATTCTTTGGGATGACCGGCAGACTCTTTGTTTGCACCAGATTCTTTTGTACTAAAGCAGGATATAATTCAGAATAAGCCATTGGGATCGGGTCAAACTGATCTACATGTTGTTTACTTTTGTTACGAGATCCTCGATGTTTCTCTCACAAAATTACATTAGTAGCTTGTTCCTTCTCCTTGGGTAAACTTCCACAAGCTTTTTAGAGTTGTTAGAAGCGCTAATGGGAGTCACAAGAATGGGCATTGACATGATTTCAGAAATCACGGTCCTTTAAAGCAGAGTCTGAAAAGTATGAGAAGAATGTTGATTTTGAGTAGCAACCAGAGTTTCAACCAAAGAAGAGAGCTTTTCCACACCAGCCCTAAAAGTAGTCACCTCCTTACGAAGTTCATGGTTTTCTTGCTCAATGTTCTTCATTTTCTTTCTTTGACTTGCCCGAGTATCGTACTGATGAATTACCTTGCCTCCTCTATAAGGGAAAAAGCAAGAGTGAGAACCTGAGATTCAAAGAATGCAATGCTAATGATGAATGCAAATGCGCCAATGCATATATGGGTTATGTAGCGGTGATAATTGGATATCAAGCTATTGGATTAACTTGAATCTTAATTCATGATTCACCATCGGTCTTTAATTTGTCCAAGGGAAGAGAAAAAGATCGAATTACCCATAAGATGCAATGCAAATGCAAAGCTAGAGAATCTAAGGTTCGGGAGTTGGTTAAACTTAGGGAAGGTGCTAGCATCCTAAGAATCTGCAGTACTCTACAGGAACCTCTTGTTTTACTGTGTTATTATTGTATGCTAAGGGTAAGAGACCTAAGGGTTTATTTCTAAATATACTCGCCAAGAAATCACATCTTGTGGCTACGTATCCTGACGGGAGTGGAATCAGAGTATTCGTAGTTCCCCTAAAAGGGACTGGGGAACCATTAACTGTTGGTCAAAGTTCCAGAGGGGTAATGTTTGTTGATTGGTTCTAGGAGAAAAGACGAGTCGTCATCTTAAGGGAGAACACTCGACTTAACCACCACAACTTGTAGGAGATGATTTTTGCGTCACATTGAGAGAAGGGCTCAGAACTCGGATTTATCAACGAGTATGCCACATGTACAGATTCTTCAGTTGGACATGCCTACAGAATAATTAAAGAAAAGAAATAGAGCAGGATATACATCAACCATTGAGCAGCGTAATTTAACATTAAGATCAATAATAATAAAAAAAGGGGCACGAAAATAACTCGTATCCGAAGTAAAGACCCAATGTTCTAATAATCGACTCTTTTGGAAATAACGATCAGACGCCACAAGTATTTGAAGATGTTGATCCAATCTCACAACAGTTGCAATTGAAACCTCAGATTAAATTGAAAATTGGATTTCAAAATAATGTTGAATTCGAAACAGTTAACTTTTCTAAGTATAAATTGTTGATATTTAACACTCGAATTTTAGATTAAAAGAAAAAAAATGAGTTTTACAATCAAAATGTTAATTAATGAAATTGAAAAAAAAATCAAAATTATAAAAATAAATAAATTGTATTTAAATCAAAGTTAATTGAAGTTGAGAAAACAACAATATATTAACCAAAAAAGGAAATCAAGACAAAATTGCCAAATAAACGGATTAGATTTTAGTTAATAATTATGAAGTTTTAACAAGTCACTTAATAAAAGGGAATTGGTTTTTTTTTATTATTAAGAGTTAAATTAATTTGAATTTAGCAATTATTAAATTTGAAGATTAGTAATTAAGTGAGAATTTTTAAATAAAACGTCATTTGTAAACAAAGGAGCCGTGATAATCTAATGCAGGCACTCAAACGATGGTCCTTGGTAGTCCTCATGCACATCACCGATCTAAGGAGATCCAAAAAGGGAAATCGAAATCTGGCGGTTAAGGAGACGATGGTATACGATAAGGTTATATAGGTCACGCACACGGGAACGCACGCTTCTCATAAAACCTAAATCAAAAACCCTAAGCCCCAAAACTCAATGGCTCCGCCGCCGTTGTGGCCTTCTTGTCTGTTCGCTCACTCTCTTCCGCGACCAAAAAACCCTCCACATGTTCCTCTCTGATGCGCCGCTTCTTCTTTCTCACCTCTTTCTCCTTCTTCTTCCCTTCTTTTCTCCTCTCTTCTTCCTTCTCAGCCGCAAATTCTCTACAAAACACAAAATGAACTCAATTAGATTTATGCAAACCACATGATAGGGAGATTACCTGAGTTGGATCGAGGTGATGTGTCGGCTTCGTCGGTGGAAGGACAAGGGTGGCGGTAGGCGAGGTTGAGGATTGACGTTATGATGTGTATTTTTTTGAACTGACGTTATGATGAGTTCCCCCCTTGTTCTGCAAACCGTGTTCTTCTTATATGCCCTTCAATTGAATATTTTAACTTAAATGCACGATCTTCCTGTCAGAATGGTTTTGGAAATAAACAAATGGTGTCGTGAATATGTCTCTTATGGTAAAGCTGTTTCCTTCCATGCACATGAAATGGTTTATGACCTTGTCCCCTTGTAATGATGAGGATTGGTGACGAGGTTTTGATTTGGTCTGGAAACAAATGGTATCTTGACCTCTGTTTGGAAAGAAAGATATGAGGATTGGTGACGAGGTTTTGATTTGGTCTGGAAACAAATGGTATCTTGACCTCTTTGTATAACTCTGTTTGGAAAGAAAGATACACCAATGATGGCGTTTCCTGATTATGTCTTGCTGTTGCAGGACGTCCTTCAAAGATAACCTTTCTTTTTTGATTATAACATGTCCAAACATACCCTTTTAATTAATCTCTTCTTGAATGCCGATTTACTGCTGTTGGTTTTGTTTTAACAGGGTTGGAAGTTCCACTCCATGGATAATGCTGTAGAATCGCAGATGTTGTGGAATTATAAAAGTCCAAGAGATTGCAGATATTCCTTTGGAGAGCTTTTGGATTGATTTCTTCTCATGACGACTACCGACATCCCGTAAGGTATACTTTCTTGATTTCCTCTAGAACTGTATTGATTTGCTGAGTATTGTTGAAGCATCCTGAGTAATCATCATTGTGGCAGGTGTTAAGCTTGTAATGAGTAGGTGACTTCCGTGGAATCCTTCCAAATTCTTGAGGAATAATAATGTGAAACGCCTAATCCCCGACCGGCCTTGAAGATACTGTGGGAAGAAACACAATTCACCGCCCAGGGTATGTGACTTATGCCACTCACCCATTCCCTATTCTTGCAATCTGTTATAATTTCCATTTAATGTTCTACAGGGAATTAACTACTTGTGTGTTGGTTTGCAGCCGACGACCAAGATCTGTTGAAGAAACTGTCGATAAAAGCACACGACATTACTGCAGTCCGAAGTATGAAGGCTATTGGAAATCCCTTCAAGTCGAGAAAACAAAATGTTTGCAATGGAGGCACCAAGTCATTATGTTAGACGACTAAAACGGTGATCTCGTTTTTTCTAACTAGGCTAAAGAGTTTGTAAGTTAGGAATCAATTCCATGTGGACTTGATGGATGGTGTTCTGTGTAAGCAAATGGATGACCACCACTAACTGATGGATAGGTCGAGCTTGGCGCGGTCCTGTCGAACGATCGAGGCAAAGGCTTCATGACTCTCTTCCCTGTGAGGTACGATTACATCAACATATCCTTTGGATGAATCGTGTAATTACGAAGCTTCCATGGTCATTATTCTAACTGTTTGCTTATCCACAGCGTCTCTGCTCATAAAGCTTGTTACGTGCAGTTCGAGTGCGGCTTGAATGCGACTCTGGTGTAGAAAACGTGAGGAAGATATGAATTATTGTGAGTATGCATCCTGTAGGCCATGAAACGTCATACAGCTCGGAGGACATGACGGCGTGACAACCAATACGGGGATGTACAGAGCATAATTTACTTATTTAGTAATGAGCAGAACCTTGGGGAGCATAGTCTTGTAACACTAAAGAAAAGGGGCTTCATTGTATTCTTACACTTTACAAACATCAACACCTTTACTTCACGCATATGTTATGGCAGATTTAGGCAATGTTGCACACCTGTTACGAGCTTCTGTCGTGAGCTTCGTAACTTAAAGGCTTGTATAGAAACCTCTGTAGAGATTTAAAATTGGTTGTAAATATAATATTTTTATGACAAAACCCCTCGTGACATGAAACTCCAATTAGATAACGGAAACTTTAAATAATAGAAATAATTTGAGCTCTTGAATTAGTTGTTTTGCAAGTCTTTGACCCCTTGTTATAATTCCTTTTAATGGTTTGGATATATATATATATATATATATATATATATATATATATATATATATATATATATATATATATATATATATATATATATATATATATATATATATATATATATATATATATATATATATATATATTTACAATCAAAATGTTAATTAATGAAATTGAAAAAAAAATCAAAATTATAAAAATAAATAAATTGTATTTAAATCAAAGTTAATTGAAGTTGAGAAAACAACAATATATTAACCAAAAAAGGAAATCAAGACAAAATTGCCAAATAAACGGATTAGATTTTAGTTAATAATTATGAAGTTTTAACAAGTCACTTAATAAAAGGGAATTGGTTTTTTTTTATTATTAAGAGTTAAATTAATTTGAATTTAGCAATTATTAAATTTGAAGATTAGTAATTAAGTGAGAATTTTTAAATAAAACGTCATTTGTAAACAAAGGAGCCGTGATAATCTAATGCAGGCACTCAAACGATGGTCCTTGGTAGTCCTCATGCACATCACCGATCTAAGGAGATCCAAAAAGGGAAATCGAAATCTGGCGGTTAAGGAGACGATGGTATACGATAAGGTTATATAGGTCACGCACACGGGAACGCACGCTTCTCATAAAACCTAAATCAAAAACCCTAAGCCCCAAAACTCAATGGCTCCGCCGCCGTTGTGGCCTTCTTGTCTGTTCGCTCACTCTCTTCCGCGACCAAAAAACCCTCCACATGTTCCTCTCTGATGCGCCGCTTCTTCTTTCTCACCTCTTTCTCCTTCTTCTTCCCTTCTTTTCTCCTCTCTTCTTCCTTCTCAGCCGCAAATTCTCTACAAAACACAAAATGAACTCAATTAGATTTATGCAAACCACATGATAGGGAGATTACCTGAGTTGGATCGAGGTGATGTGTCGGCTTCGTCGGTGGAAGGACAAGGGTGGCGGTAGGCGAGGTTGAGGATTGACGTTATGATGTGTATTTTTTTGAACTGACGTTATGATGAGTTCCCCCCTTGTTCTGCAAACCGTGTTCTTCTTATATGCCCTTCAATTGAATATTTTAACTTAAATGCACGATCTTCCTGTCAGAATGGTTTTGGAAATAAACAAATGGTGTCGTGAATATGTCTCTTATGGTAAAGCTGTTTCCTTCCATGCACATGAAATGGTTTATGACCTTGTCCCCTTGTAATGATGAGGATTGGTGACGAGGTTTTGATTTGGTCTGGAAACAAATGGTATCTTGACCTCTGTTTGGAAAGAAAGATATGAGGATTGGTGACGAGGTTTTGATTTGGTCTGGAAACAAATGGTATCTTGACCTCTTTGTATAACTCTGTTTGGAAAGAAAGATACACCAATGATGGCGTTTCCTGATTATGTCTTGCTGTTGCAGGACGTCCTTCAAAGATAACCTTTCTTTTTTGATTATAACATGTCCAAACATACCCTTTTAATTAATCTCTTCTTGAATGCCGATTTACTGCTGTTGGTTTTGTTTTAACAGGGTTGGAAGTTCCACTCCATGGATAATGCTGTAGAATCGCATGGCGTTTCCTGATTATGTCTTGCTGTTGCAGGACGTCCTTCAAAGATAACCTTTCTTTTTTGATTATAACATGTCCAAACATACCCTTTTAATTAATCTCTTCTTGAATGCCGATTTACTGCTGTTGGTTTTGTTTTAACAGGGTTGGAAGTTCCACTCCATGGATAATGCTGTAGAATCGCAGATGTTGTGGAATTATAAAAGTCCAAGAGATTGCAGATATTCCTTTGGAGAGCTTTTGGATTGATTTCTTCTCATGACGACTACCGACATCCCGTAAGGTATACTTTCTTGATTTCCTCTAGAACTGTATTGATTTGCTGAGTATTGTTGAAGCATCCTGAGTAATCATCATTGTGGCAGGTGTTAAGCTTGTAATGAGTAGGTGACTTCCGTGGAATCCTTCCAAATTCTTGAGGAATAATAATGTGAAACGCCTAATCCCCGACCGGCCTTGAAGATACTGTGGGAAGAAACACAATTCACCGCCCAGGGTATGTGACTTATGCCACTCACCCATTCCCTATTCTTGCAATCTGTTATAATTTCCATTTAATGTTCTACAGGGAATTAACTACTTGTGTGTTGGTTTGCAGCCGACGACCAAGATCTGTTGAAGAAACTGTCGATAAAAGCACACGACATTACTGCAGTCCGAAGTATGAAGGCTATTGGAAATCCCTTCAAGTCGAGAAAACAAAATGTTTGCAATGGAGGCACCAAGTCATTATGTTAGACGACTAAAACGGTGATCTCGTTTTTTCTAACTAGGCTAAAGAGTTTGTAAGTTAGGAATCAATTCCATGTGGACTTGATGGATGGTGTTCTGTGTAAGCAAATGGATGACCACCACTAACTGATGGATAGGTCGAGCTTGGCGCGGTCCTGTCGAACGATCGAGGCAAAGGCTTCATGACTCTCTTCCCTGTGAGGTACGATTACATCAACATATCCTTTGGATGAATCGTGTAATTACGAAGCTTCCATGGTCATTATTCTAACTGTTTGCTTATCCACAGCGTCTCTGCTCATAAAGCTTGTTACGTGCAGTTCGAGTGCGGCTTGAATGCGACTCTGGTGTAGAAAACGTGAGGAAGATATGAATTATTGTGAGTATGCATCCTGTAGGCCATGAAACGTCATACAGCTCGGAGGACATGACGGCGTGACAACCAATACGGGGATGTACAGAGCATAATTTACTTATTTAGTAATGAGCAGAACCTTGGGGAGCATAGTCTTGTAACACTAAAGAAAAGGGGCTTCATTGTATTCTTACACTTTACAAACATCAACACCTTTACTTCACGCATATGTTATGGCAGATTTAGGCAATGTTGCACACCTGTTACGAGCTTCTGTCGTGAGCTTCGTAACTTAAAGGCTTGTATAGAAACCTCTGTAGAGATTTAAAATTGGTTGTAAATATAATATTTTTATGACAAAACCCCTCGTGACATGAAACTCCAATTAGATAACGGAAACTTTAAATAATAGAAATAATTTGAGCTCTTGAATTAGTTGTTTTGCAAGTCTTTGACCCCTTGTTATAATTCCTTTTAATGGTTTGGATATATATATATATATATATATATATATATATATATATATATATATATATATATATATATATATATATATATATATATATATATATATATATATATATATATATATATATATATATATATATATATATATATATATATATATATATATATATATATATATATATATATATATCCTTTTAATGGTTTGGAGATTGGCAAATCTTAGAATCTTAAAATATGGGTCGCACGTGTAACTTGATGGTAGATTCCTAATCAAATAGAAATGGTGTTGTAATTTGAACTAGCATATCTTAACCTTATGATGGAGAACCATATACTTTGGTCTTGACTTGAATTTACATATCTCACAATGATTGAACTTGAAATTTGAGGAATATCTACTTAGTTAAACAACTTTAATCCAACCAAGTTGAATCCAACAAGTTATGAACCAAGTTTGTTGGAGAACAAAAGTCTTGAAACTTTAGAATACAACTGAAAAGTGGGTACTTGAATTGGATGTTCTTGTATTCGCCATTAATAAATCGTATTCTACAGGAACATGACTTTTGAAAAAAAGATCCCTCACAAATGGACATTCCAACATTAGCATACTCACCAATCTAATCCACATGAAATGCACAAAATGAATTCAAGGCAATATGAGTCAAACTTTGCCACCATAAACCAAATAACACCACTCGATTAAATTGCAAATGTTGAAATCAAAGCGCATATGAATGAACCTTAATCTTGAATCCAAAATTATCTCGCGCGATTAAGTTAAAAGGCCTCGATTACCATGAGCCCGCGATCTCTTCTCGTATACGAATCTTATTTTGACAAACCTTTCTTGATGAAGAGGAAAAAAACTTGAGAGGGATCGAAACGTTGATTTAAGAGGATATAGTCATAAGAATCCGCCAGAGATGTCTTTAAGGCAAAAATAACGCTGCACACACTCGTTAGTCGCACACAAAAGTAAAAAGATAACATGCAAGAAAATGCGCAAGGAGGTGGGATCTTAAGGTCAAAAATTAGGGTGCTACAGGTTACAAGGAACTCGAAGGTCATGTTTGTAAACACCACAAAGTGAACAATACTTTTGATAACTGAAAATCTCATTTTATTGAAAATAGAGTATAATTTCAAAATCCAATGGTAAAACCTATGATGTTTGTAAACAAAAGCATTGAATTCCATGAAACTTTTATGAACATGATGTTTATGAGCGCATGTACGCTCAACACAGGTACACAGATCCACACACACACACACACACACACACACACACACACACACACACACACACACACACACACACACACACACACACACACACACTCAAACAAACAAAGGCCTAGGTTTAAAAATCACAAGCGTGGAGCAAAGGTTTACCCATTTCAAATGGTGTGGACCAAAGGTTTAAAATATACCTGCAAAATAAAGGTTCTAAAAGTTCCCAAAGTCATCAGTCCATCTTTCGGATATTACCAATTTCCCAAATACTTGGTAGTTAAATAATATTCTCAAGAGAACTTCTTTTAAGTGTAGCATCGCATATCAACTATTTTGGGACTATTCCCTCATAGTCATCGCACTACGCTCTAAGAAAGGTCAAGTTGAGTTAAGGGTAACTAAAGGTTCCCAGTATCACGGGCTCCTAGGTCAAAAATAGTAAGTGTTTTCACGAATACTCGTTCAACAGTACCATTCTCAAGAGGGCCTCAACTGAGTGGTGATTTCTCAAGTCAGCTTGGTCGGGAATTAACTCCCTATAAGCCTTCTCGAATATATCACCTTCCTATCATAAGTGCAATCAAGTCCGGGTGTAGGACTTATCTCACCACACAAAGATAACAACCCAAAGCATAAACAAATATAGATAAACATACATATATACAACAATAAACACAAAATAAAAAAGTTAGGGGGAACCCTCAAGAATGAGAATCCCCAATGAAGTCGCCATTTCTGTCGCGGTGAGAATTAGATATCAAGTTATTCATTAACTTGAATCGCAAATCATTATTCACCACCGGTCTTTAATTTATCCAAGGGAAGGGAAAAAGAGCGAATAATCCAAAATATGCAATGAAATGCAAAGCAAAAGAGAATCTAAGGTTCGGGGGTTGATTATACTAAGAGAAGGTGCTAGCATCCTAAGTATCTGTAGTACTCTACAGGAACCTTTTGTTTTATTTATGTTATTGTTGTTTGCTAAGGGTGAATCTAGGGATTTATTTCTAAGTATGCTCGCCCAAATGTCGCATCTTGTGCCTACGTATCCTGACGGGAATGGAATCAGAGCATTCGTAGTTCTCCTCAATAAAGAGTGAGGAACTATTGACTATGGTCAAGGTTTCAAGGGGGAGAGATAAGTGTCTATGGCAAAACACCTCCATAAAGTTAAGAAACTCTAAACCTAAGGTTAGGTTGAAAGGGAGGTAAGTGTTTTTTTATTACGGTTTCTGAAACATATTAAAAATATGATTAAAGTACTTTTGTATTTTTTCGAAAAGAAAGAGATTTTAGTTTTAAGAAAAGAAATACTCGATAAAAGATCGAGGTTTGAATTTGCATGATGGTGATTGCAAAAGCAACTGACTTATGAGAGAAGTAACCACTTGGCGTTGGATCAAGGGTTTGAGAAAAAGTTAGGTCGATTCTTAGTCCCTAAGGGTGCTCCTAATAAACGAAATCACAACCAAAGAAAAGGTGCAAGTGTGTGCATGAGGTTGACGGCGATGCTAAAAAGCAGTCGACTTACAAGTTAGGGTATGACTTGATATATGAATCAAGAATGCTTGGGTTGATTGATCAATTGCTGTCGACCAATGTTTTTGAAAATGGAACTTGGTGTTGACCAAATTCTTTGATTTTTTGAAAGATTGATTTTATATATATTTTTTTTGTTTTTATTAATTATTTATCTAAAGAAATAAAGGCGGAAAAAACAAATAACAATTACACACGAGGGTGAGGGATACATTTTGTCAATGGAAAGTAAGAAAATGACTAAAATACTAAACAGTTAAACAAGTAAATGCGGAACCGAAACCAATCGAAATTGAAGAGCAACTGAATTTAGCTTTGAAACTAATTTAGAGTGGATTCTTGTACGAATGGTTCTATGAGAAGCCGAGCAAATTAATATATGCACTCAAGCGGTTCTCAAAAGTTAAATTAGATTTTAACTCCAAAATCGAAATGCAATAATAAACCAAACAATACTCAAAGATATTATTATTATTACGGTAGTGTCACAAATTTTACATCAACACAAATTAATTTGAAAAATAGAAAGCTAAACACAATATGCATATGCTATCCACAAAGAAGGTATATTTCTTCGAAATTGACATAAAAAAAATCGTTATAAAGTTATAAATAAAATGTAATGTGAAAATAATATTAACTCAAAATACATACTGTAATTTATAAAAATAATTATGTCGTAACTAAACGAATATAAATATATGTTATAATTAGTAAAAGAGAGATATATATAACTTTAAAAAATAAGTATATATATTATAACTAAATTAAGAAAAAGTATAATTATGTTAAAAACAAAAAAAAACGTCAAAGTTAAAAAAGTATATATATATATATATATATATATATATATATATATATATATATATATATATATATATATATATATATATATATATATATATATATATATATATATATATATATATATATATATATATATATATATATATATATATATATATATATATATATATATATATATATATATATATATATATATATATATATATATATATATATATCATAAACTTAAAACAAGGGTAAATATATCTATAAAAAATTAAATAGTGATCATATTTATATACATAGAAAATATAAACAAATATATATTGTACGTACTATGTAATCCCGACATATGCATAAGAATTACAAACAAATATATAGAGTGTAAACTGAACATGTATATAAGAAACACAAACGATAAAGTGACAATATAAAATAACAATCAGAACTATATATAAGAAAATCAAACAAAAAGGAACAGTATAATGATGCACATAAAATACATGAAGAATGAAGAACAACAATAGATCCGAAAAGGAAAAAAAAATATTGATGCTCCTATATTTTGGTTCTCCCTTTTCTCTCATATGCTGATAGTGATGGTCCTTTTTTTTTCTTGAGTGTTGGTCTCTTGTCCTCTTTTATAGACATTTTGAATCTTGACATTGAGATGTTGATTTGGAAGGAATTTAAATTTGTCCGGAACATGCTTGGAACATGTTTTGTGATTTTGAAAACTTTCTTCTTTCATTCAAACATGTTTGGATTATGTTTAAGACTTGTTTTGGAATGAATCTTGAATTGGTATTGATGTGTATGGGGATTATGTGCTGGTAATCAATCAGATTAAGGGTGAGTTGGAGACTCGTCAGACAAACTTGGTGCCTTATAAGAATTATGCCACGAAGGTTGTTGTTGTTCTTTGATAGGGTTGACTTCCACCATGTACCCCGGATCGAGAATTAAATGGAAGATGTGTTGGCAATGTTAGCTTCAATGTACAAAGTGAATCTACGGAATAAAGTTCCGACAATCAGAATCATGCGTCTTGATATACCAGCCTTTGTGTTTGCAATTGAAGAGGTATCAGATGGCAAGTCGTGTTATCAAGATATTAAATGCTTCCTCAAAAGTCAAGAGTATCCATCTGGGGCATCCACCAAAGATAAGAAAACTCTGAGGAGGCTAGCCGACAATTTCTTTTTGAACGAGGAAATGTATTATACAAGAGGAACTTTGACATGGTCCTGCTACGGTGTGTTGATGAACACGAGGCAGACCTGTTAATGGAGGAAGTTCACGAGGGTTCTTTCGGTACTCATGCCAATGGGCATGTCATGGCTAGAAAATTATTGAAAGGTAGGGTATTACTAGATGACTATGGAGTCTGGTTATTTCAAATACACCAAGAAATGCCATAAATGCTAGATTTATGTTGAAAAGGTGCATGTGCCGCCTACCTCTCAGAACGTATTAACATCTCCTTGGTCCTTTGCTATGTGGGGAATTGACGTAATCGGGAAGATTGAGCCTATTTCCTCCAATGGGCATCGTTTCATCCTGGTTGCCATCGACTACTTCACCAAGTGGGTAGAAGAAGCTTCATTTGCCAATGTTACTAAACAGGTAGTCGCCCGGTTTATAAAAGAGGACATCATCTGCCATTACGGTATCCCAGAGAGAATCATTACTAATAATGGTTCAAATTTAAATAACAAGATGATGAAGGAGCTATGCCAGAACTTTAAAATTAAACATCAAAATTCTTATCCATATCGTCCGAAGATGAACAGTGTTGTTGAGGCAACAAATAAGAATATCAAGAAGATTATGCAGAAGATGGTGGTAAGATACAAGGATTGGCAAAAGATGTTGCCATTTTCTCTACATGGTTATCGTACATCAATGTGCACATCGACAGGGCAACTCCGTTCTCACTCGTGTATGGTATGGATTTTGTTCTACCATTAGAAGTTGAGATTCCTTCTTTGAGAATTTTGGCAGATGTGAAACCGGATGAGGCTGAACGGGTATGATCCAGGTTGGATCAGTTGAACCTTATCGAAGAGAAAAGATTGGTAGCCACTGCACATGGTCGGTTGTACCAAAGCAGGATGAAGAAAGCCTTTGATCAGAAAGTGCGTCCTCGGTGTTTTCAAATAGGTGATTTGGTTTTGAAAAGGATCCTTCCTCCTCAGGCAGATCACAAGGACAAATGAACTCTAAACTATGAAGGACCATATATCGTAAGAAAGGTTTTCTCTAGTGGAGCCTTGTTACTACCAACTATGGATGGAAAAGATTTTACGTCCCCTGTGAATGCAGACACAGTCAAAAAATACTACGCATGAAAAGACCCACTACACCATAAAAAGAAAAGTTCAGGCAAAAAAGGGCATCCCAGCGAACCACAAAAAGAGAAGGTTCGGGCAAAAATTAAGGATAAAAGAAGAGAAAAAATAAACCCGCAAGGTTGAAAATCTAAAAAGGAAACTTTGGCAAAAATGGGTATCCCGGTGGATTGGAAACCCGAAAGAGTGATTCACGCAAAAGTCGGGGAATTAAAAGTGAGAGGCTGCGGTCTACGTTTGGTCTGTGAACACATCTTGATACATGGGAACTTTTAAAGATAGGAATCGTTCCAGTCACTCTTTTCAGAAGGCAAAACACCTGAGAGCGTTAAAGACATACATGTCATAGCTGAATCGAAGCATGGTGGATATTTGTTTCCACATTGCCGGCATGTGTATTTTCATTTTACTTTTATGTAATTACCTCTTTTCAGGAATTACTTCCAATTTGTAAATGCCTATTTACAGGCCAATTCAATCAATAAAATTTCACTTCACTCAAAGCCTCCCAGTTTTGTTTTTACTTTTACTGTTTTGTTTGCAAAAACATCCGTTATTTTGATAAACATTGCATGTGAAAACATTAAGTTTTACAGAGCATATTAAAAACAATGAAAATTTCTTAAATGATGAGTGTCTTGGGTGGCACCTGAGGTTGCCATAGAATATTCTGTTGTTTGTTAAGTGTTTGCAGGATGACATGATCTCTCTCCCTAGTAGAGTTTCTTTTCGGCAGAAATCTCTGAAGCTTTATCATCCTCAACAGAGCATGGAGAAATTCCTAATCACTCTCCCCGAACAAGAGTCCAGGATATTGCTCTCCCCAGCCAGATATGGGTTTGTTTATTACTCCCCAGCGAACGTTCAAAAGTTGGCTACCTCAGACAGGATAATGGTGGTTTGTACATGCTTTCAGAGCATGTTTGTATTTCCAATAATGGTGTTTCCTTTATCCCCAACAAGGTAAAGGCTAAAGGTTACTTCCCCAACAATAGGATAAGTTCAGTGTTGTTCCCTAGCAGGTCTAGTACCATTGACTCCTTTTCCTAAGCAGAGTTTAGTATTGATTCCCTTAGCAGGTAAATCAATAGTGGTTGATGTCACAAGCAGGTTCCAAGCCCAATCGTCATTGGAACTTTTCTGTATCAGATTCTTGGGACGAATTCCCAGTAGAGTGGAACTTCATTTTGGGTATATCATTGGCAGAGGTTATAACCAGGAAGGAAATTTAGTTTGTTTTCCCCGACGGATGTATTTCTGGTTTTCTTAGCACTTCTCTCGGTGGAGTGTCCTTTGCATATCATATGCATCTTTGCATTGCATCCTTAAATGCGTAGAATTTCCATTTCGTATTGAGCATTACACCATAGAAAAATTCAAACATATGCGTTCAAAGCATAAGCCAGGTTTGATACTCTCTTCGCCAGACTTTTTCCCCAGCAGAAAATGGTATAACTTAGGAGGTTTTGTCTTACTTTATCGCTCAGTGAAGTCGCCAATGGTTGAGTTCATCGTATTTTGAGCTCCCCCTGCAGAGTTGTCTATTTAGGCTTCTCTTTTCCTCAGCGAAGTTATCTTTTCTTCAGGTCATAAGCCCATTGATTCTACTCCCTATCGTATCCCAACTCTTGGTTGGTATTCTTTGGTTGTATCCTAACTCTTGGTTGGTATCTTAATCTTTGGTTGTATTCCAACTCTTGGTTGGTATATTTTTTCAAATCACAACTCTTGGTTGGTATCTTTTGTTGTATGCCAACTCTTGGTTGGTATCTTTTGTCGCACTTTGACTTGTGAGTGATAATCTTCCTTTATCCTAACTTTTGGTTGGTAGCTTGTGTTATCCCAACTTTTGGTTGGTATTCTTTATGGAAATTCGCCTTCGATCGACGTTTTATTTATTCTAATTTTTGATTAGTATCCTTTATTTTAACTCTTGGTTGGTACCTTACCTTATATCCCAACTTTTGGTTGGTATCCTTTATGGAAATTTGCCTTCGGTCGGTGTTTTGTTTATTCTAACTTTTGGTTAGTATCCTCTATTCCAACTCTTGGTTGGTACCTTACCTTGTATTCCAACTTTTGATTGGCATCCTTTATGGAAATTCGCCTTCGGCCGACATTTTATTTATTCTAACTTTTGGTTAGTATCCTCTATTCCAACTCTTGGTTGGTACCTTACCTTGAATCTCAATTTTTGGTTGGTGTCCTGTATGGAAATTTGCCTTCGGTCGGCGTTTTGTTTATTCTAACTCTTGGTTAGTGTCCTTCATCCTAACTTTTGGTTGGTACCCTCTAATTTTATCCCAACTTTTAGTTGGTATCCTACTCTTCCTTTATCCCAACTTTTGGTTGGTATCTTGTATCTTTTTATTATCCCAATTTTTGGTTGGTACCCGTTGTTGTAAGTCCACCTTCGGTTGGCAATTACTTTATCATATATCTTCCCACAGGTTGCAAATTTTCGGGTTTTTTTGGTATTCAATCTCCTTTTACTCTGAATGTCTGAAAGTCGTTGTTGTCATTCCTTCAGGTCCAAGTCGATTGAATAGGGGCAGCTGTAACACCCCAAAATTTTCCTCATCTTTTCTTAACCTTTTGGCTTTTGTTTCATATAATTTGCATAATCATTTGTGCATAACATTAGTTCTAAACATGGAATCAAGGTATCCTAGTTGGCTCTCAAGAGGAAGGTATGTTCCTCAGAGGTTCAAGCAAGGGATTGTACTCAATCTTATGGAATTCTCAAACTTCAAAGTCTTTTCATTATCAAGGCATCCTCAACCATCTCACACAATCATATCGATCAAGGTTACAAACATTGATCATATCCTCCTATCTTTTTGTTCTTGAGTTAGGGTTTTGATCAAAGAACACCTATGGCTATATCCTTGAGTAAAATAGTCTTATATGGGTCAACACACATCCCAAGATTACATACATGTATTATGTTTCATCATAAGTCACAGCATGAGCCTCAGGCAGTGGAGGAAGGATTAGGGTTTCATATGGTAAAGAAAGTCAATTGTGGCTTCATAAAGTCAAAGTCTTGAATTTTCAGGGAACCATGGGCATGCCATGTCATCTTAAGTTCTATCTTGTGTTTGGATAAATAAAAATCAAGGAGAAATAAAAAATCAAGAGATTTGGGGAATTAGGGTTTTAGTGGAGAATTTTCAAAGTGTGAAAATCTTAATTTCTAGCCATCTTGCAACATCCATAACTTTTTCATCCTTGATCCAAATGGGGCAAACTTGCTATAAAATTAAAGAGGATGTCATGAACTACATGTTTGGAGAAGGAATGATGTTCAAAAGAGCAAAGTAAAAGAAGTTATGAAGTCATGAATTTGAGAAAAAGTGAAATGTGAATTTTTGTACTAAGAATTTTTTCTAAGTGTCAATTTTCAAGTCCAACATTGGTTTTCAAGGCCATTTTTCTCCATGACTAAGGTCTCATCTCATTTTCCTTCAAACATAATATTTGTAGAGTATCCTCCAAACTTTCTTCTGAGTACTAGAACTCCTCCATTGGATGTGTAGAACTCAAGTTATGAAGTCACAAAGTCAGGGTTTTCATTATGTCAAATTTAGCAAGGTTTTGTCAACTTCATGAGCCAATATTCAAAGGAATTTTTCACAATGATCAAGGCTCCAACACAATTTCCTTCAAACATGACAGTTGTAGAGTTTCTTACAAGCTTTCCAAGCATACCAAGAACTCATCATTTGAGTGCATAGAGCTCATGTTATGAAGCTTCAAAGTTGGTGTTATCAAGTTGCCAAATTGGTCTCTTAACTTAGAATTTTCTCATGCAAGTTGGTTATGTTTATGGACATCATTTCAAAGCAATTTTTCATATTTATTCAAGCTTCATATCAACTTGATTCCCACATGAAATATGTTCTTTGCTCTTCCTATTTTCCTTTGATCACAAGAATACATCAAATGGAGCTAAATGGATCAAGTTATACTCATACAAAGTGGACTTCATGCACATGTTCAAGGCATTACATGTTGACATAGCTTGGAATTTCTCATGGCAGCATACATTGTACCTCATCATACACGAGTTGCATTACATTATCCTTGCCAATATTTTACCTAAAATGAGCCAACAATCATACCATGTTCTCATGCACCCTTTTGGCTAAGTTTGGAAAAGAGAATTCACACACCATCTGCCTCATTCCATTCCCTCACATACCATCCTTCTCACACCAATTTCATGCTCTCATCCCACTCAAAATTCACCACAATGTTACCCCATGTGAGAGCAAACTCGTGCGCATACTCTTTCTATATTTCTTTTGCAAAACAAACTTTCCACTCTCCTTCTCACGTGCTCTCTCTCTCTCTCTCTCTCTCTCTCTCTCTCTCTATATATATATATATATATATATATATATATATATATATATATATATATATATATATATATATATATATATATATATATATATATATATATATATATATATATATATATATATATATATATATATATATATATATATATATATATATATATATATATATATATATATATAATCCCCCTAAACCCTAAAAATCAGAAAACACCTCACCATTGGCAAGTTTCAGATCCGAAAAGAGCTTCTTCCTCCTCAAAATTCTTGTTTTAGAATTTCAAGTTTTCCATCATATTTCTCTCAATCCTTGATTGATTTCTACTCTTTAGAAGTTGCTGAAGAAGTTAGAAGGGTTTTCTAAAGCTTTTGATCAAGAACAAGAAGAAACAGACTTACTCCGTTGAGTAAGATTTCTTATATCTTTTTTCTCTCTGTTCTTGCGTGTTTTCGGCTCATTATTGATTAATTTGGTACGTGATGCAATGGTAGAGCATGTTTAGTCTGTTTTTGTTTTGATTTATGATGGTTTGAGTTTGTGATCCAAATTTTCATGCACTGATTTAACCATGTTAGAGACACCTTTATGAAAAACTAAGCACGAATTTGAACTCTCCATGAAATTTCCTTTAAAGTAATGTGTGGTTTGATCATTTTTATGTTGTTTGATATGCAACTCCAGCGTGTGTAGCCGAAAAAGACATTCGGAGCTAGGGCTCCGACGTCTGATGTGATTGGATGATGTGGATATACAGACTTGTTGATTATGCTAAGTTGTTGTGCATATGGTGCCTACGTGTGTGTTTTTGTTTGACGTGGAGGACAGGTCAATTAGTGAAATGATGGGTTTCACTAATTGTATTTTGTCTCATTTGTTTGCAGATCTGGATGGGAACGTTGGCTCATCATTATTGCTATTTGTGCCCCATTTTTTAAGCCCATTAGCACACATAATTGGAATCCTTTGTTAATCTTTTTACTAATGCACCCTCTGTTTTTTTTTTCATTTTTCTTGCTATTTTCTTTTTATGATTTTATTTTAATGGTGCCAAATGCATGAAAAATCTACAAAAATATTTGCATTGATCTTTGTTGTCTTATTTAATTTTCTATAATTTTAATTTTAATTTTTCTTTTATTTTGATATTTTATTTTGATTTATTTGTGAAGAGTGTTGTTAGTTCCATGATTCTATGATATAGAATTGTCCATGGTTCTATGATTGGCTAAACTTTGGTAAAACATGATCTTGCACTGATGTTAATCAGGATGTTAGAACATCCCCATCTGCTGTCATGACAAAACTGCAGTCATGTGTTTTTAATCACAATGTCATGACCAATGTCATGACATCGCTATCTGATACAGCAGGAGCTGTGGTAACAAAACTGCTGTCATGTGTTATAAACAACAGGAGTTGTGGTGCAGCAGGAGCAGATGACAGAACTGTTGTCATGTGTTTTAAACAGGATGTCATTATCAATGTCATGACAACACCGTCTGGTGCAGCAGGAGCTGATGGCAGAACTGCTGTCATGGATGTCATTACCAATGTCATGATATCATTGTCTGGTACAGCAGGAGCTGCTGTTTTGTATCTCTTGACATGAGTGTTTTGGTCCTGTTGGATATACCTCATCAGTATGTCCAGACCAAATATACTTATTAGGAACAAAGTGTAGATTTAATGGGTGTTCACAAAAAGGATCTTTGAGACTTTTTAGGAAACTATAAAACATTTGTTTCTACTGTCATGAAGAAGACTCTGCAGAAGTGTTCCGCAGGGCAAGCTGGAAAGCTAAGAGTAAGTAAAGCTGAATGTCATGACTGAATGTTATGACATTGATCGTATGACATCAGACGTGCAAGGTTTGTTTTTCTGTTATGATACCTGATATATCTCAGGCTAGATTTCAGGAAACCTGTTATGGCTCTTTAGTTATCTCAGGCGAGATTCTAGTCAGGGCTAGACATAACATGAAGCAGCCGTGACCTAATTTGACAGCACCTTGAATTATGGAAAGTGGTTTAACTTGGTTAAACCTAAAGTTTGTTACTTGTGACCAGCCCAAGCCCAGTCTGCATTGCTATAAAAGGAGGAGCAGAAGCAAGGAAAAAGGAAGCACTCACATCAAGAAGAACTTGAGTGTAAAATAAAGGTCTATGGTTTGAGAGTCCCTTGTGTGTGTAAGGCACCCTGTGTATCTTTTGATACATTATGGTAGACATATTTGTGAGTGAAAAGTTGTGCTCTTCACGTGTGTCTTGTGAATGAAGAAGTTCTGTTCTTCACATGTGAAGTGTGTCTTAGGAATACTTGTACATCAAGCAACTGTATGCTGCATTGGTTAGGTAGGTTCTAAGCTACTGTGTCACTCAAAGCTGTTAAGCAAGAGTGTGTGTCACTTGATCAAAGCTGTGAATCAAGATCAAGGTGTGTTTTTGGAGTGTATCTCCATAACTGTTTTGTTATTGTGTATTAATATCACTGAGGTGATTGAGGGGGAGTGAGTGGGTATACTCAGGTCTAGAGTGTCTCTAGGCAGAAATTGCATTGGGTAGAGATTAAGTGAGGAGTTGTAAACTGGGGAGTTTAGCTCTAAATTGATTATGCTAATAGTGGATTTCCTTCATGGCTTGGGAGCCCCCAAATATAGGTGAGGTTGCACCGAACTGGGTAAACAATTCATTGTGTTATTTATCTTTCAGCATTTACAATTCTGCACAATTTAAATGTTTAGATAAATAGTGTGTCAGTATGCAGATGTCACAACAAAGGTCATGAAATTGGTCATGACATTGTTAATTCTTAAAGGAATTTAAATTGGTCATGGTCTGTCCTCGTCCTTGTTAAGCAGAGATCAATGTTCTTGCGACATATGAGATCTGCATACCAGAATTTCAATTGGTATCAAAGCAGGCATCCTGTCTGTTCTGGATGAGATCTTGGGAGATACTTTCTAGTAGTTTAAACAAGGAGAAGCTGTAGCTGATCTGCTGAGTTTGCCAAATAAAGATTTTGTGTATGTGTTGTTGTTCCCTCTGATATAGGAGCTTCTATGACCTAGTGAATGTACTGCCAAAGGGAGGAGTGGCTACTTCTGTATGATGGCCTATAAGATGTTCTGACATCTTGTTTAGGGCATGTTGAAGATGTTCTTTTGGTGGTTCCGCTGCATATTTTTCTGATGAAAGAACTCTGGTAGCCTTGGAGAAGATTGGCTTATATACATGTTGATGTATGGCTGTGGCAGGTTGCTGAATGTTATGTTAGAGAAGATAGTGGGAGGTGATTTATTTTCACCACTCATGACCTGCAAAGGTTCTATCAACAGAGGGAGTCATATGCAGTCACCCCTGATGTTTCAACATCAAGGATCCTTTGACTAAAAATAATCTTGGTATTGCTGAAGTCTAAACATCTGTCAGATGGATTTATCGACAAGTTATATGGATTTAAGATCAATCTCTATTTGTGGAATGCACAAGTATTTAATTGATTATCCATAATGTTCAACATTGTCAAAGTTATGTTGGCTTATCAGGTGAATGATCCAAGTTTATCTTCTGGAAGAGGGATCCTTTTTATTGCTCAAAGCATTTGGCCCTTGTTCTGTTTAGTCAAATTCAAAGATCTGATGTTCAACCAGATGTTGAGATATTCCATCAGCAGAGATTGTGCAGAATTTTGTTGATTCAAGAAGTGAATCACTAGATCAAAAGAGATATAGCTGATGATCTTGGTACCATACACATGTGTGGTAGGATCTGTCCTTACTCTAGTAAGTTTCCTGGCAAGAAACTAAGACTAGAATGTAGTATTGGTGGAAGTGAAGATGAAGATCTTGTTTGGATCAGTTTATCCAGGAGTATTGGATTGCAGCAGGTGTGTTCTAGTGAAAGCATCTGATCACTATCTAGAATGTTTCCTGGCAAGAAACTTTTCTAGAATTTGGTGTTGGGGATAACATTGATTGGGTCAGTTTAATTCTGATCTAAGTGCATAGGATCATGTGACCATGCTCATCTTGGAAGTCAAGGATAAGTGGCAGTTATCTCTGACTTTCTGAAGAAGTCTCTACTTAAGGAAAGCGGGATTCCTTCTGTAAAGATCTCTTATGACTAATCTTCTCTAAAGAATCAAGCTTTGGCATGTTTGGTTTCTCTAAAGAGGAGTTTTATGAAGCAAATTCACTTCAAAGGGAGTTGTTGGGGTATAAGAAAGCAGAATACAGGCTTCCTACTCAAACCTGCTATCAGTAATCAAGTCTGTGTGAACATGGAACTCTTGATGAGGTTCTTCTAAATGGCATAATGAAGGACTGAATTCACTAGCAGGATGTCTTATCAGATGTTGTGACACCAAGCAGTAACTTTAGGGCCTCAATGGATGTTGTGGTACATCATTTGAAGATAATCTTCTCGGGTATGAATGGAAGTGATACTATCTCATGCAGGTTGCAGGAGCTGTGTGAAGGAGTAGGTGTTACATGTCCACGTCTTGGTGTATCTAAGTTGCCTTAGAGCATGTAGGATATGAAGATCAAGCTTGCTAGAGCTCTAAAAGATGCAGAGTAACCAAACAGTGGCATTTGGTTATGAGCCTTTAGGAAACTATTCTTGTGCAGAAGGGTAGTTATTTGAAGACCACAGAAGGTTCTGGGACTGTTCATGCTTGGAACTAATTACTCTTGTGCAGAAGGGTAGTTGGTTGAAGACCAAAGGTGGATTTGTTTATGTTCATTGGAGCTTGTGGTAGAAGTCCTAAGTTGTGTATGGAAGATTACCCTCTCTTGGAGATGTTTTTGATCAAGCTGGTGGAGCTGTTTTCTCTGAAGATCTTCAGTTGGATTACTAGACAGTAGTAAGTCCAATTGAGGGCATACCAAGAACCATTGGATAGTGTAAACATCATCTGGAGAAGGACTTGAAGACCTGTTGTGGAACTTGTGATTCACATATTGGCTAAGAAGTACTCTATCTTGTCATACCGGAGAATGATGAGGTAAAAGGGTTGTCTTGGAGTATGATGTGAAGGTATTGTACAAGACTGGAGTGGGTCATTGGTTGATTGCATTTTGATGTGATAAAGTCCCTAGTTGAATCAGAAGTGTTATAACTTATCATATGGGAGAATGATGAGGAAATAATGTCTTGGATTATGGGGTGTCTCTCTTGTACTCAGCCTAAGGTCATAATACTTATGGAGAAGTGGTCTCTTCTGCTACAAGTAACTCTAGGAAGAGGTGGATCAGTGTGGTGCCTTCTCACTGTATGAGCATGGAGTTGGTCATGAGAGATAATGTGGTGATCTTGGAGCAGCTTTTATAAAATATAGGGGGAGAGCTTATGTCTGATGGGTGTACTAGTTATCTATGGTTCAAGAAGTAAGTGAATGTGTTCAGCAGGTGTGTTGAACAAGGAGTGAGCTCTTGAAGACATGAAGATGAGTCTTATATTTTCCATTCACGTGCTTCTGGAAATAGAGCACTAGGCATCCTTGGTATGGGGAGGTATACTTTTATCTAGGATATGTTGCTGCAATGGTACAGCTGTGTCTCAATATTGCTTGTGGGTTCAAGCAGTTTGTGAGTGTATGCCTCTAGGAGGGTAGAATGTCATACCAGATGTTGTGACATTGTGTTACTATTCTAGTTCATGATGAACTTGATAGTATTTCTATTCTTGACTCTGTCATTGGGTGTCAATAGATTAAATCAGACAAAAGCATCATGATCTGACCTCCACTAAAGGGATTTGTGTTGGGTAGCAAGATTTTTGGCTTCTATCCAAGTGTTTGTCTTGGATGTGTATGACTGGATCAAGACACAATCAGCCTTGCTTTTGTGCATATGGAAGGACATTCACTCTGGAGAGTCTTCTAGTTCTTCAAAGCTGCATGTGGTTCCAATGTGTGAATATGAAGAGGTTGGTGTAAGTCTTCATATGGTTGTGTTCTCTCTTTTAGGGGGAGTGCTGACTATGCATGACAGGGGGAGCTATATACATGTCTGATGTGCAGCTGCATTGCTTGTGTTGGCATTGTGCTGATATGGAGCTGTGTAAAACATTGGTGTGTCTGGAAGAATTTATTTTTCTCTGCAGAAGTTTCTTGTGTCTCAATTTGGGGATTTAAAATCAGTTGCTACTTGGCAAGTATTTGACTGATCATCCTTTAATTGGTAAGTGTCACTCCTGAAGGTGCAGTTTTAGACAAGGCAATAATCCAAGATTCAAGACTGATTCATGGTGTACTCTCAAGGAGCTATGGTTCAGGACTGATTTTACACTGGCTGAGTGAGTTTAGCAAGGAGGTTAAGTCATTATCCATGATTGTTGGTGTAGTCTTTAGAGATCAAGAAATGTCAGACTTGGACACCATGTGTAGTATGTACATTTACTCCAATTTTTGTCAATTTTTGACTAAACCAAGGGGGAGTAAAGTGATGTTGCAACTATCAAGGGGGAGCATGATAGTGTGTGAGGCTGGAAAAACTACTGTTGCTGCCCTAATAAGGTGTTTGGTTGTTTAAGCCAAAATTTTCCAAAGGGGGAGATTGTTAGTTCCATGATTCTATGATATAGAATTGTCCATGGTTCTATGATTGGCTAAATTTTGGTAAAACGTGATCCTGCACTGATGTTAAGCAGGATGTTAGAACATCCCCATCTGCTGTCATGACAGAACTGCAGTCATGTGTTTTTAATCACAGTGTCATGGCCAATGTCATGACATCGCTATCTGATACAACAGGAGCTGTGGTAACAGAACTGCTGTCATGTGTTATAAACAGCAGGAGTTGTGGTGTAGCAGGAGCTAGCAGGAGCAGATGACATAACTGATGTCATGTGTTTTAAATAGGATGTCATTACCAATGTCATGACATCACTGTCTGGTGCAGCAGGAGCTAGTAGGAACTGATGACAGAACTGCTGTCATGGATGTCATTACCAATGTCATGATATCACTGTCTGGTACAGCAGGAGTTGCAGTTTTGTATCTCTTGACAAAAGTGTTTTGGTCCTGTTGGATATACCTCATCAGTATGTGCAGGCCAAAGAGACTTATTAGGAACAAAGTGCAGATTTAATGGGTGTTCATAAAAAGGATCTTTGATGCTTTTTAGGAAACTATAAAACATTTGTTTCTACTGTCATGAAAAAGATTCTGCAGAAGTGTTCAGCAGGGCAAGCTGGAAAGCTAAGAGTAAGTAAAGTTGAATGTCATGACTGAATGTTATGACATTGATCGTATGATATCAGGCGTGCAGGGTTTGTTTTTCGGTTATGTTACCTGATATATCTCAGGCTAGATTTCAGGAAACCTGTTATGGCTCTTTAGTTATCTCAGGCGAGATTCTAGTCAGGGCTGGACATAACATGAAGCAGTTGTGACCTAATTTGGCAGCACCTTGAATTATGGAAAGTGGTTTAACTTGGTTAAACCTAAAGTTTGTTACTTGTGACCAGCCCAAGCCCAGTCTGCATTGCTATAAAAGGAGGAGCAGAAGCAAGGAAAAAGGAAGCACTCGCATCAAGAACAACTTGAGTGTAAAATAAAGGTCTAGGGTTTGAGAGTCCCTTGTGTGTGTAAGTCACCCTGTGTATCTTTTGATACATTGTGGTAGACATATTTGTGAGTGAAGAGTTGTGATCTTCACGTGTGTCTTGTGAGTGAAGAAGTTATGTTCTTCACATGTGAAGTGTGTCTTAGGAATACTTGTACACCAAGAAACTGTATGATGCATTGGTTAGGTAGGTTCTAAGCTGCTGTGTCACTCAAAGCTGTTAAGCAAGAGTGTGTGTCACTTGATCAAAGCTGTGAAGCAAGATCAAGGTGTGTTTTTGGAGTGTATCTCCATAACTATTTTGTAATTGTGTATTAATATCACTGAGGTGATTGAGGGGGAGTGAGTGGGTATACTCAGGTCTAAAGTGTCTCTAGGCAGAAATTGCATTGGGTAGAGATTAAGTGAGGAGTTGTAAACGAGGGAGTTTAGCTCTAAATTGATTATGCTAATAATGGATTTCCTTCCTGGCTTGGGAGCCCCCGGATGTAGGTGAGGTTGCACCGAACTGGGTAAACAATTCATTGTGTTATTTATCTTTCAGCATTTACAATTCTGCACAATTTAAATGTTTAGATAAATACTCTGTCAGTATGCAGATGTCACAACAGAGGTCATGACGTTGGTCATGACATCGTTAATTCTTAAAGGAATTTAAATTGGTCATGGTCTGTCCTCGTCCTTGTTGAGCAGAGATCAATGTTCTTGGGACATATGAGATATGCATACCAGAATTTCAAGTGTCTTATTTGACCTAGTTTTGAAACTTTGCTTTGGTTCATGCCTTGTCCAATTGATTCTTGGTCCTTGATTTTTTACACACGTAAGCACATGCCTTGTTCACATATTTTAGCTCATGTTTGATCTTATTTTGGAACTTGACTTGTATGATCATTAGTTTGTGTACTTGCCTAATGTTTGAGATAATTTGAGCAGCTTTGGTACATATTTTGAAGCTTTCCTTTTGAATCACATTGACCTTCTACATCCTTGATATCATGATCTTTTTCCTTGATTTTTAAATACTCATAACTATTTTCCATGTGTGATGCAATACATGCTAACTTGTTGAGATGTGATTAGTTTTTGTGGTTTGTTTAGAGGTGAACTTGTGTAACCAATTAGGGGTTTCCTTTGCCTCTTGTTCTTGATTAGAATACCATGTGTTAGAGCCTCATTACTAGTCTCACTTGGCCTTTCTCCTATCTTTAATTGATGCGTCCATGTGATCTTGCTTTGTGGTGTGTATACATGTTTACTTGACCTTGTTTTGATCTTACTTGATTGCATGAGATTGATTGACGCTTAGGATTCTTAGAGGACATGAATACTTGTTTATCAATACTATTTTGAATTGTCTTTGTTACCCAATAACATGTTTCTCACTTGTTGAATTTCATGTGAATCTTGGTTTCCTTTGATGAAAAATCTAGATTGTTACATGCTTGTTTATGTGAACTTGTTGTGATGTGATGCTCATAATTCTTGCTTGACATATTGAACTTGACTTTGAAATAATATTCACACACACATTACTGCCCCTAATTTGATTCATACCTTGATTTTACATGGTTACTCCTTTGAGGTGTGTCTCACATGTTTATTTTTTTGACAATTGATGAAGCTTGAATGTGATGCATGACTTCAACTTTTGTGTTTTTCTTTTGATCTATGGCATGAGTTGGATGAATCTTGACATAGCTACTGCCCTACCGGTTCTCACACCATTTTACTTCATTTCACTTTGTTTGATGATTGATATTGCTTCTTGGTTGTTCTAAAGTCATTTGTGTATGCACTGGTGCTTTATTTTTCCTAACTGCTTTGACTTCCAATCTATGGTTATGGTTTGATATGTGCGCACACTTTGATTACCTTAACATGGTGTTGATGTTTACTTTGTATGATTGAACCTTATGCTTGCACTTGCTTGATGCTTATGTCTAATAGTGCGAACCTTCTTGATTGTTTGCATGATGTTGCATCTTTCTTGCTAGACTTCTTCTCTCTTGTCTGACTTTTTTCCTTCTTCATCTCTTTTTTTTCTTCTTTAAAGTATTAAGACTTGGTTAAGCCTTAGGTGCTTACCTTTTGTGTTTGATTAGTATAAATTTTACTTATTTTGTTCACATGATCCCTTAGGATTCCTCTCTCAACTTTATTTCTGATTAATTTAGAGGTAGGAGAGACATTAGGCTTTCAATCCTTTGCATGATAAAAATTAGGATAGTACCTTTTAACTTTAACCTTAGGTCTATCTCTTTGCATGCTAACACTAAGTAGAATTCTTTTTCTATCCCAACTTTAGAACCATTTTGCATGACAACATTAGGAGTCAGTTTCCCTTAGTTGTTTTCTTTTCAATCTTTGAGTCCTCTTCTCTCTCATATCAAAACAAAAATAAAGCACTTAATAAGTATGATGTGCATTGTGCGCCACGATCCTTAAGCACATGAGAAAATATGAGCGGGTGTATTCTAACCTCATCTTAGGGTACTTTGTGAGCGAGACATTTGGATCGTTAGCGCGAAGTATTCCATCCTATGTCATAGACTTTAGTGTGATGCACATTTCAAACAAAGTCAATACACTTTTGTTTAAAAAGTCACAAACCAAATTCAAATCATTTTATCCTTTGGGATTGTTTGTCAAACCATTTCCCGAAAAGAGTACATTATTTCCATTCTACCGCAAACAGGCATCGACCCTAACTACTAGAATGCCAACTTGATGTTGCTCATAAAAAACACTTACCTAATTTGTGGTTGTAACCACGAACTATAAACACTCTGACTTTAATACGTAGGCACAAGATGATGAAGTCTTGGCGAGCACAACCTTCCCTTTCACTCGTAGTTTCCTGAACTACGTTGACTTTGATTTTCCCATTACACGAGGGAATACGTAGGCATAGAGTGGCGAAGTCCTATCGAGTACCCGTTTCCTTTTTCCTTCCTCATTTCTGTTTGGCAATAGGCTTTACATAACACATCCTTTAAATAGAACAACAAGTATGAATCTCGTTGAGTACAACGGATGTGAGAGGGTGCTGATACCTTTCTCTCGCGTAATCGACTCCTGAACCTAGGATTTGGTTGTGAGACCATGTCTTCTCCCTTTTTTGAGGTTTTCTTAGATCGTTTCCTTTCTTCCGTCGGGATAAATAACGTTCGGTGGCAACTCTTCTATTTTTATTTTCCACCAGGTGTTTTTTGCAGTTGTGACAGGGTGACAATCAGCGGCCTTCCTGGAAAGAGCTTTCTTCAAGCTTACACCTCTAACTATAAAGGTTTTAAAGATTGGTTCCTTCGGATTAAATGTAGCCCAAGATTTCCTCTAGTATTGTATGCCTTAGATAGATCCCGCTGTTTTCCTATTTATTGGACCATAAGTCCGCTTTTAGTGTCCGATTTCGACTTTGATAAATTAAACGACCAGAAAATTAAATCCTTAGCCATATTAGATTCTTTTCGCATGATGAAAGTCTGGGATTTATTATCATTACTCAAAGAACAAATCCTTTCTTTTTTGGGTAATTTTTGCTTTTCTTTTTTGTTAAATTTTTGGGGTAGCCCTTTTTATTGTTCTAATATTTTTTCCCTTTCCTCTCAATAGGAAAATTGACTAATCTGTTAGTGACAAAGCAGAAGAAATTGATGTTGGAGGCACGGGCGGCGAGGCGTGCAACCGGCCAAACTATTACCAATTTGGACCTGTCCGGCTTGGAGACCTGGGTATTTAAGAAAAGGGAGTTGGTTCCTAGTAAGACGACCTCATGTGCCTTAGGTTCTCAAGCTACCCCCTTCCACCACAAATAGACACTCGTCCAGAATTTCAAAGGCTATGAAAATTTTGATGAGTGGCGAGGTTTGTAGGGCTGACTGGGAGACTTCCTCTTTGATGAGTGAGGTCGGTGGGGGTGACCATTGCAGTTTGTTCAATGAATTCAAGTTCTGGAGTAACATTTTTTATGGGTTTAAATTCCTTTATGATCACCTAAACGCCATAGAGGACGTGGACAACGTGAAGGCCATCGGGTGTCAGAAGTCGACCCAAACTATTAGCTCTTATCTAATGAGATGCGTTGTCCTCACTCGAGGGGTCGGGGACAACTGCAAGAAGAACGAAGTTAATCTTAGATGAATGGGTGGATAAAGTATTTGAACTGGAGAAGCAATTATCGGAGTAAAAGACCAAGAGAGAGAGAGAGAGAGAGAGAGAGAGAGAGAGAGAGAGAGAGAGATCAGAGGCTTCAACACAAGAACTACAGACAACTATTGGCAAATAGTCCGGGGAGATAAAACTAGTCCAAGACTCGATCAACCACTTGTAATGTTCTTTGCAATAAACTCAGGTTGATATTCTCAATATAGGTGATGTCACTTTCAACTAGGCGAAGGTTCAGGTCTTATGCTTCTATCTTGACCTTGATTTGTCCAAGATGGATTTTTTCAAGGTTGTGCTTGACAGTCATCTTATGGAAATGGAAGAGACCGAGCCCTCCCCTGCTAATGGTCCAGCTCAGAAAGTCCATATCGTTGACACTAATTCTAAAGCCTTCGACGAAGATAAAAACGAGGAATAGTCTTTGGTCTCTTGTTTTGTAATGCTTTTAAGTATGTTTGCACTTTCCTTTTTTGGTTTTGTACCCGGGTCTTGTTGTGACCCGTAACTATGTTTTGTTTTATGCATGCAATCTTCACAGTTTATTTTTGAAGTTGGGTTTTCTTAGCGATCCCTATAAGGTTTTCCTCATACATGACATGATCTAAAGACTTCTCTCATAATTAGTATTCATATCTATGTTATGATCAAGTTTTCTCGAGGAGAAACATATTGCAGGTTTTAGGCCGACCTTTCTGTGATCCTGGCTCGGGTCACCAGAGTCCACTTACATTTTATATATTTTTCTTCCAAATGGTCCTTAATCATGCCAAAATTTCTACGTCACTTGTGTTCTTATGGTTGTTAGTATAATCTAGCGATACCTGGGTACAGAGACACTGAGAAGCCCTAATATGAGTTTTGAGTTTTGTGGTAATTCAGGCTCCATTATTGGATTCTTACATAGTATTTTGATAAATAAGATCTGATTAGTTCTAAAACATCGGGGTCAGGTGCAACCATCCTGGCTAGAATGTAAGATGACGACAAATTAACGATTCACATTTTGAATGTAATTCGGGCTCCTATTAGATAATCTTGTTTAATATTTTGGAGTATATAGTTATAATACATTTTTATCGTTCTATCAACAATTTATATTTTCAAATGGACATCAGATGAGTGAGTTAGCTTATCATCCTAGCTGAAGTTTGTTACGTACAACTTTGAAGCCCTGTTAGTGAGCTTTAATGACTTTGAGGGATCTCAACAATCTTGGACACAAACTAGATAATTCTGAGTAGATTGTATTAGATACCAGATCCTTTAAAGTTAAGACTATGTCAACTCCGTGTGACTAATGTTTAGAACTCAAAATAGATATCCGGGGGTTCTATTTTGCATGATCCGGTCAAAACCGGATACGTCAGAGGCTGGCAAGTTACTTGGACTTTGTCTAGAGGTATATTAATGTAGCCTGGCTAAAGTCGATTATGCCAAAGGTATTAAGTGCGCTTGGACTTTGGCTAGGAATTGTATCCTAAGACTATTTTGTCAGCTTTACAAAAAAATTGTTTTCTATGGGTGCCTCATTAAAAACCCTCTCTAAGGGAAAAGAGTGCATCCCGATAAATGTATTTATGATATTTATTACAAAACCTAGTCAAGATAAAATTAAAGATTCATTACATTCCAGACCCTAGGTATCCTATTTTCCATTAATCCTTCCAATTTACGAGCCTTGTTACTTGTTCTTTCATCACTCAGAGCTGCTCGGCATTTGCTCTTGATGTCTTCTATCTCCTTTGCAATCATACCTCCTTTGTAAAATATCTTTTCTTCAACTAGGGCATCAAGCCCCCTGATAATTCTTTGTCTTATTGCAAATTCTTTGTCATATGGCACTTTTTTAATTTTGTCAAATGAATCAAGTGCAACGTAATAAGACCATAACAAATATCGGGTTTGCTCGGCTCCGACCAATTTGACTCCCTCTGATTTACCACTTGTTCTCGACACAATGGCTTTGTTTGTTATCCTTTCCCCTATTAAGCATTTTGTCCATCCAGTTACTACGAGCAGTACATCTGAGATATCTGACATTCTCTCACCTTCATCTTTCAAGGACAAACCGATGCTCTTTCGAGGCATCCGCGGTGACAGAGTGTCACTCGATATCGTAACTCCTTTGATTATCAGTCGACCTTCTGGAATCTATTATTTCAAGTTTACATCTATTAAATTTGCTTTTAGTTACTCATCCTTGATGGGATCTTTGGCTTGATCCTTACTTTTAAGTCTCTGGCTATCCTTGTAACATTTCCTAGATATTCCTTGGTCGCCCTTTATTATTCCTACTCGTCTGTCTTCTAAAGGGTGTTTCAGCATGAGATACAACATGGACAATGCTTCTTCTAGAGCATTAAATGATGGCCTACCAATAATAATGTTATAGGGAGATGCATCATTAACAATTAAACACCTTACCTTGATACTCTTCGCATTATCTCTACTACCAAAAATCGTCATTATACGCAGATGCCCAAGCACCTGCACATGTTCTCTAGAAAATCCCACCATGGTACCTTTAAATGACAGGAACTTCGAGGTATCGAAATTAATTCCCTTGAATGCATCCTAGTATAAAATATCAATTGAACTTTCGGGATCTTTCAAGACTCGTCTCACGCTCCAATCCCGGATCTAAACTTTGATCACCATTGGATCATTTTCATGAGCAAATATTCCCTCTGAGTCCTTCTTGAGAAACTAACTCCGGCCGAGCTTTCCCTTTCCCTCGATGACGACCTCTGTTCGATGTGCATAACTAAGGCATATCTTCTTCTAGCCAAACTGATCTTTCCTCCTCCAGCGAACCCTCCCGCGATGGTGTTTAGCATATGGCGAGCCACCCGGACTTCACGAGTTTCTTCTGTATTCTTTCCTTTCTTCTATATCAAATTTTATGTGTCGTCTTCTCGAGGAGGACTCCTTTTCCATGATTGTCCTCCTTTTTCTTTGACATATGACAATAGCCTGCCCCTCTGGATCAAGATTTCCATTTCCTTTTTAACTGGTGACAATTTTCGATGTAATGTTCGTGAATTCTATGGTATGCACACCAAGAATTCTCATCCTTTCACATTATTGCATGTTACCACTCTTTTGGGCTCCTTGGTGTGGTTTAATGGTGTATACTTCAGTTCTCTATCGAATGGGCGCTAGGCCGGTCCCTGACTTCATTATTAGAGTATTCCTTCTTGTACCCTGACCCTTCCTCTCTATTTCGTGCTTTCTCTTTGGTATCTCAGGATCTATTTTCCATATTACTCTCCTCTCCTTTGATGTAGCATTCCACTCGAATAATGATTTCATCCATGCTAGACGCTGACTTTTATGCTAAAGATTCATTAAACCGTCTGGCCCTGAGATCGTGTTGAAATGCTCCAACGAACATTTCCTGGTTTGGTTGGGATACCTTGATGGTTTCCTCGTTGAACCTTGCTAAATATTCTCGTAGATATTTTGAGTATCCTGGTCGGACACTAAATAAACTGGTAGTTGACACCTTTTGGTGCTTACTTGTTGAAAAATGTTGTATCATTTTTTAGTTAAATCCTTATAACTAATGATCGAGAATCTAGGCAAGCTCATACACCATTGTAAAGCTCCTTCCTTAAAGTTTCCGACCATGAGTTTACACTTAAGGGAGTCAGAAGCTTCGACAATTAACATTTTATTATTGATTGCAATTATACATTCCTATGGGTCGGTCTTACCATCAAAAGACGCTAGTGGTGGCGATTTGAAATTATTTGGAACTTGATCTTCCTAGATAGCTTGTGACAGAGGTTGGGAATCCAGGGACTCCTTCTCTGCCTCTCTTTCCTATTGATTTTGATTCTGCAGAACCTGGGCACTGTCTTGCAAAGTTTCATTTTTCTGACGGAGGTCTTCCACCACTGCCAGCAACTGGGTTATATTTGTGGCAGAGCTTGATCACTTCGACTGGGAGATGGTCCGGACATCGTATTACTGAATTGCTAATGGTATTGACAAGTTTTTTACATGGCCTAGGTAAGTTTACTAAGGTTCTACAGTGGGCGCCAAATGCTCTTGCTAAAACAGTAAAAGGTTGACTTCCTCGTTATACCTAAAGGAAAGTCTTACATGAGTAGTTAAGGTGTCTATTTTATGTATGATTATTGTGTATTGGTAGTCCATTTGTTTCTAAAGCACTCCTAATTTATAGGTCTTTCTTTGCTAATTCATCTTCATGTAATGTCCGCCACTTCCCATAATTACCTTATGTCATACCCCAAATTTGTCCTACTCTTCTCAACGTTCTCTCTGTAAGATCATTTGGCCTTTGGCCGTGATATTCTGAGAACTAGGTCATAGGATCTTTTGTGTGTGCTTATTATGACTAACCATTTTGTGCAGGTGCAGTAATTTCAAGTCTAAATTCTCACAGTCAAGCATTTCAGGGCATGACTAGTGGATTCTGATTCAAAGGGTCCTAGGGTTTTCTACTGGTTATTTTCCTTGATATTTCTCAAAAGTTTCAATGTATACTGCAAGGAGAATTAGGTCGAGCGTGGGCATGTGAGACTAGTTAGGGTTTCGTGGTAAGTGGTATTACAAGTCATATCCTTATGATTCTTGTGCCAAGTTCATCGTCGTATAAATCTTTGATTGTGAGGGTAACAAAGATCGAGATTAATTCAAAAAAGACTTTGTTCCTACTCAAGAGGTTGGCTCAAGATTTGTTCCTGTTGATTCTAAGTGAAAGAGTTTGAATTTTCTTGTTAATTTGGTTGTGACCAACATGCTTGGAAATGTTAAAGTGTGGGTAAAAAAAATCTTGAATCTAGTTTATAAGTTATTCCTATTCCACCATGAAGAATTCACCAATTCAAGTGTCCAAATCAAGATTTGCAAAGTTTTGGCATAATAGCATTCTCATGTGATTAAGGTTCAAAAAGAACAAGTTTTACCCAAATTTTATTCCGAAATTCAAGGTTACAAAGCGCAAGGATTCATGAGTTTCAAGAATCATGTTACATCCATAATAAATTTACAAAAACTTCCATGACACTACATGACTATAAAAAAATATGGAAAAAAAGTCTTCATTCCAAACAAGCATTGTTATGGGAATCTAAGGAGGAATTGGTGTGGCATAATTTTCATGTTAGGTTCTAAGTGTGTTCAAGACTCGTGCTCCTTTAAAAGTTCATATTGACGTCAAGATTCATGGCGCTAAGTACAATATTCAGAGGCCAAGAAAGTATCAAATTGGATACATGAGATTCAATAATTCTCATCCATACAAAGCAAAGTTCACGTTATTCATCAGAACATTCAAATTTACAATTTAAAAAAGGAGAGTGTGCTTCATTGACATCATAGGGTGATTGCATTAAAACTAGCCTACAAGTATACTCTAAGATGTCCATAGATACAAATAGTGTCCATTTTGATAATGTCTTCGTTGCTTGCTACCACGTTTCATGAGACTATACTCCAAAATTCGGTGGGGATGGATTACTTGCTGGAAGCGCTGCGCATGGTAAGTTAGAGAACATCAGTTAGCTTTACAAAGTCATCAACAGTATTCCTCACCTACAAATAGACCCAAACCAACATCAACAATGACATACAATGGATGTAATTTCATAAAATAAAAAAGTCACGTTGAGGCCAAATAAAAATGTTCATAAGATAAAAAATGATGAAGAGCTGAATGATTTAAAAGCTCATTATCGATACATCACCGCGATCCGTATGATATCATCTTTTCGCCTTCCTTTGGTGGTAGTGGTAATAGGCAGAGACATGAAGGAAATTTCTCAGGATGACCTATCCATAGAATCGTATTTCCTAGAACTAAGGAGTTTGTTTCAGCATGGTACATATGCGGCGGCATTTGACGCAGGATTCACCTGCAGACGAAGAAGCAATCCTTAGCTTTTGAAATTTTGATACGATACTGTGGTTCAAATTGGAGGCAAAAATTAATGACCCGGTTGATGAATCATCAATATTATAATTAAAGCATGAGTACAAAATTTTCAGCCATCAAAACATTCCATATCCAAAAGGGAAGCAAATTTCAAAATCAAAACAAGAGAACAAGAATCATAATTTCTTTGTAAATATACACAAACATGATCTAACATGCTGAGTTTAACGTGGAAAGCATCAAACACAATTAAAAAGTCATCAAGCAGGAATCATAATCATCAACCAGCCATGTTCCTCTCCAAAACAAACTTCGACACAATATCTCGCGATTGATTGCAAAATTGGAATTGCGAAGCCTATAAAGGAGGGAGCAATAAGCATAGCAGAAAAACAGTGATCACACACGCAGAATAGGGGGTAAGAAAATCATCAGAAATCACATACACACAAATGCACAAATAGACGAAGCAAAAAAAGACACAATCAACATATCACAGAAGGAAAGTTCACATAAAAAGTCACATTACGCATTGCAATACACACGCATTGATACAAAAACAATCAGACGCGAGTTGCAGTGGCCACGACAATCAGAGCACTGTAATATGTGGAAACAAGAGGAAGTCGAAAATCGTAGATTTCGAGTCGTACCTCTAATTAGTTATCAGGTGAATCTCCATATTCTTCTCACCTTGTGTAGTTCGAACTGTGATAATCCTGATTTTGCTGCGAAATAGATTTGATTGCGAACTCATCGACACTGTAAATCGAGAGTGAAAAGACATCTCATCCAGCCGCCGCCGGCAGCAAGCCATGGTGCGGCGGGTTCTTTATTCACTGGCAATGTAAGCTTAAAGGGGAGAAGGATGGCCGATTTCAAAGGAGAGAGGGAGGCAAGGATGATGAACAGTTAGCCGCGATAGAGGATTGGGAAAGAGTGAATGGCAAGAGAGTGAAGATGTGAATACTGATCCTGGTTTTCTCATCCTTCTTGGCAGTGTTGTTATTGTTGTTGGTGTGGGTCGGGCGACTGAAAGGGGGTCCGGCCTAGAACTTTTTTTTATCTAATTTGTCTGAGTTATTTTTGGGTTTTGGGTAAGCCCATTTGTTTTTTCTTTCCCTCACTCTCACACTTAGAGATGGGCCAAGCCCATATGTTTTATTCTTTTTTGTTTTAACTAATTTAATTTAAGTTAATTTAGAATTTAATTTAATGTTATGTTAATTAAGATGTGTTGATAATTTAGGTTAGTAATTTGTTTTGTGATATCAACTCTGCATTATATTCAGGATTTATTTTACAATTCAAACCCACGATTAAGTTTTTGATCAAATTCTGGATTTAAAGTTTTAAGTCATTATCATAACTTGAGAATAATGTTTAATACACCCTGGGTGATGAATTTCTCTCTGATATGGATGTTGTGCTTGCTGATCGTTTATGATGTCTTTCAACCTAGGATTGGTTTCTTGATTGAGCGATTTATCATGATCCCTTAGGATAGCTCGATTCTATTTCGGTCTTCGATAAATTAAATTTGGTTAAATTTTAGGTTTCAACTATTGCATGATAGCGTTAGGTAACTTTCCCCTTGATTTTAACCTTAGTTCCTTATTATTAGGTTAGATTTCCTTCTTAAAACTAATATCTTTTTCCTAAAAAATCAAAAAAATTACTTTAACCATATCTCTAATTTCTTTTCAAATCCTAAAAAAACACTTCACAGATCACAAATCTTTTTGCCTCCTGACTTTTCCTTTTAAAACTTTTCAAAAAGGACATGCTACCTGACATTGTCCATAAAAAGCTCATAACAAACCAAAAACATTTTCAACAAAGAACTACGGAGTTCTGATTCCCTCTGGAATACATAGGCACTGGTTTGAAAACTCAGACGAACTCAATAATAAAAAACTCTTATTTTTCCCTCAAGTAATCATCCATTCTTTCCCTTAGCAAGCTTATGGATAAAAAACACATTTCATGCTTAGACAACTTAGATGGTTCCCACAGAGTACGATGGATGTAGGGAGTGCTAGCACCTTTTCCTTACATAACTGACTTCCAAATCCAACATGGTTGCGATGACCATACTCTATCCTTTTTCCGTGGTTTTTCTCGATATTTTCCCTTTCCCTTCTTGGGAATAAATAAAGTTCGATGGCGACTCTCATAAGTCCATCTGTGATCGTGCAACCCTAGTTTTGCGCATCGTAAAGATCATATTTTTTTAGGTACGACACCTTAACGTATGTCTATTTAATGATTGTAACTCTTTAGTCATAATGTGTTATTTCATAATCGTCCCTTGTGTATTTTTTCATGGCATCCGTCAACCCTCATGACTTCCATTATGCTTAACGAGAAATATCATAACTTGAGAACTATAAATCCGTTTGGGGTGCAGTTTGAAGCGTTGAAAAGCTAATGCATAGTAATATCTCATGATGATACCTTAAGGGGCTGAATGTACACTTAAATACGTGAACATAACATTTTACTTAAGGTGTAATGTCGGTGGCATTGTTTCTAGCTGCGGAGTTGGGTTTTATGTGTTGTGTTGTCGTGTGATTCATGTTAATTATTGTTGGGCATGTTTTAGGTGACTTAAACTAATTAATTGCATTATTACATTGGGTTGTTAAGTATTAATAATTTATTTAGAAAAATTAGTTAATTGTGATAATTAAATCGATAATGTTATTTGATGTTGTTATGTGATTAACGAAAGATGATGTATTGTATGCATAAGTTTGCTTGTATATATGTTCGCAAGAAGTTTTTGCGCAAACAACCTCTGACCTCCTAACGAAAGGTTTACTTGCGGGACCGGCCAAACAAGTCCCAGAATTATCTGGTCGAATCTATGCGACGGTGGTAGAATGATTTTGTTTAGAATAAATTGGAAACAAACTCGAATAAAAATGTGTATATCAAATGAAGGACAAATAAAATAAACGAGTAAAAAATAAGATATCTTAAAATTTGGTAATGTAAATTTCATTTAAAAGGAAATGTGAACACGATCATACCTTTTGCAGGAATGAACTCTTTTCTCTAACGCTTGGTACTTAGAGTGTTTTTCCCTTACAATGTTACAAAATGTGCCCACTTAAAATGAAAATGGGCATTGCCTTAAATAGGAAAAGAAAATAACTGCTATGTTGGTCTTGGTGGTGTCACGTCTCCCTCCACCGCTTTTGTATCTTCCTTGTGTTCTTAGTTTTTCAAATTTTCTTCCCGCTCAAAAGTTCTCATACTTCGTGTCGGTTTCCTTGGCCATCATTCGAAATTTTCAACGGAATAACCTTGAGTTGACTTAGAACCTTCTTCTGTTGGCGTCGACTTACCTCGTTTCCGTCACAACCTTTCCTAGCCTGTCGACCCACAAGTCAGCTTCTATGTCAACTTTTCCCAATTGAAATCTTCCAACCAACAAGATGCCCCCTCAAAAACCTAGTTTCGACTAAGCACTATGTCGACTGAGAAACTTGGCGTTTTGGTTTCCAGTGAGGTTTCGACTGCACCTTGGTTCTGACCCAGCAACACCATCATTTTCCTTTTGTCGAGTCAGCCACACGTAACCCACAGTCTGACGTAATAATGGCGTCTTTTTGCGCCACGATTTACAATAAAACTAATCATGCCTAGTCGTGTCCTATGTTATGGGCTTTAATCCACTCCCACTCACTCTAGAATCGGAACAACCCCTTGCATTTTTAATTGCATGAAACTTATCTATAAATAACTTTTGCCCACATTTGGTTTTCTTTTCCAACTTCTCTCACGCTTTCCTTTCCTTCAAGCTTTTGCTCCCAGAATTCCTTTAATCTTCTCTTTCAATGGCTTCCTCAACCCCTTCTGCTACTCACACCACTGGAAACAACTTTATCGCTTTTTTTCTCTCTGAAACCGAATCCCTCAGGCCTCTTCCGAATCCTACGTTCGTTGATAACGCGGTGATAGCGACCTGGAAATACCAGATGATTATACCCTTCGCAGTGGATGGAAAGTTGCATGCTTTCCATGGGACATATACTTCATTGAATTTGAGGATTTCTTCACCCAACTAGCAAAGGACCTCTCTATTTGTAAACAGGTTGATGCTTAAATTAGGGTGAAGATCAATGAGATGAAGAATGAGTGGTATCTCAGCTCCCTCTGTGAGAAGAAACTTGAGGACTTTGAAACCAAAAAGAAAGATCGTTCTGACAAGCGTCACGTCTTCGATCAGCAGATATCCAACTACCAGGCCTAAATGGCTGAACTTATAAGAAAAATTGTTAAGGTCGAAAAACAGAAGGCCTCCTTGGACTCCGACGAACCTCTACCTGCTCAAGAGGTCATCGGCCAAGAAGTGTCCCAAGGGATTCCTCATGTTGAAACGGCCCTTGCGCTGAAAGGTACTATTGACCAGATGCGACAGAAGAAGTCTCTCCTTGAAAGTATAATGGCTTATGAGAAAAACCTTTTCAAAGACTTTAAATCAAGATTCCCAACATAATTGTATTTTATAACTTCGCTCTGGAGCTTTTTTAAACTGTCTTGGCCCTTTATCCATGTGGGTCAATTATTAATGAAAAAATATTTTTGGATTTGCTCTTGTAACATAGGCTTATATTTTTTCAAATATTTCCCATTTACTCTTATGATTCGTTGATCCATACTTATCTCTTGGATTTAGTATGTGTTGTTACTGAATGCTTGGATTACTTGGAATGGTCCCTCCCAATTTGGTGCCCATTTTCGTAACGTTTGATCCCTTCGATCCACACACAACACTGCCTTCCATACATAATCATTAACTGCAGAGGTCTTCTTTCTGACCTTCATATTATATGTTTTGGCAACCCATGCCTTTTGGCGTAATAGCATATCTAACACTGCCATCATTTCTTTGTCTAAGTCCACGATTTCGTCTAGCATCATGCTCCAGTATTGCTTCGAAGGAATGTCATGCTGAAGATGCACTCTAATTGACTGTAAACAAATCCCTGCTGGCAAAACAACGTCATGATCGAACGTCAAGCGAAACGGAGTTGAATTGGTCGAATCCTTAGGGGATGTTCAACAAGCTCATAAAATTTGATCTAACGTCTTGTGCCAATTCTTTGGTTTCTTAGCAATGTGTTTCTTGATGAGTACAATTACTACATTGTTGGCGGCTTCGACTTGACTGTTTGCTTGAGCATAATATGGTGTTGAAGTGATCAACTTAAAATCTGTTTCTACTGCAAATTCTTGCATCTTCTAGCCAACAAATACGGAACCTTGGTCCGCAGTGATGGTTTCAGGGATCCCGAATTTATACAAAATATGATTCTGGATAAATTCGATCACAGTCTCCTGGTCTACTTTTACCAGAGGTACAACCTCTATCCACTTTGTGAAATAGTCTATACCCACAAGAATGAATCTTTGTTGTTTCGACGAGGTTGGTCAAATTTCACCTATGATATCCAACACCCATACATGAAAGGCCCATGACTTGATGATTGTGTGTAATCCGCTGGCTGGTATGGGCTGAATGTTCACATCTCTTTGACAATCCTGGCACCCCTTTGCAAAGTCCATGCAATCCTTGAGCATGTTTGTCTAATATACGCCTTGTCGAAACAACAACCATTTCATCTTATGGCTAGCTTGGTGAGCCCCGCATGTCCCACTATGGACTTCCGAAATTGCTAGGTATGCATCTGTGTCTCCCAGACATTTAAGCAACACCCCTTCTGGCATCTTTTTCAGCAACTCATTCCCCATTAGGACGTAACTTAAAGCTCTATACTTAATCTTCCTATCAACACTTCCTACCGGATTTTCCAAATACTCGATGATTGGTGTTCTCCAATCTGACGGTGATAGATTGCTAACAGTGAAGAATTCATAATTTCCTAAAATTTCAATTAAGATTTCTGTCGAGACGCTTGCCCCTCCAGCTTTTGATAAGACTGATAATGGTAGCACGTTCGGTGCCACCTTTTCCCTAATTTCAATAAAGTCTCTCGGCTTCCCTTCTGACACTTTGTACCCAGAGGCAGTTTGTGCTAAATCGTTTGCCTCTTGATTTTCTATCCTGGGTACGTGTGTAATGCTGACAACCTTGAAGCGTTCCAAAAGTCGCTTCGCCAACATGAAGTATACCACAAGGTGTTCTTTGATGCATTTATATTCTCTCGTGATCTGTTTAATGACCAGTTCAGATTCTCCTCTTATATCAACTCTCTTGGCACCCATATCTTTAATAATTTTGAGGTCAATGATTAAGGCTTCACATTCCGCCTTATTATTGGAACATTTTTCGTCGACCTTACACTTGAATTTAGTAGGAATGTCGTGCGGGGATATTATCAAGATCCCAATGCTTGTTTTATTCTTATGACTTGACTCGTCGAAGTATAACTTCCAAGGATCAATATCGACCATCCACAATGACGATTCGACCACTGCATGGTCGGCAATAAAGTCTGCCACTATTTGAACTTTCATTGCCCTTAGAGGGTCATACGTCAAGGAGAATTCAGTTAACGCTAGTGTCCATTTCCCAATTTGACTATGCAGAATGGGTTTAGACAACATATGCTTAATAATATAAAAATGCGATGAAACATAAACCTCAACTGGTTTAATATATTATTTTAATTTCATACATGAGAAGTATAAGCATAGGCACAACTTTTCGATCATATTGTACCTAGTTTCAACATCTATTAACATTCGACTAAGGTAATAAATGGGTCTTTTGAAGCCACAATCATCCTCTTGTGCTAAAATGTTTCCTATGGTTGCGTCCGACGTAGAAATGTACAACTTCATGATTTTATTCATACCAGGTGGCAATGAAATGGGGGGCCTTGTGAGGTACTCTTTAATGGTATCGAAAGCCTCTTGTTGCTCCTGTCTCCAGTGAAAATCACTTTCTTTGTTGGCCTTGAGAAATGGCGAGAACACTTTCGTCTTTCCACTTAGATTTGATATAAGCCTTCTCAAGAAGTTTATCTTCCCCAACAAAGACTAGAGTTGTTTCTTCGTCGAAGGAGGCTTGAGATCCAAAATTGCCTTGGTCTTGTTTTGATGATCTCGATGCCTTTTTTATGGACTACGAATCCCAGGAAATCTCCTGCATGTACACAAAAAACACATTTTAGTGGATTCATTTTTAATCCACATTTTATCATTCTTTCAAATGAACGTCGAAGGTGGTCCAAGTGACCATTCTCCGATGAGGATTTTATGACAATGTCATCAATGTACACCTGCATGAATTTCTCAATAAAATCATGAAATATAGCATTCATGGGTCTTTGATAAGTTGCTCTGACATTTTTTAAACCAAATGGCATTACAACCCATTTGTATGTTCCCAAGGCACCAGAACACCGTTTTGGGAACATCATCTTCGACAATGAGAATTTGATTATAGTCAGAGTACCCATAGAGCATACTCAAATATTCGAAATCTACGGCCAAATCAACCAGCATTTCTGCTACAGGAATTGAATACTCATCTTTAGGGGTAGCGTTGTTCAGGTCCCTGAAATCTATACAGACTCGTAGAGTCCCATTCTTCTTGATAACAAGAACTATGTTCGTTATCCATTCAACATACCTTGCAGTTCTGATGAACCGACTTTTGAGCAGTCTCTCGATCTCCTGCTTGATCTTTAGAGTGATTTCTGGAGCGAATTGCCGTGGCTGCTATTTTGCTGGCCTTTTTCCTAGCTGGATTGGTAGTCTCTGTTCCACTACACTCCAACTCAAACCAGGCATTTCGCCATAATCCCAGGCAAAGAAATCTTTGTATTCTTTCAATACCTCGATCAGCTTGGCCTTCATCTTCGACCCAATCTTGGTACTCACATAGGTAGGTCTTTTTGTTACCCCATCTCCTAAGTCAATCTCTTCGAGTGGGTCTTCTGCCTGCATTCTCTGCAGCTCAATGCTTGGTTCTTTCTCAAACCCTAAAGACTCATTATCATAGATGCAATCAAGCCTCCGGCTTTCCGAAGCTGTTGTCTGGCCTTGTCGGCCAATTAACTGTGCATTGATGTCAATTTCACCATCTACATTTTTTCATTTTTCTGCTTCTAGTGCCGACTTTTGCTCGTTTTCAGCCAAATAGACCGAAATTCGAGTCAAGCTCTCTGACTCAGTACTTGTAACGCCCCAATTCTGAATTCCCATTTTTATTGAGTCCTTATTTGATTTATTTAAGTTATTATTTTATTTATGTGGAATTTGTGTGATAATATGTTATGTTTACATATTGATCTATTTTTGCCAACTTTGAGTGTTTCGGGTAAAAATAGGTTGGGGGTATTTTGGGCATTAGTGATAATATTAAGTGGATATTTTGTGAGAATTAATTGATAAGTGTGTGGAAATAATTTGGGAGGAAAGAAACAGAATATGTGATATAGAGAGAAAGGAGAAAGATAGAAACATTAAGAAGAAAAACAAGAGAAAGAAAGGAGGAGGAGAGAAAAGAAGAGAAAGTGGAGCAAAACCTAGAATCATCAAGAATCAACCTTAGCTTGCGATTAATCAGGTAAGGGTGAGAAGTTTTATCATCCTCATAATGTGTATGATCATGTATGTGCTAGATTGGATTTGTTGGATTGCTTTCTATGTTTCCATTTCTAGGTCGGAAGTTGATTTAATCGGTAGAAACTGAGTTTTATCGGTTAGAATTTGGAATAGAGGGTGTAGTATAGTCGGGTGATGAGTGGGTTGTACTACTGGAACTGATTTGGATTAAATCGGTCGGTTTGTGAGGTTTGGGCTTTTGGACAGCCATGGGAGTTCTGAGTTCGCAGGTTCGCCAGGCGAATGGCAGCGAAGCTTCGCCGGGCGAAGCCCAGCGAGCAGCAGCGAACCAAGTCAGTAGCATCCACTCTGTCTTTGTTGGCAAGTTCGCCAGGCGAATGAGAGTGGCGAAGGTTCGCCAGGCGAGTATGCTAGCGAGTAATTCCAGAATAAATCCCAGTGGTCTTTGCTGGCAAGTTCGCCAGGCGAACAGAGTAGCGAAGGTTCGCCAGAGGCTTCGCCAGGCGAAGGTTAGCGAACACAGCAGCATATTTTCTTTCCTTGTGTTTTCCATTCGTGGATCGGTTGTGTGGTTTGGTTGCGATCATTCCTTGTCTGAGATGACTAATTATATGTTGTTATATGTATTGTGGGTAGCCGTATGGTGTGAATCCTAGTTTGTGATTTGTGAAGTGTGAAATGTGGCCGTTTGGCAATTTTATGCATTATTTGAATTAAATAGAGATGCATGACGAGATTGATTGTGAATGTGAATCATGTATGAAAATTGGTGTGAATGGATGATGAATATATATATATGCTTTGTGATACATATATTTGAATGCATAATGAATATATGCGATGAATGTGATGAATGCATGAGTATGTTTGTAAACATGTATGCATTTCAAGAGTGTCATGAGTCATGTTGCATGTGAAGCATCATGGTATGCATTCTTGTGTCGATTGATCCCTCGGTGGATTTGCAGAACCTCGTGTGCCCATGTGGGGTGTGAGCGATGGTTATTTATTGATCCCTCGGTGGATTTGCAGAGCCTCGTGTGCCCATGTGGGGTGTGAGCGATGGTTATTTATTGATTCCTCGATGAATCTGCAGAACCTCGTATGTTGCGATGGTTATTTATTGATTCCTCGGTGAATCTGCAGAACCTCGTGTGCCCATGTGGGGTGTGAGCGATGGTTATTTTGGTTCTTCAATTGAACCTGCTGAAATGAGTCGGTACCGCATTTGCATCTGCATAGAGCCGTGCGTCGGTCTCTGTGAGTTGCATGTAGACATTTGTGCATGATGTATGGTGATTAAACATGAATGTATATGTTTATGTAGATTGTTGATAATTGGCATGAATGGAAGGCTTGAATATACATGTATGTGTGAATATATGTGTATATGCATGCATGTTTATGAATTGATATAAACATTGTTGATGCACATTGTATATGCTTGGTGCTCTATTTGTAAATAGTTAATTGTGAATACATTGCAATGTATGGTGTAGTGAGATGAGTTGCGGTGAGAATGCGGAAGACGTTTTTGGACGTTATGTGTGTGTGTGTGTGTATATATATATATATATATATATATATATATATATATATATATATATATATATATATATATATATATATATATATATATATATATATATATATATATATATATATATATATATATATATGTTTATGTGCATTATGTATTATGATATTGTTTCTCACCCTTCTGTTGTTTTATAATGCTCTATGAGGCATTGCAGATTAGATTGCTGGAGTCTTTGTGAAGCGAGTCTTCATTTCTTTTGGTCAGATGGCTCTGATATGTAACACTGGGTAGTTAGGAATTATTTTGATTCTTTTGTGATACATCTGTGTGTGTATCTGCTAATGAATGTTTTGTAAACTCAACTGATGAATTGAATTAATCTGAACGATGTATATGATGCTTATGTTAATGAAGTGATTTCAATGTTTAGATGTTTCCGCTTTATTCTAAATGTTAATGTGTGGGTTTTAAGCGCTATGCTTTGTTTTTAGTTGAGATTTACCCCTTTTGTTACATATCTTCGTGAGCTGGTATTATTTATGTTTCGTTTCGATGATAATGTGATGCGCCTCTTTTATACCATGTTATAATTATACTCTGATAGAATTTTTTTCATTAATTGCCTAAATGATTTAATTGTTTATTTGGGGGTATAGAAAGGGGGTGTTACAGTACTCATTTTCATCAATTATTGGCCACCCTGTAGGTGGAAGTCCTTCTGTGGGGTCCATTGTTTCGTCAGCAGCATCCCAAATGAATCCATAATTAGGATCCAAATTTAGGACGCGACCCGTGCCGACAGAAGTATAAGACCCTGATCCATCATCACAAGGTGCCACATTTGCTAGGTGTTGGTCGAAAGATTTCTTTATACCTTTTGCTTCATCGATCTTATAATAGCTCTAATCGGCTTCGATATTTTTGATGATGTCATATTTCCTCCAAATGCTTAATTTATGATGTAGAGTTGACAGTACTGCCCCTATCCTATGGATCCACTCTCGACCCAATGATATGTTGAAATTAGCCTTTGAGTTTATTACCCTGAAGAGTGTCGATCGGGTAGTTGTACCTACAACTAAATCGACTTGGAAAACCCCAAGAACGTTGCTAGTTTTTCCTTCATAATTAGATAAAACCATGTTTTGTTGTCGAAGATCAGCTTCCGTCTTCCCAATCTTCTTGAACAACGTATGAGGCATTAGATTGACAACTGCCCCTCTGTCTACGAACACTTTGTTGACTGCCACTCTGTCGACCTTTGCTTTTATGAACAACAAATTTAAATGTTAAATCATTCTAGGACTAGGTCTTTCAAACATGGTCCTCCATTCTTCTACCACGCCATTGTTCATCACATAGTAACATAGTGGCTTATCTTTCGTAGTCTCGTCTGGCATGGAATCTTCTTCTGCTTCACATAGTAACAAATGTATACTTCGAACTCTGGGTTGACACCATCCCCTTTCTCTCCTGAAGCTTCCACAGTCATTGTCGTAGTCTGATTTGTCAAGATTTTCTCTTTCTCGACCCACCTTGCCTTTAGATATTGCCTTTTCAATCCAAAGGTTCCAACATGCTTCAATTGTGAAGTCAAAGCCTCTTTGACAGCCTTTTTATTTTTTTGATACCACCTCTACTGGGTCCTTGTCATAGGATTCTTCCCTTTGTAATTGGGGGAAACCACATAGCCCCTGGGTTCAGTCCTCTTGTCAGAGACCCTTGCCTCCTTTTCTAGATCCAACACCTTCCATTTCAGCCTCTTAATCCCCTTATGGCTCACAGGTGCCACCCACTTATCCTGTGGAGTGTTTGATGGAGGCACAAAAGTCTTGGGTCATGCCTGCTAGAAAAGCTTCATGTACTCTTTGTTTCGACGAGGAGCACCGTTCTGGTCGAACACAAACCTTGGGACTGGTGGCTTACTGTCTGGCAGTGCCACTTTCCTACCCACTTCATACTTTTCAGCAACCTTTTCATCAAAGACTGCGTTGCATCTTGGGTATAACACAACCTTCAACCCACTCACCATGCATTTCTCTTGGAAATTCGTTAGACTTTCGCCAACTTGAGGGTAAACCTTCTTGAGTTTCTCCTCAGACTTCTTGTCGGGACCATCAGTAGTCTAGACCATCATACATTCACAAGCTTTGTTTGTTAAATGTTTATTGAGACCCTCAATAGCCTCAACCATCATGCAGTCATACAACTTAAAATATAAGGCTTCTTCGTCCTTCAGAGGGTCCGTGTCAACCTGCATCTTTGGCCTTTTTCCAAATTGAAGTCGACCTTCCTTCAAAGCTTTCTGCACCAAATCTCTGAAAAGAACACATTGAGATGTTTTATGACCAAGGAAATTATGAAATTTACAAAATCCCATTTTCTTCTTTTGTTCTAAAGGGGGATCTTTTGCCCCAAGAGGGACAATAATCTGACCGTCTTTAACTAATAAATCAAATATTTTGTCGCACTTAAATACACCAAAAGTATACGTTTTCGCGAAATATTTATCTGTTTTTTCAGTTTCGACAGGATTTTTTCCATTTGATGGTTTTAACAATTTACACGTGTACGGAGGTCCTGGCTTCAATTCAGCCACGTTAACCTCGCTTTCATCGATGAGCTCCTCATTGTTAGAAGAGCAGAGGCTACGTACAAAACTTTATCTTTCTTGCGGTATCTGTTAGCCTGGGTTTTTTCATTTTTTAAGCGTTCGACTTGTCGGACCCTATTAGTTAGCTGCGCCATATCTCTAAAGATATTATGTGTCTAACTTTTTCCTGATTGAATAATCTAGGCCGCCAGCCGTCATCTCGACTAGCTCATGTTCAGGGACTTGTGTGAAGCGTCACACTTTCAAAAGTCTAAACCTGCTAAGATATTGGGTCACCGACTCTGTGGCCTTTCGTTTGACACTAGCTAGCTCTTTTAGACTAATTTTCGATTGTCCCATGTAAAACTGTTCACGTAACAACCTTTCTAATTGTGCCCAAGTATGGGAAAACTATGGGAGTAAATGCATTCTTTGTTAGGGAACTTGGGAAATACTTCATTTTCAAGTCCTCGTTGTTCGCTATGTCACCAGCTTCAGTTTGATATCTGGAAACATGTTCGACGGTGGACTCTTCGGTCTCTCCAGTGAATTTGGTGAACTTTGGAACCTTCTAGCCCCTAGGCAAATTTGTTTGCAAAACAAATTCTGGTAGTGGGGACGTATATGCTGGCCTTCGAAGGCCTAGGTTCGCTTCATTGCGAACCATAATTCGTTCCACCATTGCTTCTAAGTTTGGTTCGCCAGCCATGGCTTCGTGCCGAACCTGTCTGACCACATAGTCTGGGTCTTGGTTCCTATGAACTAAAACAACGAGAGGCCTTTGGGCCACCCTAGGTGTGTGTTCAACCTCATGGGGTTGCTGGTGAATTATTTCATCGAAGACTTCGTCTTGTCGAATTAGCGTCTCCGGTCGAGGCGGCAGCGTCTGTCGGCCTGGGGCCCTAGGAGCGCCTAAAAAATCACCTATTTGTGTCATATGAGTCACCAATTATTGGTAACTCTAGGTCGAATCTTGTATTAATGGTCTTAAAATGGCGTCCATTTGTTGGATCAACATGTGAACCATTTTGTGATTACTTTCATCCATCTGTTGTCTCATAACGGTGACAGAACTTGAGGTGAAAGTTGGAATCGAATATGATGAAAGACTAAACCCTGGGGGCCTAGTAACTTGGTTTTTGCCAGGTCGTAATCCCTAATACGGTGAGAAAACTAATGAGGAACTTTCTCGAAAGAGTGGGCCACTATGACGCAGGCTCGACATAAACTCTGTTGGCATCCCAAAGGCTCGGGGCGTGGGCATTGTGAAACTAGGCACATACTGTCCCCCCCTCCCAAGTTCCTGTCAGCATAGGCCTAGGTTCAGGTCAAAGCGACATCACGACAGGCCCAATATGTGCAGTCAAAACCGCAGACACAGTGTCAACTCCAACGTCGGTTGTTTGTGTCACAACCGTATTTCCCTCCGAAGATAGTTCTTCATTGGACGTGGTATCGGTATCACCATCTTACCACTACATAAATGCATACACCCAAACCAACGGGTCCCATCGAGTGTGCCAATTTGTTCGCACACAATTCTCACACAAAAAACCTCTTACCTCCTAACGCAGTTTTACTCGAGGGACCAGCCAAACAAGTCCCAAAACTATCTGGTCGAGTCTATGCGACGGTGGTAGAATGGTTTTGTTTAGAACAAATTGGAAACAAACTCGAATAAAAATGTGTATACCAAATGAAGGACAAATAATATAAACGAGTAAAAAATCAAGATATCTTAAATTTTGGTAATGTAAATTGCTTTTAAAAGTAAATGTGGGCGCGATCATACATTTCGCAGGAATGAACTCTTTTCTCTTAACGCTTGGTACTCATAGTGTTTTTCCCTTACAATGTTACAAAATACGCCCACCTAAAATAAAAATGGGCATTTCCTTAAATAGGAAAAGAAAATAACTGTTATGTTGGTCTTGGTGGTGCCATGTGTCCCTCCACCACTTTTGTAACTTCCCCCACGTTCTTAGCTTTTCAAATTTTCTTCTCACTCAAAATTTCTCATACTTCGTGTCAGTTTTCTTGGCCATCAGTCGACACTTTTGACGAAATAACCTTGAGTCGACTTACAACCTTCTTCTGCTGGTGTCGACTTACCTCGTTTCCTTCACAATCTTTCCTAGCATGTCAACCCACAAGTCAGCTTCTATGTTAACTTTTCCCAGTCAAAATCTTCCAGCCAACAATATGGTATATTAATAATTGAGTTATGTGATGTTTGTATGTGAATATGCATAATTGTTGTTGTGGTGGTGGTAGTTCGAATTGTTGTATGTTATTTATGTTTTAATATTGTTTATGGAATATTGTATGATTAATTATTGTGATCATTATGTTTTCACAATGAGTTGATTAAATGGATGTGCTATTTGAATATAATTTTGTTGAGATTAATTATTAGCATGTTTGTGTTGCATTATTGATTGATAATGTGCATTTTGCGATTTTGGTGTGATGTAATCCAGAGAGGGGATTACTAGAGTTATCAATGCACTATGTTAGGATTTGAAGAGGGGTCTCTTAATACATTGATTTGATGTGCATAGGCATACATTCATGTTGAGTTGTGTCAAGAGGCATGTTCGCTAGTTCAGAAGAGGGGATGAGTGGCTTGTCCTAAGCTCAGAAGAGGGGGCTTGGAGCTTAGAAGAGGGGGGTTCATGGGTTCAGAAAAGGGGACCCGGTTCCAGAGAGAACTAAATATTGAGTTGGTACCACATGCATATGCATAGAGTTTCATAGTCGATTTGCATTGCATAATGAGTCATATGCATAATTGTTTATTTGTGATTGATTGGTGAGTTTGGGTGTGAGAATGTGATGAGATATATTGTAAATGAAATTGTGTAGAGAATGTTGTATTAATATTCTATCATTGTATTCTCATTATTGTTTGTAATTTCTCACCCCTTTGTTGTTATTGTTATGGTCTGTGCTCCTCTTCGGAGTACAAATAAGTAGGTAACTGAGTAGTGTCATACCCCAAATTTGTCCTACATTTTTTAAAATTTTCATTCGTCCGACTTAATTTTTGATTTACCTCGCTTGTACAGCGTAACATTTTTTTTCCAGCAAAAATAAACTTTTTCACCTTTTTAGCCTAATGAATTTGCGCCACCTGGCATTTTATTTATTTATTTGTTATTATTTATATTTGAACATTTTAATATTAAGTAATTAATTAGTTTAGAATAGGATAGAATTATAATTATTATTATTATTTTTAATTAGAATATAATTTTTTTAATTAGGAATAGGATTTAATTATTAATTATTAATTAAATTAGAATTTAATTTAGAACATAGAATTAGTTTTTTTAATTAATTAGAATTAGTTAAAATAGAAAATAGATTATTAATTATTAATTATTTATTATTCAGAAAATTTTAAAAATTAAGAAAAGAAAACAATTGAAAGAGAATGAGAGTACGACTGAGACAAGGGGAAATTAGGGTTTGGATTTAGTATAAAAGGGGGAGAACACTGTTCATCTCCCCCGATGGAAAACCCTAGCCTCCAATCCCAACTCTGAAAACCCTAAGAGTTTTTCTTCCCAAAACACACAGTCGCCAAACCCTAAATTCTCTCATCCCTTTCCTCTTCTTCAGCAACCAGCCGCGACTTAACCCTCTTCGGACCCTTTCTCCTTCACCGTCGAAGCTTCATCACTACATACTCCCTATATTTGTTTTTCACAACCCCTGTTAAATCCACATCCGCAATGCTTGCCCCATCTCTTTTCACCAAAAGCCACCACAAATAGCACAACACCTCAACGGTAACTCAACCACGGAGTTTCGATTTGAAACAACAACAACATCACCACACAAGCTTGACGTAAAGATCTCAGCATCTCACCGAATATCACACTGTTGGTTTTCCTTGATGATTGCGCTGGTGATGCACCTTTAAATGATGAGCTCCACATAACAAATACAGTCGCAGCTCCCTCTATTCAGCAACATCAAGATAACTCAACATGGAAATAGCAGTTCTAGTAATGACTCATGAATCTTATTGCGACATCACAAGCAGTCGGAGCCAGCAGCATTTAAACTCTGCAATGGAAAGTCGATTAGCAGCAAGATGATGATATAACTCGTGTCTTAGATTCAACTCTGTTTTTATTTATTATTATTTCTCTAAAAGCTGTTATTCTATTTGGGCTGGCTGTTGATTTTGTGCAGGTTGCGATGTTGCTGAATCTCGATATCAGATGTGTTTCCAATCACACGAGTTTGAAGCCGCAGTGAATACGTTCTATGAATCATGGTGTCAGTTACGCTCAATGCCATAGCTAATGCAACTCCGCGTCTCCGGTTTCGATTAAGCTTCCACCTTGTTCTATCTCAGTGTCTGTTAACAAGCATTTTCGCTCCTGAAGCATTTCGATTATGCAATGATTATAACCTTCTGGCGTCATCACAATTTGGCTTTACAACAATAAATCAGGACAACGGTTGCGACATTGCCAAGTTTCGTCACACGTCGACTACACAACCGTAACTGGATTCTCGCAACTTGCAGCTGCCGCCATTCACCGACAACGCCACACCTCAGTTTGCAGCAACGACAAAACAATAGTCTCAGTCGCGTCTTCGTTCCAACTCAGTTTTGTCGGTTGTCGAGTTCGTGAAATTGATTCTTTGTTGTGGATTATTATCTGTGACTGGTTTATATGCAGGTTCAGATGTCTCCAAAGAACAACAACAATATCACATGAATCAGCCTTGCTGCAAGGATCTGCGTTTTTTTTGCATCCGACATCATAGCGGCGACAGAACCAGCCTACGCACATCAAAACACATCCTCGGCGATGACAATTACGATAACACGTCGAAGCAAAACAGCAAGGTCAAGTGCAGGGCCTGAGCTAAGAAAAGATCCGCGTCAAGTGGTGTTTGTATTTCGTTAACATCGTAATTTCATTTCATGTGATTGGAGTTTTGGTATAGTTGGTCTGGGTTCAATTTCACTGTTTATCTACTGTCTTTACGGTTCATAATTTGGCAATGATAAGCATGTTTAGTGAGACATCATTATACTGACTATATGGATGATTCATTTTTACTGCAATAAATAATTCTTTCCTTGATAAGTGTAGTTTAGCCCATAACATTTTTTGTGTATTTGGATTCTCGAGGACGTTTTTATATTTGACAGGTAAATACAGCCATGATTCTGAGTTGGTTAAAAGCGTAAACAAGGTTTAGTTCGGGGCATCGTTTTGGTTACAGCTCAGCACAACGACAACAATGACTGACGTATTCACCATACGCGGCAGCTCTGGTTAGCTTCGTTAACTTCGGGGTAGATTGCAACGTCATTTCGGTAACCTTTCGAGTCTGAGCAATTCTTGCAAGGTGTTATTAGAATATTAGTTGACTGTGATATTTAACTTCAACTCAGGTTTCGTGATTGTGTACATATAATGTGTTTTGCTTGAGTTGTTTAAAGTTTTCTAATATTGGTTTTAATCTGCTCCAAAATTTGGGTTATCAGTGTGTTTTCTCTTGGAGTTTTGCTGTGATGTGATCTAACACTGATAGGTTCAACTAATAACACTAATTTTAGGCATTTGTTACGTCGCCAATGCTCGTCTCGTTTATCTATTGCACTTTGTTTGCCGCCTTATGTTTATCTTGATTTCGCAAATAATTACATCCATCCAATTTCGGTTCTGTTTTCTTATTCACATGCCTGCGTGATACGTGTTGATGGATTTAATGAAAATATTATTAGTTAATTGCTACTAGAATTAAGGGTTGGATTTTATGTCTCTCTAGTGTTAGGCTGACAAAGTTTGGCTGTAATATTTTGAAAAAAGGCAACAAAAAAAAGCAGTTTTACTAATTCTTTTTACATTAACGTACTGAGGATTTCATTTTGGTTTCTCTAAATATATTATAAGAACTTCACCTACTAGAATTTCCAAGGATGCACTTACATAACATGTTTATTTGTATTTATGTTGTTGTAAATATAATTTGTGTCAAGAATCTACATTATTTGTCACTATTTTTTTCTTTCTATTTTTCTTGATTAACTCATTATTTTAGATCACTAACTATATGGATTTGGTAAATGATTAGTTGATTATAGTTTCAATTTTATAGATTGTGTAAATAATATTTGTATTGGTTTCATTATATTTTAATCCCCATTCGATAACAAATGCATCCCAACTCCCACAAAATGTAATATAATTCATCACTTTTGTCTTAATTATGCTTTAATACTTTAAAACAATTTTTAAAAATAAATTTCTCGACTTAGTCAAGTCATTAACCTTTGATCACCATACACAACATTTTAAAGCTTAATCCTGGGCTTCCTTACAGTGACGCCTATTTGATCAATTATTTCTAGTTGGTCACTTAGAAGACTAGCCCACTTTGCTAGTACACACGCTTAAAATTCAATTCAAACCTCGACTCCTTTCGAGCCATTATTTCAAAAAAATCAAAGAGGAGGAGCTTGGAACTAAAGCTTGCATGCAATTTCAAGGGTCAACGGAACTACTCCGTTCGATAACTTTCCTTACTTTCAATCTCATATTTCTAGAATACCTAGAGTGCCTAGTCCGAGTACGCTAATCCATTCAAATTATTTTCTAAAGTAAATCACGAAAGAATTGAGTTTTTGGGGTCTTGCACTCCTTGAATTCATGAGTGACAACTATTGAGGCGTACGCCTCGAGCAGCGTGTCATTCGAACTTTCGTTCTTAAAACACTTCCCATAATTACTTGGACAAGTACTTTCACTGTCCAACAAACATTTTCATAATTAGTGGGATGAAAAAGATGTCGTTGGGATCTAGCATTCCAATGATATCCCGACTAGTTGATTACGAGGCTGACATCTCGCTTATCGAATAGTCGTCATTCCTCTTAAATTTTCAACCCGTCTAACCTCGTTCCTCACCTTCGTGCGATCGAGTCTAAACCCTAGTATGTTTCTAAATCATATGTTAAATTCAAATTATTTTCTTAACTAAATTGCGAAAGAATGGAGTTCTTGGAGTCTCGCATTCCTTGAATTCTTGAGTAACCACTCTTGGGGCGTACGCTTTAGGTTGTGGATTACTCGACCTTTCGTCTATAAAATACATGCCCTAATTATTTGGACAAATATCGCCATTTGTCCATTCAAATACAATTTCATAATTAATTGAATGAAAAAGGTGTTGTTGGGATCTAGCATTCCAATGATATCCCGACTAATTGGTTGCGAGACTGACGTCTCGTTTATCGAGTAGTCGTCATTCTCCCTTAAAATATTCAACCATTCCAATTCCTTTCTCGCCCCCGTGCGATTGAATCTTTCTTAAACACTAATCCCTCGCCTTCGTGCGATTTCCAACTCACACATACCTTTTACCAAAGAACATTGTTTAGTCCTTTCTTTCGCGCATAACAAACTCGTGTTTCAGCCTCCCCTAGCGAGTAGACAAGCCAATGTTTAGCAGTTAGAATGCGACCTAAACACTCGTTCATTTACAAACCTTTTACCGTAAGTAGCCGAACTACGACTGCTCTGATTTCTCATTCCCCCAATGAGAATACGTAGGCATAAGATTGCGATGATCTTGGCGAGCACAATCCCCTCTTTTTTCCGTAGTCCCACGAACTACGAATGCTCTGATTTTCCACTTCTTACAAGTGAAAATACGTAGGCACAAGGGCCCTAATCCTTGGCGAGCACCCTATCTTAAAACCACCCATTCCCCCTATAGGAGAAACCTTAGAAGAAAACAAACAAACATAGCTAACTTTACTCTCGAATCGAATCAAGAGGTTCCCGTTGAGTACAACGGACATGAGGGGTGTTAATACCTTCCCCTCATGTAATCGACTTCCGAACCTAGAATATTGGTTGCGATGACCATGTTCTTATCTCTTTAAAGATTTTATCGATATTTTCCTATTCCTGCCTTGGAATAAATAAAGTTCGGTGGCGACTCTGTTTCGAACATATTTTTCGCGTCCATCGCGAGGATCTTATTTTTTGAGGTACGACAAGTAGTTGCTTAGAGTGGAAGATGGCAAGAGGTTGTTTCTTCTTCTTTTTCTTTCTACGTTTAGTCTACCTGCTCTGATATGTAACACTGGAGGAAACGTTTGTGAGTTTTTGTCTAATCATTTGTCAGAAAGTTGTCGTATACTCTCATGTTTGATATTTCTATGTTTTGAGGAGTTTTAATTTATGAGTTGATTATGCCATAAAGTAAATTTGAAGTTTAAATGATTTAGTTAATGCATGCATTATTATGAGAAATTCTGATGCGATGACACCCTAAGTGAAGGTGTTGATTGTTGTTTTATTTAATAAACTGTTACTGAGCTTGTATGTTTTGAAAATAGAATGTGTGACATCCTATTTGATTGTGTGAATACTATGATTTTATTGTATAATCATGCATGGGAAAAATAGGGCGCTACAACCACTCCTAGCCCTCGTCGGCCTCAGATGTTACATGCCCACCAGCTTCCGCTTGACTCGTCCTCGGACCACATCGTATTAGGGAAGATCTGCTCTGACATCATTCCTAACGCCCCAGAATTCTTTTAGGATTTTCTTCTAACCCCACAAATCAGTACGGATCTTTTCAACATGCTTTGTCCTTACTCACATGCTTTCTGGGAAACTTCTCAGACGATCACTCATCTAAATACTATTCAAAGTCAAACACACTCAACTGTGGAGTTCTTATTTGTTAGGCTGCCGAAAATAAGATGCAACATTTTGGCATAGGCAGTATCAATCAATTCTTATAACCTTTCTTCACCCATACAGTCTCGTATCTACACAACCTCAAAATCCCTCTCATTTTGATGTGAATTCGATTTTTTCCTAAAAATTTCCAAGAGCCACTCATCGTCATTCCTTATGCACCAACGATCACTCCTAACCCTCGTCGGCCTTAGACAAAATCTGTCTTGGATACTCAAGTGTCCTAGGATAAGCAAGTCATCATTGCTGGCATGCGAGAGGACATGTGTCAAAAGTTTCTCAGAGGAAAGACATATGGCATAAGAAATGAATTTAATGCACAAGTTCTCAATGCTAGTGGTGACCCATCACTACCTTCATTTGGCCTAAAACACCATCTGGTTTCGGAGCATGCACGACAAAACCCTTCCCTTGCTCGACAGGGAAAAAGGTTTGAGGGGTAAGCGTTATGGGCAGCCTATAATGGCCAATAAGGGAGGCCTAAGATTGAGAGCTAATGAGTACTACACAATATAAATGAGAAGCTAATAGAAATGAGCACCTTCGTACTCTCGGGCATAGACAATCCCAATCCATATCTCATCACACGTTATCCAGATTAATTGGACGGTCCCCAACATGATACACAATATTTCACGTAAAACGATTATAGCTGACTTTGTTATATAAAGAGAAGATGTCATTTTACAGGTAATTCAAACTCATATCTATTATTCACTAGTTTTCATTCTCTCATTGACTTAAATATTGGAGCACTAACCTTAGAGACACACCCTAAACCTCCGTATTGGAAAACTCAGTGCACCGCTCAGAAATTCAATTACCAATCCATTTTTTTCCTAGCAGAACAAAAATTAATTTTTTAAATTAAATTTAAAATCATTATTTTTTAAGAAATCGATAAACAATGGACCTAAAGGACTATGAAAACTCAAAAAAGTTAATTAAAATTTATGTATACCGTTTAGTTTATTAAAACACATTCAGCAATATTTAATTTTCAGTTTTCTTGAATTGATTTATCATTTTAATTTCAAATGCCTACTCTCTTACCATTTAACTCCCCTTAAACTAAGTTTTTTTTTTCTTTTTTATCTCATTTTGGTGTAATATTTTTTTTCAAGTAATTTAGTGGTTAAAATTTCACATTTAAAAATAAATAAATAGAATATTGTGAATTTGAACTCACGTCTTTACGGTCTAATGTTGTTGCACGTAATATTTCCTTTATTACATACTAATAATTACTTAAAATAGATTTTCTCTTAAAATAAGTCAATATATTTATGCAAAATACAAATTAGTGTAATTATAAAAAAATTACAATTTTTTTTACTATATTAAACTTCTTATATTAAAAGACAAACCTAAAATTTTTCATTATATCACAAGAGATACTTGAAAGGATCATATTCTTTCTATGATTAGTATAATTCAATTGATCTAGTCAATCAAGACATGCTCTTGTAAAGTCTTAGAATTTATAAATTGTCAATCACTCTTCTTAACTATTAGATTTTGTCTTAAGTCATTCTTACAAAACTGGATTGAAAGGTGAGGGATGTCGCTCTATATAAACTTTTTCAATACTGAATCTCCAACTAAAGGGAGATTTGAAATTTTTCAATACATCCTTCACACTCAACAATCTTTTTTAGGTTTGGAGCTTGAATATAAACGGTGGACGACCCATGGTGTAATCGATAGACTCTGATATCATATTAAAATTTTAATCTAACTCATCCTTACAAAACCGATTAGTAAAGTGATGTGTGTCACTCTAATATAAACTATTTCAATGTTCTTTCTATAACCAATGCGAGATTTAAAATTTTCTCAATATTAACAAACTGGATTTTTGCATGAGAACTTATGTGTGGACAAGTAGCATATACAATAGAAAGCTATTACATATTAAAAGATTATTTTTTTCACCTTTGTTGAACGAGGTCTTGGTCTCAGAGATATTAAGATAATAAAAAAATTTGCTTGGTTATCTCTTTGTTAACAGTTGTTGATCACCAATAATCAATTATCTTCTATGCTTATTATTAAATACTTCAAGCGCAAAAAAATTAACCATGCATCATATTTTTTCTTTAATATGACCAAACATCAGACATTTCTTTTTCTTTTTGAAGGAACATAAAAGATGACACATTGATAATAGAAAGAATATTAATTTATAGACTAACAATTGATTAAAATACAAAATAAAAAAATTTACACCTAATATTACCGGTAGATATAGATAGGCTACAATGACACAATTCTATCATATTAGTACTATCAGTTTGCTTAGGACTATTTATGAGTATTGAATTTTCTAAATTTATTAATTATCTAATACATTATTAATTTGTTTGAAATGTTTTAGTTTAATTAAATTATTTCTAAAAGAAAACTTTGATACTTCTATCACAGACTCAATCATTTTTTATCTAGTATGAAAAGTAGTACTTTGCAAAAGCGAATAAATAAAAGTGATCATACCCCTTTTTGACGGCATATGATACTATTTTAAATCAATAAATTATCTATTTTCGTAGTACACTTCATTTGTTTAGAATCCTTTAAAAACAATTATTTTTAAAAAGATTTTTTCTCGGTCAAACTAGAGACACTTCATTCGAGTTCAAATATCAGTCATACTATTTCACTATACATGATATCTAAGAATATCTCTGCGAAATGTTAATTCAAAAAGGGCAAGGAAGCAAAAAATTTCTCATTACAAATATCAAACGGAAAGTCTACGTGATGTATATTATTTAGATAGTTCTCAAGTTCTTAAATCTATGGTAAACTACTCAAACATATTAAAAGTAAAAGCATGCATAGTTATTGATAAAAGCATAAATATAATCATAAGAGAAGAAAATTTATAAAGCAATAAGAAGACTAAAAACGATAGTAAGGAATGAGATAGAACTCAGTACGCGCTTCCGATAGGGGTGTGCAAAAAATCCGGTTCACAAAAACCACATGTAAAAATATGGTGCACCTATTTCAAAAGTCCATATTATTTGGTTTAAAAATTAGTCCAAATTCTTTTTACTAAAATCATTAAAAACCGGTGTCCACTTTTTAAAACCATGATTAGTCCACTTTTCAACATAATGTGTTATTTGTCTTGTTTCTGTTTCACAGTTATAAATGATAATTAAAGTAATGTATATTTAATAAATAAAATTTATATATATATATATATATATATATATATATATATATATATATATATATATATATATATATATATATATATATATATATATATATATATATATATATATATATATATATATATATATATATTATTTTAAGAGAACTTTGTATTCTCGTAGTCTCATAATGATGCATTTAGCATTTTATCTCATATTTAACATTACATTTTAAATGTTTATTATTAGATTGAAATTATATGATTACTAATTTGTTTTTGTATGCTTTTTACCTTGAATTAATTCAACTATTAAACTGATATGTTTTTTTTTAGAAATCTTTTTCACTAATTAAAGTGATGACGGGTGGAGTCAGAAAAATAATAAGTGTAAAATAGTATATAGAGAGCATTTTCTTGAAAAGGTGAAAAAACGAGATTTTTATATAAATGAGAGAAAATTATATGTATGTGAGAGAGATTGAGTATTTTGTAATTACTCAATTTTGATTTTTCTTATTGAAATTAATTGTTTTTTTTTACGATTTCTTAGCATTTTTTTCATAATTATTACTAATTATTTCAATTCAATTCAATTTACTGCCAATGAATGATTATTAATTTCAAAAATGGTTGGATGGAGTTAAGAATAAGTTGTTGGATTAAGAATTAAGTTTGAGGGAAATTTAGTTTTAAAACTGGTCCAAACAAAAACTGATTTTTTAGTGCAAACCAGTTATTAACCAAACCGATCCAAATATAAACTGATTTTGAAAAAATAAACCAGTTTTGTAAAAGTGGTTTTAAAAACCAAACTGATCCATATATTTGGTTCAATTTAGTTTAGTTTTAGAACCATGCACACCCCTAGCTCCCGCAGAGTTATACAAGCCCAAAGAAGACCCTACTTTTGAAGTCCAATTTATGTTATCCATTTTGCCAATAAAGGAGCAAATGTACCCCGTCTAAAGCGGACACTTAATCTCTAGCTACTAGTCATCGTTCGTCGTTGGATCTAATTAGATGACTCTCCGCATCTCACACCGGATTAAACAGAAGAAATTTTAGTCGTCTATCATATATAAATCCAACAATGCACCATTTCATGTACAATCTCACTCTTACTCACATTATCACTTCTCTTTCATTGCTCAGTGAGTTGAATGTTAGAGTGTTAATCTTACATGTCTACATCATTTCGTCATACGAGAAGCATTCGTCGTGACCCTAGCAAACCGCATTCCCCTTACATCTATTCTTTCTTTCTTATTCCACCACGGAACATCTATAAATTTTGGACTTGTGTTGATCTAAAATCGATTATTTTACAAACACTTGACATCCTCAAATCTTTGTAAAATACATCTCATATGGTTTCTTTTCTAGTACTTTATATGAAACACATGTCTGGATGAAAGTTACCACATTTTGACTTATTTCTTTTAGCAAGTTTTTGGAAGATTTATGAGTGAGCTTTTGGCTTGTTCACTCATGATCCAAGATATGGATGATTTACCTCGGGAAACGTAAAAGATGAGCATCTAATGAGCCAAATGGGTGAAAATGACAGAAAATACTGTTGAATTATCAAAAGAACTCCTCAAAGACATGAAAATTGAAGAAGTTTGTCTTGACATGTATATGTGGGGGGCTGGTACAAGTCCTTCAGAAATTGTGCTACTTGAGAGGCTATTTCATGCATGGACAGAATTATAACCTCAACTATATTTCAGAGAAGTGTTTTAAGCTTGAACAAGTCATTCGGTGTTCTGTTAGCTGAAGATTGAAGTGCTAACTACTGCACTGAAAGAGAAATTATGGTAAATGATAAGAAGGATGCACTGAAAGAGAAATTATGGTAAATGATAAGAAGGATGTATTAGAAGTAATTCATATTTAGTTGTACTATTACTTAGCCCCTAAGTTTGTTAGAGGGTATTTTAGTATTTTATCTTATTCTAGTAACCCTAGTTTTTAGCTTATAAATAGGGTTGCAATCATTGTAATGTCAAGTGAGTTGTGTAGCCGTCATTCTCTTTAATAGAATATTTCCTCTGTTCATCATTTATTCACCTTTGCACCAACAATTGGTATCTAGAGCTCCGGTTCAGATTCATTGGGAAACACGGGAAACACGAGTGAACGTGAGACCTTGTGTGTTTGATTTTGTTTCTTAGATCCGTGTTGAATCTTGAACAAATCTGATCAGAATTTTTAATTCTGTGGGTTGGGAAACACTATGTGAGAAATCTGAGTGTACTGTGCAAGGTAGAAGATGAACGGAAACAGCAACATGAACACCAAACTTCCAGTATTTGACAGTAAAAACTGGAATCGTTGGATGATCCAAATGCGTGTACTGTTTGGTGCTCAAGATGTTCTAGATCTTGTCACTGATGGTTATGTTCCGGTAGCAGCAGATGCGACGGATGAACAAAAAATGCGCAGAAGGAAGTAAGGAAGAAGGATCAGAAAGCATTGTTCTTCATTCATTAATGTGTGGATGTAAATGTGTTTGAGAAGATTGCAGATTCAACGACAACAAAGGCTGTGTGGGAAACACTTGTGAGATGTTATGGTGGTGACGTATCAATGAAGAAGGTGAAACTTCAGTCCTTGAGAGAGCAATATGAGAATCTCAACATGAAGAATAATGAGAAAGTCTCTGAATACATCTCCAGAATGATTCTGATCACTAATGAGATGAAGGCGTGTGGAGAAACTCTTTATGAAGAAGCAATCATGGAGAAAGTATTGAGATCCCTTACCTCTCAATTTGATTACATTGTGGTAGCAATAGAACATTCCAAAGATCTGAGCACCATGAGAATTGAAGAGTTGCAGAGCAGTCTAGAAGCGTAAAAGTTGTGTTTGACTGAGAGAACTTCTGAAAAGGAAGTAGAGCAGCAGGCTCTGAAAGTAACTTCTGATAGGAGGTATCATAAGCAGTTAGAAGCCAGGAGAAGATCTGATGGTGGTCAGAAGTCAGAAAGCTCAACCTCTGATAGACAAAAGAATGCTCAGAAGGGAAAAGAGAAGTATGACAAGAAGAAGATCCAATGTTACTGTTGTAAGAAGTTTGGTCACTTTGCTAGAGATTGTTGGTCAAACAAGGAGAGAAAATCAGAAGAAGCAAATATAGCCAGAAGTTCTGATGACGAATTTGTGTTATTGATGGCCTCTGAATCTGATGATATGAATCTGATAGACTGGTGGTATATGGACACTGGCTGTTCAAATCATCTTACTGGAAACAAGAAATGACTGGTTGACTTTGACTCTGAAAAGAGAACATAGATCAGATGTGCTGATGACAAATATCTTAATGCAGAAGGTATGGGAAATGTCAGAGTGATTCTGAACAATTGGAAAACATCATTGATTCAGAACGTGTGGTATGTACCTGGCATCAGAAGCAATCTGATGAGTGTGGGACAATTAATTGAGAAAGGTTTTTCAGTTACCATGAAGGACAATCTTCTGAAGCTGTATGACTGTAATCAGAAGTTGATTATGGAGTCAGAACAGGGAAGGAATAGGACATTCAAGGTGAATGTCAGAACTGCAGACTCAGAATGTCTTAGTGCAACAAGTGCTGAGAAGGAGAGTGAGTTGTGGCACAGAAGATTCGGTCATTTGAATTTCAGAAGCTTAAAACATCTGAATTCAAAGAAGTTGGTACATGGAATTTCTGCAATTAAGAAGCCTGAAAAGTCATGCAAAGTTTGCATGGAAGGAAAACAACCACGATTGCCATTTGCGTCAGAAGCTGCTCCAAGAGCAAAACATGCCTTGGGAGTTGTACATTCTGATGTGTGTGGTCCATTTCCAGTAGCATCGATTGGAGGGAATAAATACTTTGTGTTGTTTGTTGATGAATTCACAAGAATGACATGGGTATCCCTTATTAAGTTTATACACGAGGTGTTTGATGAATTCAAGAAGTTCAGAATGAAGGCTGAGAATCAGAGTGGTCAGAAGTTGAAGATTCTTAGAACTGACGATGGAGGTGAGTATAACTCCAAAGAGTTCCAGAAGTTCTGTGAGGAGAATGGAATTGAGCATGAGGTTACTGCTCCTTATACTCCTCAACACAATGGTCTTGCTGAAAGAAGAAATCGCACTTTTCTTGATATGGTGAGAAGCATGCTAAAGGAGAATAAGCTTCCTCAGAAGCTCTGGGGAGAAGCTGTTGCCACTGCAACGTATGTACTCAACCGATGTCCTACGAAGAAGTTGAAGGAAATGTTAGAACACAGATTGGTTCTTAATAATATCTCTTTGTTTTGATGATAACTATTAGGAAATTTTGTATTTAAGAATTATATACTCTAAAATTTGCTTGAGAGTTTTTACTGCAGATAGTAAAGAAATTAACACTCCAGAAGCAAATCAGAATTGAATACAAGAAATTAACTAGACTCTGAAGCGCCAGATGCACTCATTAGAAGATTCTGATTGCTGCCAACAAGAAGATTCTGAGCGTAGCCTCCAGAAGATTCTGAAGCAGAAGCTCCAGAAGAATTTGAAGCAAGTCAGAAGCATCTGAAGCAAAGAAGAATATTGTATGAAGAGTTTTTCAAAGCATAGTTTCTACAGAAGATTCTGAAAGTACTAAAGCTGTCAGTACTGAAGTTCTGTTTCAAATATGCTCTGATATTTAACACGCTGAAAGCACACCTGCTGCAGAAGACTCTGATCCAGCAAGCTCTGATCACCATCAGAAGAATCTGACCCAATTAGACTCTGATGAACTTGCTGAAAACTGAAGAAGAAATATTCAAAGATTATATCCGTTGGAGTAAATCAAACGTCTCTTTCCTTATTTATGCTAGACACAAGAACACAGACAAAAAGGATTTTTCTGTGCTTTCTTCTTCTAGGAAAGGTCACTTGATGTGAAGACAAAAAGGCTCAGACCTTTTGGGACACTCTTCTCAACGTGCAGCTCACCTTGGATCAGCTGCCTATAAAAGCAAGACTCCACCAAATTCTTCAGTTAGACGTTTTGCTGAAAAAGAATTAAAACATTCAAGCTCTCATACTTTCATATTCAATCTTAGAATTAATTTCATTGTACTTAAACTTAAGAGAAATATCACTGTTGTGATAAAAACTTTTTAGAAGCATTCTTACTCTTGTATTAGATTTACATTGATTGTAAAGGATTTCCTTAAGAGGATTCAGTTGGAATCAGTAGCTCTTGAGAAGACTAAGAACAGTTGTTCTTAGGTGTTACTATTGTAATCTGTTTGATTAAATAGTGGATTAAGTCCTTGATTGAGAAAGGCAAATCACTCTAGGAAGGGTGGACTGGAGTAGTTGAGTTCAACGAACCAGGATAAAAATAATTGTGTTTTTATTCTAAGTTTTAATCTTTCATACTTATTCAACCCCCCTTCTAAGTATTATCTCACCTTCAGTTGGCATCAGAGCTCCGGTTCTGTGTGTGCTACCACTTAACAGTGACAGTAAAGATCCAGAGAGAAATACTTTGATATATATTTATTTGTTACAATGGCTGATAATACAATATCCAACATTAACAATAAATATGAAGAAAGGGACAGAATCAGCACCAAACCCCCTATGTTTGATGGGGAGAAATTTGATTACTGGAAAGACAGAATTAAAAGTTTTTTCCTTGGATATGATGCTGATTTATGGGATCTAGTCATAGATGGATATGTTCATCCCACAGATGGGAATGGCAAGAAGATAGACAGAAAATCTATGACAGATGCTCAGAAGAAAGATTTTAGAAATCATCACAAGGCCAGAACAATATTATTGAATGCAATTTCTCATACTGAGTATGAAAAAATTACTAACAGGGAAACTGCTTTTGATATGTTTGAATCCTTAAAGATGACTCATGAGGGAAACTCTCAAGTCAAGGAAACAAAGGCTTTGGCTTTGATCCAGAAGTATGAGGCCTTCAAGATGGAAGACTCTGAATCTGTTGAAGCTATGTTCTCCAGATTTCAGATCCTCACAGCTGGGCTAAAGGTTCTGGACAAGGGATACTCTACATCAGATCATGTAAAGAAAATCATCAGAAGTCTACCTACCAGATGGAGACCAATGGTGACTGCCTTGAAGATGGATAAAGATCTGAACAAGATCTCTTTAGAAGAACTCATCAGCTCACTGAGGAGCCATGAAATTGAGCTTGAGGAAGATGAACCTCAGAAGAAAGAAAAAGGTAAATCTGTTGCTTTAAAATCTAATAAATCTGCTAAAGCTTTGCAGGTTATTGAAGAAAGCTCTGAAGAATCTTCTTCTGAAGAAGAAGATGAACTATCCATGCTGTCCAGAAGGATCAACAGACTCTGGAAGCACAAGGGAAAGAAGTTCAACAATTTCAGAAGATCTGATCATAGAAAGGAATCTTCTGGGCACAGAAGATCTGGCAAGAAAGAAGTTGTATGCTATGAGTGCAAAGAACCTGGGCATTACAAGAATGATTGCCCCAAACTTCAAAAAGAAAAACCCAAGAAGAAGTTTAACAAAAAGAAGAAGGTTCTGATGGCAACATGGGATGACTCAGATGAATCTGAATCCTCTTCTGAATCAGAAGAAGAATGTGCTAATGTTGCACTGATGGCCAGCACAAAAGATCAGGAGGAAGGAACCTCAGGATATGAATTAGATTCTGAATCTGATGATGACGCTGAAGAGGTAATGGCTAAACTTACTATAGAAGAACTTATAAAAGTCTTATCAGAAGTTCTGAAAAGTTATAACAATATCAAACTCAAATATAAGAAGTTGAAAAGCAGTCTTGAATCTGAGATTGATCTTCTGAAGACAGAACTTGTTGAGCAAAAAGAAATTAATCTGAAAATCAAAAATGACTTTGAAATAACTCAATAAGAATCTGAATCTGAGACTAAGTCATGTGAAAACATTTTAGAAAAATATGACTCTAGCTTTCAGAGATTTCTTACTAAGAGCATAGACAGAAGCAAGATGGCTTCTATGATCTATGGTGTTAGTGGAAACAACAGAAGAGGTATTGGATATGAATCTTCATCTGGAAGTAATCCAAAATCTGTTGACAAACTTTTCATCAAGAAGACACCTCTGTACTCTCAATTTAAGTTTGGTCACTTAAATGACATTAAACACACAAGCTCTGAGAAGAATACTTATGTGTTTAAACCCAAGGCAAGTCAGAATAAACATTATGTTGAAAAACAGAAGTTTAGACAAACCTACAAATCAACTAACCCTAAAGGACCTAAGAAGATCTGGGTACCTAAAAGTAAAATAATTCCTGTTGCAGATGTTCTTAGCAGCAAGGTCAGGACGCCAATCATGGTACCTGGACTCTGGATGCTCACGACACATGACAGGAGAAAAGTCTATGTTCCAAAGCCTGGAACTTAGATCTAGAGGTGACGTGAAGTTTGGAGGGAACCAGAAGGGCAAGATCATTGGATCTGGCACCATTGGAAATGGTAAACTTCCCTCTATTACTAATGTTTTACTTGTTGAAGGGTTAAAGCATAACTTATTGTCCATAAGTCAATTAAGTGACAATGGTTATGATATTACTTTTAATCAAAAATGTTGTAAAGCTATTAGTCAAAAGGATGGCTCTATCCTATTTAGTGGTAAGAGGAAAACAACATTTATAAAATAAATCTTTCAGAACTTAAAGTTCAAAATGTTAAATGCCTCTTGTCTGTTAATGAAGAGCAATGGGTCTGGCACAGAAGATTGGGCCATATTAATATGAGACGTATATCTCAGATTAATAAACTTAATCTTGTCAGAGGACTCCCTAATCTGAAGTTCACTTCAAATGCTCTTTGTGAAGCATGCCAAAAAAGGAAGTTTTCAAAATCTTCATTTAAATCAAAAAATGTTGTTTCTACTTCCAAACCACTAGAATTACTTCATATTGATCTGTTTGGACCAGTGAAAACTGCATCCATCAGAGGCAAGAAGTATGGATTAGTCATTGTTGATGACTATAGTAGATGGACATGGGTAAAGTTCTTAAAACACAAGGATGAGTCACATTCTGTGTTCTTTGACTTCTGCAAGCAAGTCCAAAATGAAAAGGATTTCAAAATTATAAAAGTCAGAAGTGATCATGGTGGTGAATTTGAAAATAAATATTTTGAAAAATATTTTTCTGAAAATGGCATTGCTCATGATTTTTCCTGTCCTAGAACTCCACAACAGAATGGAGTTGTAGAGAGGAAAAACAGAACTCTGCAAGAAATGGCCAGAACCATGATCAATGAGACAAATCTGGAAAAACACTTTTGGGCAGAAGCAATCAACACAGCCTGTTACATTTAGAACAAAGTGTTTGTAAGACCTCTTCTAAAGAAGACTCCATATGAATTGTGGAAGAACAAAAAGCCCAACATTTCATATTTTCATCCTTTTGGATGTATTTGCTATATGTTAAACACTAAGGAAAATCTGAACAAGTTTGATTCCAAAGCACATAAGTGTTTCATGCTTGGATATTCTGAACGCTCTAAAGGCTACAGAGTATACAACACTGAGACACAGATTGTGGAAGAATCCATTCATGTCAGATTTGATGATAAGCTTGGCTCTGAAAAGTCAAAGCAGTCTGAAAACTCTGCAGATAGAGAAGTAGTCTTCATTGACTTTGAAGTCCCAGAAGCAGACAAAATTCAAGTGAAGGAACCAGAAGCAACGCCAGATGCTATTCCTTTAACTTCTCAGATGAATAATCTAAACATTTCTGAAGAATCAACTATTAGAGGATCATCATCCAGAATTAAAGCTTCTCATCTAGAGGATGTCATTATTGGAAAGAAAGATGATCCCATCAGAACAAGATCCTTTCTAAGATCATTTGAAGCATCACTATTTGGACTGGTGTCAGAAATTGAACCATCTTCTGTAGATGAAGCTCTGCAAGACAATGATTGGATTATTGCTATGCAAGAAGAGCTAAATCAATTCACCAGAAATGATGTATGGGATCTAGTTCAAAGACCACAAGGATTCAATATAATTGGTACAAAATGGGTCTTCAGAAATAAGCTAAATCAGAAAGGAGAAGTTGAAAGGAATAAGGCAAGGCTTGTAGCTCAAGGGTACAGTCAACAAGAAGGTATTGATTACACTGAGACATATGCTCTAGTGGCAAGGTTAGAATCTATACGCCTTCTTATTTCATTTGCTGCACAAAATAACATCACTCTGTATCAGATGGATGTTAAAAGTGCCTTTCTTAATGGTATTATAGAAGAAGAAGTTTATGTCCACCAACCTCCAGGTTTTGAAAACGAAAAATTTCCAGATCATGTTTTTAAATTAAAGAAATCTCTGTATGGTTTAAAACAAGCTCCCAGAGCTTGGTATGAGAGATTGAGCAATTTTCTTCTGGAGAAAAATTTCATCAGAGGCAAAGTGGATACAACACTCTTTTGTAAATCAATTAAGAAAGATCTTCTAGTTTGTCAAATTTATGTAGATGATATTATTTTTGGATCAACAAATATTATGCTTGGAAAGGAGTTTGCTACATGTATGCAGGCAGAATTTGAAATGAGCATGATGGGAGAACTCAGATTCTTTCTAGGAATCCAAGTTAATCAAACTCCAGAGTGCACTTACATACATCAGACCAAATATGTTAAAGAACTTTTGAAGAAATTTAACATGACTGATAGTAAGCTGGAAAAGACTCCCATGCATCCTACTAGCTCACTTGGCAAGGAAGAGGTAAGTAAGAAAGTAGACCAGAAGCTCTACAGAGGTATGATTGGTTCTCTTCTTTATCTAACTGCTTCTAGACCTGACATATTGTTCAGTTTTTGCCTGTGTGCTAGATTCCAATCAGATCCTAGAGAATCACACTTGACAGCTGTCAAGAGGATTCTAAGGTATCTGAAAGGTACTTCTAATGTGGGTTTGTGTTACAGAAAATCTGATGATTTCAAATTAGTTGGATTCTGTGATGCTGACTACGCTGGAGACAGAGTGGAAAGGAAAAGTACTTCTGGAAGTTGTCAATTTCTAGGAAGAAATCTAATCTCCTGGAACAGCAAGAAGCAACTCACAATTGCACTTTCAACCACAGAGGCAGAATACATTGCTGCTGCTGGATGTAGCACGCAGATACTCTGGATGAAAAGTCAGCTAGAAGATTATCAAATATTTGAAAGTAACATTTCTATCTTTTGTGATAACACTTCTGCTATATGTTTGTCCAAGAATCCTATTTTACACTCTAAGGCAAAACATATAGAAATTAAGCATCATTTCATCAAAGACTATGTTCAGAAGGGAATCATAAATTTAGCCTTTGTTGATACAGATCATCAATGGGCAGATATTTTCACAAAACCCCTTGTTGAAGATAGATTCAAATTCATTCTGAAAAATATTGGTATGGATTTTTTCCAGAATGATATTTGTCAAAAGCAAATTTTTACAGATGCAAAAATGCCTAATGCTCTGAAGTGTTTCTTCTGATTTCTTACTTATTTTGCTTAATATTTTTTTTTGTGAAACTCTGAACTAACAATCCTTAGAGGATCTGAACGTTGGTTAACGTTTCATTTCTCAAAAGAATTCAGAACACATGCAAGCAAACACGTGTCACACCAAATCTGCAGAGGTGGCGTGTACATTACTGAAGAGATGTTTGAGGTGAAGTTTGAATAGTGAAAATCTTGATTTTCCCCCTAATTTGTCAGAAGCAATAAATGTTTGAAATGATTATTATTCTTTGCATTTAATGCTTGCTCAAACGTGCAAAAATTCTGACTGATGGTATGCCTAAATGTTTTAGTATAAATACTTGACCTATCTTCACTTTCACACTTTTCACAATCTCAGAAAATTTTATGCATTTTCATCTTCTCTTCTCTCTGCATAAAAACCCTAAGCGTGTGACAAAACAATCTTCAATGGCAACTTCATCTTCAACAGCTGCTCAATTCCAATCTCCAATGGCTGCAGTTACTTTTGCAAACATGGGTGTTGCTCCTTATTCTCCTCCCAAAAGAACTCTTTTAACCCCTGTTGAAAAGTTGGAGGTTTTGTGTGAATCAATGGTAGAATTTGATTCACTTGCAGAAAATGGCTTTGACTTTCGTTCTATCATTGGTGCTCAAGGATGAGTAAAGTACTTTGATAGACTCTTTGGACCAGTTTATCCCCTCCTTGTGAAAGAGTTCTGGATCCATGCCTCAGTTTACCCTAAGTTCATCCTATCTTCTGTACTGGGAAAAGAAATCATTATAACAGAAGATCTGATCAGAAAGTTAATTGGATATGAAGAAACAGATGGTGTTTCCCACTTGCCAGCTGGGCGTATGGATATGGATGAGGTGTATGAAGAAGTGATGACTTCTGGTCAAGCTTCTAACAAGTTCAAGGATCTGAAGCCTGACTACAAGATCTGGGCTAAGATCTTCATGGGATGCATTCATCCTAGGAAGTCAACAAACTCTCCAAACTATGTAAATAATGAACAACTTTATTTCATGTATTGCCTCAGTCAGAGCACTAAGGTAGATCTTCCATATATTCTTTTTATGCATCTGTGGAACCATATAAATGCATCTAGAGAGTTTGTGAAAGAAAAAGGACAGAAGATCATGTCGCTTGCGCGAAAATAAGGTGTCGGCATGACAGAAGAGTCGCCACCTTTCGTTATTTATCCCTCAGAGCGGGAAAGGAAACGATCGGAAAAACCTGACGAATAAGGGTAAGACAAGGTCATCGCAACCATTGTCTGGGTTCGGGAGTCGGTTACGCAAGGGGAAGGTATTAGCACCCCTCACGTCCGTCGTACTCGACGGGATCCTCGCTTGTTTGTTTACTTGGACGGGTTGGTTATAATCTATCTACCTATCAAGACTGGCTGAAAAAGAAAAGAAAAATGACTCGGCAAAGCGTCGCACTTTATGCCTACGTATTCTCATCAGAGAATGAGAAATCAGAGTCAACGTAGTTCGGCCTACGAAGGATTACGGGGGAAAGGTTGAAGGTTGCTCGCTAGGACGTCGCATCCTATGCCTACGTACTTCCACACTGTATGGAAGATCAGAGCAAACGTAGTTCGGGAAACTACGGGTTATCTCCTGAAAGAAATGTTTTTGATTATGTTTGCGATTTCAACCGCACTAGAGACTATGACCTGAGAGTGAATGCGTCGCATGTCACCCAAAGGGTACCATACTAAACATCCAGACTGTGGAAAAGAAACTCTCCCACAATCCTTTCTCAGATAGCTTAAGGCTCGTAATGTACGAAAGAAATCATTCATGATTACTGTATCTTAAACTGTTTTGAGATGAGAAGAGACCAGGCCCAACTAGGAGGGAGACTATCAAGTCCTACTGTTATCATGCCATGGATTCATCCTATGGTTGAGGTTTGAACAGGGAACTCCTAGATGTTGTCATGCATAGGTTTCAACCTAAAAGTCTATCATCAAATCCTCATCAGAGGAAATGAGAGTCCTAAGGGATCATGTCAATGATACACCAAAACAGACAAAGCATCAGCTTTAACAGTAAAATGCATGCAATGCAAGTGAGGGAGGAAATGTGTGTGGGGCTTCAGCCTCCACAAGCTCGTCTCGACCTCAAGCCAGTCATGAAATAACAGTAATCACACTGAAAAATAAACAACATGCTATCAAGCAATAGACAGTAAACTGTGATCATACAGACAAAAGGAATGAAATGCCATCAAGCAAAATAAACACATGGGCAAGGGAGCTGGGCTCTACCGAATACCCGCAAGCAAAGCCAAGCAATAACAATACAACCAGATGTACTCATGCTCTTAGACTGAACTTATTCTAGATGGGCTTAGTCTAATGCAGCAGACAAATCAGACAAAACAATCAATACAGAAAAGAAAAACAGAAGAAAGCCTCAACTCCTCCAGCAGCAACCCAGTCTTCAGACTTCAGAGATCACTTGCTTTCCAGGTATCAACCCTACAACATGAGCATCAACTCATCTTCTCCCTTGAGCTTCAGCTCCTTTGATCAGCTCTACCTTCAGGCTTCACTATCTTCAGGGATCTTCAGGCATCAACTTGATCTTCACAAAGTCTTCAGACTTCAACAATCTTCAAGGAATCATCCTCTTCAAAGCTTCAGCTTCTGTCTTCAATGGCTCAAATGCTCCAGCAAACAAGATTCAGTCTACAAGATGAGGTGAGGATGTTACAGTGCTCACTGACTTCCAAAGGATGCCATTGAGGTCTTAACATCAAAGGAAAGGCTCTCTCAAAGTTCTACCTTATAGGGCAAGGTCACTAATCCCTCCAAAGGAGAGAGGTGAATACCCCTAAGGGACTTTATGTCACAGAGAAGGAAGGAGGTGAACAAGACACTCCTTGTTTATTGAACAAAGTATTCTATCTAGGGCTCTGCCTATGCACCTATAAACCTATAAACAAAACAACAAAAGCTATGCTAAACTCCTCTGCAAGGTCTTCAAAGCTTCAATGATGGTCCACAAGGTCTTCAACTCAATCTTCAAAGCTCACATACCCAAAAGAGAAGAAAAGAAAACACAACAATACAACTTATGCCCTCAAGCAACACACATACTATCCATACATTCAAAAATCAATGAAAAATATTAAAACACCATACAATATTCTAGCAAAATTCTAGGGGATTCTATACATACTTACCCTTAACCCATATATTCCCCATACACTAACTTGGCCTATAAACCCCAAAACAAATTTGTTCAAGTTTACCTATACAACCTAAAACCCTAATTAGAGCACCTAAATGTCTAACAATCAAACTACATCAAATTTTAATCTACAAATCAAGAGATAAATCCTACATGAAACTAGGGTTCAATACCTAACTATGCCAAAAAGAATGGCTCAAAAACCCTAAGGGAAAGTCCTAAAACAAATTGTACAAAATCAAGGGTTAACCAAAATCAATTAAATGTACTATTCACAAGAAAATATGCTAAAAAATATTAAACTAAAAATAAAATGGAATTTTATTTTTTTATTAATTTTCTAGACAAAATCATGATTATGTGAAAAAAAGAAGAAATGAAAAATATTGATTTTTGGATTTTTTATGAATTTTATAAAATGCAAAGAATTAAAAGAAAATAAAATAAAAGAATTTAAGAAATAAAGGGGAGGGGGTATCAAAAGTAAAGCGCCCCAGTTGATTCTGATCATTGGGCCAAGTCTGGGGGTGGGAATAGAAATAAGTTGCTGAGCCCAGGTTTGTCCACAAATCAAAACGGTGCGTTTGGTTTAATGATGCGTTGCGTTTTGATGCTTCAGTCTTCCCTCCATTTTGAAATTGAATTGGAGCCATTGGATCATGCGAAGAAGTCAAGGTTTTGAGATCATCCAACGGTGGACCTTCATCGTCCCCAACTGAACCCTAGGGTTTGCAGAAACCCTAACCCCATGCAAGGATCTTCAACCTGATCGTGCTCATCCGTTTCTCCATGAAATTCAACAATTCCTAAAGCAAAGTTGTGCTATGAATCACCAAGAACACATTGCTATCAATAGTTTTCCCTGAAATCTCTTGAATCATCCTAACAGAAAGCTTCATCATCAAGGTTCCAATTCTTTCCTCTGCTATCAAACTTAATGGAACTTCAAACGAATAATCCAGAATTATTCTACATGTTCCCCTAACCAAATTACTCAATACCATATCCATTAATGCACACAAACTAGCTTGTTATTCATTCTGCAAGAAATTGTACCCTGCCTCGAAACCTCATGATCCTTCCCCTAATTCTCAGAAAATGGTCCTCTATCCTAGCTTAACCAACCTAAACCTATAACTATGGTGGAATGCACATAAATTAGGTGATATGAGCAAGATTACCAACCTGTCAAACTTTAATGGAGGCTATGGTTTCCCTACAATTCAAGGTCTGCAAGCTTCCCTGATTGATCCTCAATGGCCAATATGAATTTTGTATGCAGCAAGATGAATGAACAAGGCTTGAATCTTGTGTTTGATATCAAAATGCAATTCTTGCAATTTCCTCAAAACAGCTTCAAACTTCCATGGATCTTCTTCTACCTCAGCATGTAATCAATCACAATGATCAGAAGAATATGTTTGTGGAGGAGAAATGAATGGAGATTGAAGAGAATGAAGGTTTGATGTGAAATTGCAAATGGAAGAATCTTCACTTTTCACACTCTAATCTCACCTCTCACTAACAATGATCACCAACCCTGGCCATATGGTGATTCACCCTTCTTATAACAATCAAGAGAATAATCTAGATCCATCTAGAAACTTGTGGAAAGTGCTAGAAAGTTTGAGAACTTCTCATGGAATGATACATTGGATATCCATTATCTCATGCCTTAGCCTTGCCAAATGGACTTTAAAATCTCCTTACAAGAGATATTGAGAAAGAATGAGTGAAAAACAAGCTAAACTTTGCTTTTTGTGAAGTTTTGTTTAGGTGCCTTATTATGCAAGAATGAGAATTACAAAGTAACCCCCAATTCTAAGCTTCAAATCAAAATTCTACTTGAACCATTGTTTTTAAAATATTGTTTGGAGTCAAAATGACATATTGGATGACCCATTTTGGATTTGTACATCTCCCAAACCAAAATTAAATTTCAACTTTTTCAACTTATAAGCCATTTTTAGGTCATTTTCACCCAATCTTGTAAATCCTTGCTACAAGCTCTTTCAATAACTCATGACCACTTTTCTAGACTTAAAATACCATTTTGAACAACTTTCATGTTTTGAGTTTTTCCATTTGAGGCTTGGAAATAGGAGATATGGCCTTTGCTTAAAATGACCTATAACTGCCAAATGACCAAAATACCCCTGTCTTGTTCAAACCATAAGTTGAGTTCTACAAATCCTATCAAGGACTTATACCACTAAAATTAAAGCTAAGAAGATGCCCTCCAACATTCATGTTGGCCAAGAAATCATAGGAATCATCCTACTAGGGCAAAAGTTGTCTGCAAGTTGGGTGACTTTCAAGGACCCAGATTCACACACCTCAGCTAACCTGTAATTTGTCAAAACCATAACTTGAGCTCTGCAACTCCTATCAAGGACTTCCACCACTAAAATTAAATCTAAGAACAAGCTCTACAACATTCATGTTGTGGGGAAGATGAGATATCAATCACATCTTGAGCTAAAACTGCCTGGAAGATAGGGATCAAATTAGGGTTTTTTCACTGACAATCCTTGGAAACCCTGACTTGAAACTTCTCAAACTCCTCAATCATGATGAGTTGGTCTAGGAATCATCTTTATAACATCTCTATGCATCATTCCATGATCTCATGGCCCTTGGATTAGGTCTCAACCTTCTCCAAATTTTCAGTTATCCTAGGGTTGACCCAGTCAAAACCCTAATTCTACCATTCACGGGTGAATCTTCTAAATTCTTGCATAATGACCTCTCTGGGCTTCATGATGGCTTTCAAGACACCTCATAGGCTTTCTCAAAACATCAAGTTCATTCTCAAAGTCTCAGAATCATCTGAGGAGCACCCACAACTCTCAAGCTATGAAGCACACAACCCTGGTTTCAACCAATTCCTCTGAGGATCTCTTGAACTGTCTGATGAAAGTATCAACTTTCAAACACTCAGTGAATAAATAATGGTTGGTCAAATTTTGGGGTGCAACAGCTGCCCCTATTCAAACGGCTTGAACCTGACTGGGTGAGAAGCGAACGGCTCTCAACCAATCAAGGTACGAGACGGTTGAATACCGGTAAACCCGAAAATTTGCCAACTGCTCAACTCGTCGAACACTGGAATAATAGCTGCACGACAACTATCTGGAGACATACTGATCTGACATCGCCGTCAGAAGACTGGATTAACTTGACATGCCCAACATCGCCGCTGGAAAACTGAATCTGACATCGCCGTCGGAAACAAACATCCTCTTAGAGACACTCGACATCGCCGTCGTACAAACATCATCTCTACTGGGGATTTAAAGAGTCTGACCTCGCCGTCAAACAAATATCCAACCTCGCCGTCGAACAAACATAATCTGACCTCGCCGTCAAATCCAAACGTTCAACCTCGCCGTCGAACAAACATCCAACCTCGCCGCCGGACAACTGATGATCTGACCTCGCCGTCACATCCAAATGTTCAACCTCGCCGTCGAACAAACATCCAACCTCGCCGCCGGACAAACATCCAACCTCGCCGCTGGAGAAAATACAACCCTGAACAACTCTGACCTGGGGTTCACCCCTGGTAACTGGAACAAAAGGTACACTTGCGTATTTGAAACTACTCCGCTGGGAATGAGAGACTTAACCGAGCACACTCTGATCTGGGGTTCACCCTCAGAACCATAACGAACATCGGCATACTGCTGCACACTGCCCGCCGTAGAACTTCAACATTAAAGATATATGAAACCCTGGCCCCTGGCCATTTCCAGCTTCAGCTAGAAAAAATCTTCAAGTATTTCTGTAGATAGATGGAACCCTGGCCCCTGGCCACTCCAGATCCGCTGGAGAATCTTTAAGTTCTTCTGAAGATAGATGAAACCCTGCCCGTCGGCGATTCTAGCTTCAGCTAGAAAAGATCTTCAAGTACTTCTGAAGATAAACATCCTTGGCCTCCAAGGATGTAAACTTTGCCCGTCGGCAACTCTGCAGGAGGTATCTTCGACTTCAGCCTGAAGAAATGGTCCTTGGCCTTCAAGGATACATGGATCTGCCTTCAGGCAACTCCACCTCTGCTATAGAGCCTCCGTGACTTCAGTCAGGGATATATTTCGGCCTTCAGTCCGAAAAATGAATCCTAGGTCATTCATGACCTTGGGGATAACCCTGCCCTCAGGCACCTTCGCTTCAGCTTAGGGAATCTGTGACTTCAGTCAGAGAAATGGTATCCTGAGCCATTCATGACTCTACGGGGATTCAAACACTTTGCCTTCAGGCAAAACTCCGCTTCAGCTGGAGAAACATCTTCGACTTCAGTCAGAAGAAATATCATTCACTTGATCGCAATCAATCATCACCTCAGGACAACTGACTTGGTCTTCAGGCCAACACGGATCACTTTGCAAACAAAAGCTGTATATACAAATTTTTGAACTTTGTCTTCAGACAAACGCTGATTCATCAGTACGGAAACCTGAATCCACAGGAACCTTCTGATACCGCCTTCAGGCGTTTACGAAGTCCATCTTCAGATTAGACATCACTGTTGGAGCAGACATATCACGCTGCTAAGGACTTCAAGAATCATCCTGAACAAACAGTTCCATCGGGCACCTTCAAGAATCATCCTGAACCGATAACCATTCTGGAGGCTTCATTCTGCTGGGTATTCCTGGAATATTTCTGGGCAAACCTTGCTGAGGACACTACCGGGGAGCTCAAGAATCATCCTAAGCCAACTACTCAGGAAACTGCGCTGAGGTCTTAAGAATCATCTTAAGCAAACGGCCCTGCTGAGGAATTCAAGAATCGTCTTGAACTGAAGACTTCGCTGGGGATCTCAAAAATCATCTTGAGCGAGCGACTGTGGGGATTACACCGGGGTCCTTAAGAATCATCTTAAGGAAGCGACCTCGCTGGAGAGAATGTCAGGAATCATCCTGAGCAACTGGTCTCTTGGTGGAACACCTGCAAGACAAGAATGATAATAACCTAGATCATGTTTATGATGCATATGCTTCGGTGCCATGCCCCACACGGTGGAAATGCTATGCGTTTATGCTAAATGCTAAGCGATCATGCGCAATGTCATGCAACGTTAAATGCTATGCAGTGTTAAATGCTATGTAGTCATGCACAATGATGCAATCCCGTCAGCAAAATAAATGCCGAGGGGGAAACCCTCCTGTCAAGGAGAAAGAACTACTCAGACAGAGGCATCATCCTGCTGAGGAGAACGTAGACGCGCCAATATCAATCGGACTCTGCCTGGGGAAACGGTCTTCCGTTGACTGCTGCAGGGAAAACAACTTCAGTTGATCTGCTGCGGGGGGTCGAAGCTCTACGAGAACTTGGACCTGCTGATACCGATCGCGAGAATAAACTGCGTGGCCGTCTCGACTACTCTTCTGGGGATAACTACTCTGTGGGGAAACAATTTCAGCTGCTCCACACTCCACTGGGGAAAACCCAAGCTTCGGTACCCGAATACTTCTATGAAATCTGCACTTGTGACCCGACGCTAGGGACATGAGTTTCGGCCCTTGACTCAGCTGATGAGGTGACGTTCCTTCAGGATGCGTCTGCTTGGGGGAAAAGAATCATCTCTGCCCGGGGGGACATATCAATGCTCATTATTCTGCGTTCAGACTCTGCGGAGGAGAGACTACTGAACTCTGCTGGAGAAGGAGGACTCGCCCCGCTTCGGGGATGCGCACGGCACATCCTCTGGAAGGTGCTGCACCTGCAACAACACAAACAAACAGACAAGATACCCTCCTCAAAGGGGCCCATCCAGGTTATTATCTCGTGACAATATTCAGTTAATTAACTGTTTCAACAATCAATGGGCCTAGGCCCGTAAGTTTATGTATGCGCATCTTATTAAAAACATCGGCGTTTTCATTCGCAAACAAAACAGATAAATGCTAAACAGACAAGTAGAATTGCTGAATAATGTGCATTTTATTGATGATGACCCCTGAATGGGCAAAAATGTTTTACAACAGAGGCAAGCTCCTGGAATGAGGAAGCCGCGCAAAATGAAAACATAAATATACATCAGTATATACAAATGTCAGCAACGAGGCATAGACGAACACCAGGAGTTGATCCCTCTAAGGCCCACTCGACTTTGATACTTCTCCGACGCTTCAGCTTCGGAAGGAATTGATTCAGATAAACGGCCCTCAGGTCCTCCAAACCACTAAACAATGAAAGTCCACACGCGGAACGCAGTCATTTGCTTATTCAAATCCCTAACTTTTGCATGAACCGCCCTTTACGGGTTTTCAGCTCACCGGGATACCCCTTTTTGCCGAAGCCGCCCAGTGTAGGTTTTCGACTTCGCGGGTGTACATTTTTTCAATATATCCCTAACTTTTGCCCGAACCTTTTATTCTGTTTTTGGTTCGCCGGGATGCCCCTTTTTTGCCTGGACTCTTTCTTTTTTGTCCAGCTGGTCTCTTTCAAGTAAAGTATTTTTTAACTGCGTCCGCGTTCACCGGGGATGCAAAATCTTCACCATCCATCGTGGATAACAACAAAGCTCCTCCCGAGAAGACCTTGCTGACGACATACGGCCCTTCGTAATTCGGAGTCCATTTGCCCCGGTGATCGGAGTGTGGCGGAAGAATCTTCTTCAGGACGAGATCTCCCGTCTGAAAGCTTCTAGGACGCACCTTCTTATCGTAAGCTTTCTTCATTCGGCTTTGGTACAGGCGACCAAATGCAATCGATGCTAACCTCTTCTCGTCCATCAGGCTGAGTTGGTTCAAGCGATTCATAATCCATTCTGCCTCGTCGAGTTTCACATCCACCAAAACTCGCAAAGAAGGAATCTCCACTTCTAACGGTAGAACAGCTTCCATACCGTACACCAAGGAGAAAGGAGTTGCCCCGGTCGACGTACGCATCGTCGTACGATAACCGTGCAAGGCGAACGGCAGCATCTCGTGCCAATCTTTGTACGTCACAACCATCTTCTGAACAATCTTCTTGATGTTCTTGTTGGCCGCTTCAACAACGCCATTCATCTTCGGCCGGTAAGGAGATGAGTTGTGGTGTTCAATCTTGAAGTTCTGGCACAGCTCCTTCATCATCTTGTTATTCAAGTTCGAACCATTATCAGTAATGATCCGCTCAGGAATTCCATAGCGACAGATGATGTCCTTCTTTATGAATTTAGCTACCACCTGCTTGGTCACATTAGCGTACGAGGCTGCCTCCACCCATTTGGTGAAGTAGTCGATAGCTACCAGAATGAAACGATGACCATTGGATGCAGTGGGCTCGATCTTGCCTATCATGTCGATGCCCCACATGGAAAACGGCCAAGGGGAGGACATGACATTCAATGGGCACGGCGGCACATGAACTTTATCAGCATAAATCTGGCATTTGTGACATTTCTTCGCGAATCTGAAGCAATCCGACTCCATCGTCAGCCAGTAATACCCTACTCTCAGGATCTTTCTCGTCATGGCATGCCCGCCGGCGTGCGTACCAAATGTGCCCTCATGGACTTCCTCCATGAGCATACTCGCCTCTTTCTCATCTACACATCTGAGTAGCACGAGATCGTGGTTTCTTTTATACAGCACTCCATCGGGATTGAGATAAAAGTTTCCAGACAGCCTCCTCAGAGTCTTCTTATCCTGGGTTGACGCACCCGCAGGATACTCCTTAGTCATAAGGAAGGTCTGGATGTCGTGGAACCATGGCTTGCCGTCATTGGCATCCTCGATTGCAAACACAAATGCCGGTCTATCAAGACGCGAAAGTACAATTCTTGGAGCCTCATTCCAATAATTGACCTTATACATTGAAGCCAACGTGGCTAAGGCATCAGCCATCTGATTTTCAGCCCTGGGTACATGATGAAGTTCCACTCGGTCGAAGAACGGAAGCAGCCTCCTAGCATAATTCATGTACGGCACTAAATTCGCTTGACGAGTTTCCCACTCCCCTTTAATCTGATTGATTACAAGCGCTGAGTCACCATATATGTCTAGATTCTTGATTCTCAAATCAATTGCCTCTTCTAGACCCATAATACATGCTTCATACTCTGCTTCATTGTTGGTAACTGGAAACGTCAGTCTCGCAGTAAACGGGATGTGGGATCCGTGAGGAGTCGTGATGATAGCCCCGATACCACTTCCATAGGAATTAACCGCTCCGTCGAATATCAACTTCCACTGAGACTTCCTATCTGGCCCCTCATCGGGCAATGGCTCATCGCAATCCTTCGCTTTGAGAAACATAATATCCTCGTCAGGGAATTCGAACTTCATCGGCTGGTAGTCTTCGATTGGCTGTTCGGCAAGGTAATCAGACAATACGCTTCCCTTAATGGCTTTCTGAGAGACGTACTGAATATCATATTCTGTTAACACCATTTGCCATCTGGCAATCCTGCCCGAAAGAGCCTGCTTCTCGAAGACGTACTTGATCGGATCCATCTTCGAAATTAGCATAGTGGTGTGGTTGAGCATATACTGTCGTAGACGTTTGGCAGCCCAAGCCAATGCACAACACGTCTTCTCCAGCATCGAGTATCGAGATTCACACTCAGTGAACTTTTTACTCAAATAATAAATGGCATGCTCTTTTCTGCCCGTCTCGTCGTGCTGACCGAGAACACACCCCATACTATTCTCCAGAACCGTCAGGTACATGATTAATGGCCGTCCAGCCACTGGGGGTATCAAGATTGGAGGTTCTTGAAGATACTGCTTTATTTTGTCGAATGCCTTCTGGCAATCCTCATTCCAAGTAATCGCCTGATCTTTCTTTAAAAGCTTGAACATCGGTTCACAAGTGGCCGTGAGCTGAGAGATAAACCTCGCAATGTAGTTTATTCGGCCCAAGAAACCACGAACTTCTTTTTCCGTTTTCGGCGCTGGCATTTCTTGGATAGCTTTTATTTTCGCAGGATCAACTTCAATACCCCTTTCACTAACGATAAACCCCAATAACTTTCCGGACCGCACTCCGAAAGTGCACTTGTTAGGATTCAGCCTCAGCCTGAATTTCCTAAGCCTCTCAAAAAGCTTCAATAAGTTGACCAGATGCTCTTCCTCCGTTTGGGACTTTGCAATCATGTCATCAACATAGACCTCGATCTCATGATGAATCATATCATGAAACAAAGTTACCATTGCTCGCTGGTAAGTGGCCCCTGCGTTCTTCAGACCGAAGGGCATTACCTTATAGCAAAATGTTCCCCAGGGGGTGATGAACGTCGTTTTCTCCATGTCCTCCGGTGCCATCTTAATCTGATTGTAACTGGAGAAGCCATCCATGAATGAAAACACGGAAAACTGGGCTGTGTTGTCGACCAACACATCGATATGAGGCAACGGGAAATCATCCTTAGGGCTCGCCCTATTCAAATCCCGATAATCGACGCACATGCGTACCTTACCGTCCTTCTTCGGTACAGGCACTATGTTGGCGACCCACGGAGGGTAGGTGGTAACGGCTAGAAATCCTGCGTCCAACTGCTTCTGGACTTCTTCTTTGATTTTTACAGCCATGTCTGGTCTCGTCCTCCTAAGCTTCTGCTTGACTGGAGGGCAATCTTCTCGCAACGGCAAGCGATGAACCACGATATTAGTGTCAAGTCCGGGCATATCCTCATATGACCAAGCAAAGACGTCACTATACTCTCGAAGCATCTCGACCAGTCTATGCTTGACATCATTCTGCAGCGCAACCCCTACTCTGACATTTCTGACGAGCTCCTCAGAACCCAGATTTACAATCTCAATATCCTCCTCGTGAGGCAGAATAACCTTCTCCTCTTGTCTCAACAAGCGGGCCAACTCTTCCGGAAGGTCCTCGTCTTCGTCAATCTCATCCTCGGTCTGGTAGATCGGACAATCAAAGTCGTAGTGAGCCGTAGAGGGTCCAGAGTCGATGTCATCTGTCATGTGGATCCTGCAATAACAAGGGTTAAGTTTAAAGCAAGAATATGCAGGTTAGCACAAACCTCGTTGCCATTTTGCTGTTTTTTCGAAATAAACATAAAACAGGAATAACAGAGAACACAATATTTGAGTACGAAGAAAACGCCTTTTATTTATTAACAAAATGCATACACATAATCCAACAAGGCCCTGACAGTAAAACCACTATGCCCCGGGCAGGACATAGGGTTGTACAAAGATTGTAAAAAGCAAATCATTACTCTTCACTTGTCAGCTTGATAATCTCCTTGATGGTCCAATTGTGGAGGCGCTCGCCCGGCTTGCTCGGTTGAATCCAGGCGTCAAGATCACAATCACTGTCCCCGCTGTCCTCCGACGCAGCGTTGATGCTCTCGAAAATTACTCCCCCCTTGGTGAATAGGATCAGCCCTTTCCCACGAGACGAGCTGCTAGAAGAAGATGAAGCTTCAGCTCCAGGAGAATATCCCAATCCAAACTTATCCTGCTTGATTGGTATATTCAAGACATGCCCCCAACCTGGGGTGGAACCGGCTTCGACGACGACCCGAGCTTCCTTAAACGAGGAGAGATTCATCTCTTGCTTCTCTGCGACGACAGGAGCTACCTCTTTCACCTTGACGGTTTCAAATGCTTGGCAGAGCGTTTCATGGATCTCGCCATCCATTTCAACATATTTAAAGGACAACAGGTGGCTCACCATGATGTCCTCTTCACCACAGACGGTTACTATGCTTCCCCCGACAGCATACTTAAGCTTCTGATGCAGCGTGGATGTCACGGCACCGGCAGCATGGATCCATGGCCGACCTAAGAGGCAACTGTAGGCAGGCATGATATCCATGATATAGAAAACCGTATTGAACGTCTCTGGACCAACTTGAATTGGCAGGGTCAACTCCCCGAAGACGTGGCGCTTGGTTCCATCAAATGCTTTCACGACCAGATCACTGGGCGTGCAAAGCAATCCACGGGTATCCAATTTCATCAGTGCCTTCTTCGGAAGCACATTAAGCGAGGAACCCGTATCCACCAGGACATGTGACATAATCGTGCCTCTGCACTCTATCGAGACGTGCAAGGCGCTATTGTGATCTCTTCCCTTAGGAGTCAGCTCCAGATCTGTAAATCCCAGCCCATTGCCAGCATTAACATGGGCTACCACCTCCTCCAGCTGATTTACTGATATCTCCTGCGGCACGTATGCAGCATTCAATACCTTCAGTAATGCGTTGCGGTGCGCTTCAGAACACAGCAACAAGTTAAGAATCGAGATCTTTGACGGAGTCTGATGAAGATGATCTACAATTTTGTAGTCACTCTTCTTGATTAGTCGCATGAACTCTTCAGCATCTTTAACTAGCAAATCTTTTTCTGCCCCAGAGGGGACCTCTTCGACAGCTTTACCTTTACCCTTATCCACAGCGTCCGCTCGGACCACTTTCTCTGCTGCAACCTCTGCTGGCGCAAACACTCTACCGCTTCGAGTGATACCACTGACCTCAGCAAGATTCTGCACAGTCGATCCGAACGGCCCTAGCTATATCTTTTGACCATTGCAGTAAACTTCGGCGCCGTAATGCCATGGAACGGCATTAGTGCTTTCGAATGGGATCGGTCCGGCCCTGGTGATGGTGATTGTAGGCGGACGGGGCGCAGAAATAATGATAGGGTGACGAGGAATAGTAATGGTAGCAACTTCATCTGCCTGCTTCAGCATGACTTCCCCTGATGCACTTTCAACGCTCCGGCTGAACTGCAAAATACCCTCAGACATCAGACTTTGGATACCTTCGATCAGCTGATCACACCCATCAGGAAGTGTAGCACAAGCCATACATAACTCTCCGCATCCAGGAAAGAAGCCCTTCTTCAGCAACTTAGCCTTGACAAAACTAAGCGGCGTCTTCAAATCTTTGACATCAGTCAGCAAGTCTGAACTCTCCTCAGTGATAACAGCATTCACTCCGCCCCCCTTATGATGAGGCATGGGGTTTTTGGTAACGTTGGGCACGTTGTCAGAAAAATTGATGACCTTGGCGTCCACCAAGTTCTGGACTTTGTGCTTAAAAGCTTTACAATTCTCAATCGTATGGCCTGGTGCCCCAGTATGGAATTCACAAGTAGCATTGGCGTCATACCCCGGTGGTGGCGCCCCTGTTAAGGGAGCCAACGTCCTCTTTTGAACTAGCTGAAGCTGCAGCAAAGTTTGCAGAAGCTGCGCATATGACATAGGTGGAGTTTCAAAATGACGGTTTGTCAGGGGAGCCCGATTCTGATATCTTTTATACCCCTGCTGATTCTGCTGCTGGGGCTGCTGCTGTTGCTGCGGCGGGGCAGCCGGGATATTTATGCTAGCAATCTGAGGCTGAGGGCCCTTGCCCTTTCTCCGAGCATTAGTGACAACACTGGCATCTCCCTCTCGACGCTTGCCAGCGTAAGGTTTCTTGCTACTTCCTCCAGCTGAGGATGATTCGCCCTGAATTTTTCCGATCTTTATACCGTTCTCAACATGCTCGCCCATAGTGATGAGAGCCGAGAATGTTCCAGACATGCCACTGACCAGCTTTTCATAGTAGATTCCAAGAAGGGTAGCCACGAACATTTGTACTAGCTCACGCTCAACCATCGGCGGTTGAACCCGAGCAGCCAATTCACGCCACCGCTGGGCGTATTCTTTAAAGCTTTCATTGTTCCACTGTGAGAGATTCTGAAGCTGGACTCGGTTGGGAGCCAAGTCGCTGTTGTATTGATAGTGGAGGACGAACGCTTCTGCAAGATCTTTCCAGGTGCGCACAGTAGCGGGCTCCAAACCCATATACCATTTGAGTGATGGACCAGAAAGACTATCCTGAAAGAAGTGCATCAGCAACTTCTCATCGTCAGAATAAGCGGACATCTTTCTATAATAAGATCGGAGGTGGACCCGGGGGCACGTAGTACCCTTATACTTCTCGAAGACAGGCACCTTGAATTTATGAGGTACCTTAAAGTCAGCAATCAACCCGAGCTTGGACATGTCAACGCCCAATGTGTTCTGATTTTCGATGTCTCTCATCTTGTCTTCCAGCGCCTTGAACCTGAGTCGAGCTTCAGCATTCAACTCTGCTTCTACCCCTCTCTGAGAGAATATGTCATCCTGATGGTCCTCCAGCCACGGTTGAGGCACCAACAGATTTCCTGTACCAGCATTACCGTTGACCGGCCCTATGTTAACATTGGCTCCCAAACTACCATTGCCGACGCCTGCCGCATTGAGTCCGAGATTAGTCATCAGATTGCCGTTAGCACTGCCGTTGCCCCCGGCAACAGGAACAACATTCTGTGGAGCGTCCACTGGAGGAGGAGTAGGCACAGCCCCGCCGTGAAGTATGCCATTACTGTCAACCCTGGAGATCAGAGGTTGAACCAAAGTGCAAAGCTGGTCCTGACCATTCGCGACTACTTGCATCAGCTCCATAAAACGATCCATCCGTTCACGGAGCTCTTGAACATCTGACTGCACCTGGTCCATTATCCTTGTCTGATTAGCGCGAGTTGAGTAGCGGTGGATGAGTCTTTGATCAATCCTGGAGATTGAAAGCAGCTCGGAACCTGAAAAACCTGTCAACAATAAAGGTTAGGAAAAGCAATAAGATATACACCATGCAAATATGCTTCATGCAGATGCATGCGTGTGTCTGTGTGCGTGGGAGGTTTTCCCCCGATCCTAGTGCCTTAGTGACGGTGCTGATAATAATAAGAGGAAGAAGAAATCCGAGCCCAATCATGGAAGCATCAATCTCATATATATATGGAAAGGCCTGTTAAGGCAGTACACAGTATCAGCGAGTACAAACAGATCAATAGCATGACCTCCGCCAACAAGTCTGGTGATGGTCAGCATACATCAAAGATCAAAACAAACAGGGATATAACTAATCAAGTACGGCCACGGGCGCGATACTCTGCTAATAACTCCTTCGTATCCGGATGATCTGGCAAAGTGAGCAACCTCTCGACGAGCAGTTCTCTTTGCCTGATGGTATGCTGAAGCCCCTGAACTGAACTCTCCCAAGCTCCTTCGCCAAAGCAATCCTCCAGCTTCCGCTTCTTAGACTCAAACATCAGCTTATGCTCCTTCAGGTTAGCAATAGCTTTGTTGAGACGGGCTTCAGCGGAGTACCTGCGGGCGGTCTCTTCATCAAACCTCCGCTCACTGTCTTTTACTTCAGCTTCTAGCTTAGAAATCTGCAGCATCAGCTTGTCTTCTCGCTCCTTCCTGGTGGCCATGGAAGTCTTCCAATGCTGGTCGAACTTAGATATTCTCCGATATGCTTCCTCCAAATGCTGCTTCTTCGTAGCTAGTACATCATTAGCAGCCCTGAAGTCTTGACCCAAGCGTTCCCGATCAGCAATCTGCTTTGCCAAGTCTGCACTCATCTGGCTTACCGATTCTGTTTGCTTTTTGAGAGCATGCACGGCTTCGTTCCTCTCACTTCGAAGCTGAGCTAACTCCTTCTCTAATTCTGCATTTGCCCTCTTCAGTTCATCACGCTCGGCTAATACCTGGTTGTGCTGATGAACGGGCACAGTGATGGGCTCTTCAACTGGTGGAGGACTCTCTGGTCTGACGTGAGGGAATGGCATCCCTATAGCGCTGGCTTTGGCTCTGATCCAAGCTGAATAAGGAGGGTAGGCTTGGCTGTTGCTCTTCCCCAACAAAGGCTTTCCTCTCGTGCTGATATTGTTCCACGCATACTGAAGCTTGGACAACAAATCCCCCTCTAGAATACCCGTGAGGTACAGAGATTCCCGTACCTCTTCCTCCTTCGGTGGAGTCCTCAAAGCGTATGCAAACTGACGAACTAGAAATGATGGATTGTAGTTGATGCAACCCTTCCTACCTATCAGAGGTACGTTAGGAAACCCACTACAACTGAAGATCATCTCGGTGCCTAACCTGTCTCTGTCAACGAACCAATCAATGTCTTCTGCTGACAAATTCATCAGACGCTCAGGCCACTTAGTTGTGGCTGCAGACAAGACAGAAGAACCCTTCTTGGGCAAATGACTATCAAACCACCTGTACAACAACGGTACGCAGCATGAGACATTCTTCCCTCTCCGGTTCTCATTCTTGTAATGCACTGAATGGTAGACGTCTCCGATCAGAGTAGGGACTGGATTCCCTGAGGCAAAGATGTGGAATGCATCAAAGTCCACGAAATCAGGCATGCTGGGGAATAGAATAATGCCATATATGCACAAAGCAAGGATGGCATTGAATACGTCCCAACATTCGTCCTTAGCACACTGCTGAGCTTTAGCTATCAGAAACTGCAGAGAGAACCCTAGGACCTTGTTCCAACTTGTCATCACTAACTCAGAAGCGCTCAAATGGAGTGAGGAAGCCAAACCAACCAGATCAGGCTCAGCATCCATGTGGACAAAAGGCATCTGCCTTTTGATAGGCACACCCAGCATATCAGCATACTCTTCCAATGTCGGCGCGAGAATGAAGTCATGAAAAGTGAAACACCTCAAGGGAGGGTCATAAAACTGCAGAAGAGCATGTAACCCATTCAACTCGGACGTAGAAGGTTTGCAAACCAGACTGAGCAACCTGCCATAAGACTTCCTGAACCTATCCTTCACAGAATCACCTGCTAGAGCTATCAAACCAGTCAACTTCGACACATCAGGGGTCGGGAACTTGTACGTAACAGTCTTCCTGAGAGAGGCCATAATAACAGTAGGAGGCGAGAAGTCCGGGATCGGGGAAACGGTACCTGCAACACAGACACACGTTAATGGAATGCAAATGAATGCGCAAGCTAATGCAAAATGCAGGCATGCAATAATATATCCGGGGGCTGCTGTGGAGATTCGGTATCAACGGTCACTGATGAGAAGGGAACCCCGGTGCAAAGCCACTGATCTGATCTGCGGAGACTAACCATCTGATAGAACCGAGGTCAAAATTCTGTTCTGACAAGAATAAGTGACTGATAATAAGGACCCCGGGTGCAAGATCAAGGAACATCTGCTAACGAAGTCTTCAGATCCCAAATCAAGATCCGCCCTATCAAGAACAAATACGCAGCTGCTGACGAGATCTTCAGACCCCACTCAAAATCTGCCCTATCAAGAACAACCCACTGATGATAATACACTGATCAAAGCCTGCTCTATCAAGAACAGACAAACACCCGATGATAAGATCCTCTGATCAAACCCTTGCTCTATCAGGAACATATCTGCAACTGAGAACCCAACATAACTGATTCACTGTCGAGAAAATCAGGTAGTCTGAAGGTCTAAGTTTCCTGCAATAAACCCAGTCCCGCACACAGGTATGGACCTAGACTGACTCAAGGTACGGCATCCTATGCGTTCATCAGCGTCACAGACTTTCAAAACTGATGATACGATTCCCAGAAGGAGTGGCATCATCAAGTCCTGAAGAGGCCTCACTTAGCTGAATCACAAATGATCGGTCCCCAGAGTCGACAATCCACCAAACCAGCAACCGTCTCAACCCAAAGGGTTGAAAGTGAAGCCAACCGGATGAACCTCGTCCGAGCGTGGATTTCATGAGACACTAGTGCCTGCAAAGCAAGCACGCGCCCACTAATTTCCACTCTAAGTCTATGGTGCACTCGAGCCTGGGTCTGGCTTCTCACTCAATCAGAACTCCCATCCCACAACAGCACAAATAATCATATTATACTGAAAAATAAAATGCGGGAAATAAAGTGCGAGAAGTAAAGATGCGATAAATAAACGCAACCCAACAGGTAAACATACAAACGATAGGATTGACTCGCAGGGAACCGTTGGAGTCCCCAGCAGAGTCGTCAGCTGTCGCTTGCGCGAAAATAAGGTGCCGGCATGACAGAAGAGTCGCCACCTTTCGTTATTTATCCCTCAGAGCAGGAAAGGAAACGATCGGAAAAACCTGACGAATAAGGGTAAGACAAGGTCATCGCAACCATTGTCTGGGTTCGGGAGTCGGTTACGCAAGGGGAAGGTATTAGCACCCCTCACGTCTGTCGTACTCGACGGGATCCTCGCTTGTTTGTTTACTTGGACGGGTTGGTTATAACCTATCTACCTATCAAGACTGGCTGAAAAAGAAAAGAAAAATGACTCGGCAAAGCGTCGCACTTTATGCCTACGTATTCTCATCAGAGAATGAGAAATCAGAGTCAACGTAGTTCGGCCTACGAAGGATTACGGGGGAAAGGTTGAAGGTTGCTCGCTAGGACGTCGCATCCTATGCCTACGTACTTCCACACTGTATGGAAGATCAGAGCAAACGTAGTTCGGGAAACTACGGGTTATCTCCTGAAAGAAATGTTTTTTATTATGTTTGCGATTTCAACCGCACTAGAGACTATGACCTGAGAGTGAATGCGTCGCATGTCACCCAAAGGGTACCATACTAAACATCCAGACTGTGGAAAAGAAACTCTCCCACAATCCTTTCTCAGATAGCTTAAGGCTCGTAATGTACGAAAGAAATCATTCATGATTACTGTATCTTAAACTGTTTTGAGATGAGAAGAGACCAGGCCCAACTAGGAGGGAGACTATCAAGTCCTACTGTTATCATGCCATGGATTCATCCTATGGTTGAGGTTTGAACAGGGAACTCCTAGATGTTGTCATGCATAGGTTTCAACCTAGAAGTCTATCATCAAATCCTCATCAGAGGAAATGAGAGTCCTAAGGGATCATGTCAATGATACACCAAAGCAGACAAAGCATCAGCTTTAACAGTAAAATGCATGCAATGCAAGTGAGGGAGGAAATGTGTGTGGGGCTTCAGCCTCCACAAGCTCGTCTCGACCTCAAGCCAGTCATGAAATAACAGTAATCACACTGAAAAATAAACAACATGCTATCAAGCAATAGACAGTAAACTGTGATCATACAGACAAAAGGAATGAAATGCCATCAAGCAAAATAAACACATGGGCAAGGGAGCTGGGCTCTACCGAATACCCGCAAGCAAAGCCAAGCAATAACAATACAACCAGATGTACTCATGCTCTTAGACTGAACTTATTCTAGATGGGCTTAGTCTAATGCAGCAGACAAATCAGACAAAACAATCAATACAGAAAAGAAAAACAGAAGAAAGCCTCAACTCCTCCAGCAGCAACCCAGTCTTCAGACTTCAGAGATCACTTGCTTTCCAGGTATCAACCCTACAACATGAGCATCAACTCATCTTCTCCCTTGAGCTTCAGCTCCTTTGATCAGCTCTACCTTCAGGCTTCACTATCTTCAGGGATCTTCAGGCATCAACTTGATCTTCACAAAGTCTTCAGACTTCAACAATCTTCAAGGAATCATCCTCTTCAAAGCTTCAGCTTCTGTCTTCAATGGCTCAAATGCTCCAGCAAACAAGATTCAGTCTACAAGATGAGGTGAGGATGTTACAGTGCTCACTGACTTCCAAAGGATGCCATTGAGGTCTTAACATCAAAGGAAAGGCTCTCTCAAAGTTCTACCTTATAGGGCAAGGTCACTAATCCCTCCAAAGGAGAGAGGTGAATACCCCTAAGGGACTTTATGTCACAGAGAAGGAAGGAGGTGAACAAGACACTCCTTGTTTATTGAACAAAGTATTCTATCTAGGGCTCTGCCTATGCACCTATAAACCTATAAACAAAACAACAAAAGCTATGCTAAACTCCTCTGCAAGGTCTTCAAAGCTTCAATGATGGTCCACAAGGTCTTCAACTCAATCTTCAAAGCTCACATACCCAAAAGAGAAGAAAAGAAAACACAACAATACAACTTATGCCCTCAAGCAACACACATACTATCCATACATTCAAAAATCAATGAAAAATATTAAAACACCATACAATATTCTAGCAAAATTCTAGGGGATTCTATACATACTTACCCTTAACCCATATATTCCCCATACACTAACTTGGCCTATAAACCCCAAAACAAATTTGTTCAAGTTTACCTATACAACCTAAAACCCTAATTAGAGCACCTAAATGTCTAACAATCAAACTACATCAAATTTTAATCTACAAATCAAGAGATAAATCCTACATGAAACTAGGGTTCAATACCTAACTATGCCAAAAAGAATGGCTCAAAAACCCTAAGGGAAAGTCCTAAAACAAATTGTACAAAATCAAGGGTTAACCAAAATCAATTAAATGTACTATTCACAAGAAAATATGCTAAAAAATATTAAACTAAAAATAAAATGGAATTTTATTTTTTTATTAATTTTCTAGACAAAATCATGATTATGTGAAAAAAAGAAGAAATGAAAAATATTGATTTTTGGATTTTTTATGAATTTTATAAAATGCAAAGAATTAAAAGAAAATAAAATAAAAGAATTTAAGAAATAAAGGGGAGGGGGGTATCAAAAGTAAAGCGCCCCAGTTGATTCTGATCATTGGGCCAAGTCTGGGGGTGGGAATAGAAATAAGTTGCTGAGCCCAGGTTTGTCCACTAATCAAAACGGTGCGTTTGGTTTAATGATGCGTTGCGTTTTGATGCTTCAGTCTTCCCTCCATTTTGAAATTGAATTGGAGCCATTGGATCATGCGAAGAAGTCAAGGTTTTGAGATCATCCAACGGTGGACCTTCATCGTCCCCAACTGAACCCTAGGGTTTGCAGAAACCCTAACCCCATGCAAGGATCTTCAACCTGATCGTGCTCATCCGTTTCTCCATGAAATTCAACAATTCCTAAAGCAAAGTTGTGCTATGAATCACCAAGAACACATTGCTATCAATAGTTTTCCCTGAAATCTCTTGAATCATCCTAACAGAAAGCTTCATCATCAAGGTTCCAATTCTTTCCTCTGCTATCAAACTTAATGGAACTTCAAACGAATAATCCAGAATTATTCTACATGTTCCCCTAACCAAATTACTCAATACCATATCCATTAATGCACACAAACTAGCTTGTTATTCATTCTGCAAGAAATTGTACCCTGCCTCGAAACCTCATGATCCTTCCCCTAATTCTCAGAAAATGGTCCTCTATCCTAGCTTAACCAGCCTAAACCTATAACTATGGTGGAATGCACATAAATTAGGTGATATGAGCAAGATTACCAACCTGTCAAACTTTAATGGAGGCTATGGTTTCCCTACAATTCAAGGTCTGCAAGCTTCCCTGATTGATCCTCAATGGCCAATATGAATTCTGTATGCAGCAAGATGAATGAACAAGGCTTGAATCTTGTGTTTGATATCAAAATGAACTTCTTGCAATTTCCTCAAAACAGCTTCAAACTTCCATGGATCTTCTTCTACCTCAGCATGTAATCAATCACAATGATCAGAAGAATATGTTTGTGGAGGAGAAATGAATGGAGATTGAAGAGAATGAAGGTTTGATGTGAAATTGCAAATGGAAGAATCTTCACTTTTCACACTCTAATCTCACCTCTCACTAACAATGATCACCAACCCTGGCCATATGGTGATTCACCCTTCTTATAACAATCAAGAGAATAATCTAGATCCATCTAGAAACTTGTGGAAAGTGCTAGAAAGTTTGAGAACTTCTCATGGAATGATACATTGGATATCCATTATCTCATGCCTTAGCCTTGCCAAATGGACTTTAAAATCTCCTTACAAGAGATATTGAGAAAGAATGAGTGAAAAACAAGCTAAACTTTGCTTTTTGTGAAGTTTTGTTTAGGTGCCTTATTATGCAAGAATGAGAATTACAAAGTAACCCCCATTTCTAAGCTTCAAATCAAAATTCTACTTGAACCATTGTTTTTAAAATATTGTTTGGAGTCAAAATGACATATTGTATGACCCATTTTGGATTTGTACATCTCCCAAACCAAAATTAAATTTCAACTTTTTCAACTTATAAGCCATTTTTAGGTCATTTTCACCCAATCTTGTAAATCCTTGCTACAAGCTCTTTCAATAACTCATGACCACTTTTCTAGACTTAAAATACCATTTTGAACAACTTTCATGTTTTGAGTTTTTCCATTTGAGGCTTGGAAATAGGAGATATGGCCTTTGCTTAAAATGACCTATAACTGCCAAATGACCAAAATACCCCTGTCTTGTTCAAACCATAAGTTGAGTTCTACAAATCCTATCAAGGACTTCTACCACTCAAATTAAAGCTAAGAAGATGCCCTCCAACATTCATGTTGGCCAAGAAATCATAGGAATCATCCTACTAGGGCAAAAGTTGTCTGCAAGTTGGGTGACTTTCAAGGACCCAGATTCACACACCTCAGCTGACCTGTAATTTGTCAAAACCATAACTTGAGCTCTGCAACTCCTATCAAGGACTTCCACCACTAAAATTAAATCTAAGAACAAGCTCTACAACATTCATGTTGTGGGGAAGATGAGATATCAATCACATCTTGAGCTAAAACTGCCTAGAAGATAGGGATCAAATTAGGGTTTTTTCACTGACAATCCTTGGAAACCCTGACTTGAAACTTCTCAAACTCCTCAATCATGATGAGTTGGTCTAGGAATCATCTTTATAACATCTCTATGCATCATTCCATGATCTCATGGCCCTTGGATTAGGTCTCAACCTTCTCCAAATTTTCAGTTATCCTAGGGTTGACCCAGTCAAAACCCTAATTCTACCATTCACGGGTGAATCTTCTAAATTCTTGCATAATGACCTCTCTGGGCTTCATGATGGCTTTCAAGACACCTCATAGGCTTTCTCAAAACATCAAGTTCATTCTCAAAGTCTCAGAATCATCTGAGGAGCACCCACAACTCTCAAGCTATGAAGCACACAACCCTGGTTTCAACCAATTCCTCTGAGGATCTCTTGAACTGTCTGATGAAAGTATCAACTTTCAAACACTCAGTGAATAAATAATGGTTGGTCAAATTTTGGGGTGCAACAGATCAGAACCTGGATCCCTTTTGGAAGGTTGATCTCAGATCTTCTAACTGAAAATGGATTGGTCACTACTCTGTACGCTGCTGGAGTTACAGAGGAATTGGAATTCATAATGGGAAAGCCTCTGAATGTCAAAAGTCTTCAGAGACTCAAAATAGTTGATGAACTCACAACAGCTCCCAAGAAGCTGAATGTGTCTGAACTGAGTAAGAAGAGGATTCCTGTAGATGACTTTCCACTGTTCTTTGCTGAAGAGCCCAGATACATTGTTGCTATGTACATTGATGAATGTAAGAAGGAAGGAAAGCCTGTTCCTGCAAACGTAATACAGCTAGCAAGACAACCACTACCTGATGCAGAAGAAGAAGAAGAACAACAACAACTACTACAGAGAAAGAGGACTCAGCCAGAAGCAGAAGCTGCACCTGCTCAGAAGAAGGTCAAGATTGCTGAGAAGCCATAGAAGCTCTTGAAGAGAAAAGAATCTGAAGACACTTCTTCTGTACCAGCCAAGAGGATCAAGATAAAAGGTACTAAATCTTCTGTATCTTCTGCAAATACAATTGCTTTAAATGATTCTAATATTAAGTCTGTTCCAAAACCACCCTCAACACAAAACATTTCTGTTACTGCACCAATTTCTAAATCACCACAAAAACAAGCACCTGTTCCAACACCAACAACAACAAAAACAATTCCAACACCAAAAGTCTCTGTACCACAATCATCTCAACCAAAAATACAAATCAAACAGTTTGTTCCACAAAAACAATCTTTACAGAAACAACCATCAGAACAACAACCTACAGAACAACAACCACAACCTTCTGTACAACAAAAATCCTCTGAACAATCTAAACAAAAGCAATCTGAACAACAAAAGCACTAATAAGAAAAACAACCAGAAAAACCACAAGAATCTCAACCAGAAAAAGCCTCTGAAAATCCACCATCAAAATCATCTGAACCCATTGCACCTGTTATTTCTGAACCTACAAAAGTAACTTCTGTTCCAATTTCATCAGAACCAATCACAATTCCATCTGATTCACCTATCTCAGAACAACCAACAAAACCCTTTGAAATTCCTTCAGAACCAACCAACACTTCTGAACCCCACATTCCTGAAACAAAAGTTCTTGATGTCACACCCTTAAAAACTGTGTTTCAAGTATCTTCTACTTCCTGCACACCAACCACCTCTTCAAACTCCTCAGAATCAGACATCCACCCAGACTTTCTAGTCTCTCCATCTCACAGAGACTCTGAGGTAAACCAACCTGAACCCACTATACCTTCCAAAGCTCCCATTCCAGATCCTATTCCAACACCTGCACCATCATCTGAAATATTGATTCCAAATTCAAACCCAAGATCATTTATATCTTGTGCCCAAGTTTCATCTCTATTTCATAATCTGGCTTATGGTTTCAAATTCAAAGACTTTTATGACAGAGTTGAACCATCTGACCCTATCAACCCTCTGAAACCCAAACTCACAATGACCCTTCCATCTGTGATTCTTGACTATATAAAATCCATGTCAGATGTAGGATCCTTAGCAACTATATCCTGTTCTGCTAAATCTGATAAAGCTGTTGCTTCAACTATACCAATTACATCTGATAACAATGTTGCTTCTGATGAACCCCTCAAATCTGCCTTCCAAACCTACTCAAATAAACCTTTTGATGTAGTGACCCTACACACCAGAGCAAAACCTCATCTGTTAAATGTCTTAATCAGATCCAAAGAAAAAGCTCCTGAAATTCCCTTCATTCCATACTATCCTCCTCCTCTGATCTCCATCCAAAAATCAATTTTCCACCAACTCCCCAACCTAAACCTGTAACTCTGGAAACTCTGTTACATCCTAAGCCCAGACTTAATGTTAATCATTTATTTCAAACTTTTTTTTGCAAGAAATACAGTTGTATTTAGGTACTGTACAGAAGAAATGCTCAACAACAATGGATGCCAAAGAATCTGATATCATCTGGAATGGATTCATCAACAGATTCAACTCTGTGGCCTCCAATCTGAAGAACATATGTTCTGATGATGTAAAGCTCAGATTTGCTGAAGCTGCAAGGACTCTATTCTGGACTGTCAAGAAATCTGATCCTCTGCTTCTTACAGATGCTCCTCCACCTTCAGCAGAAACTACTGACATTGCATCTGAGAAAAATCCGTTGGCTATGACTCTGGTAGACCCTCCTTCTAGCTCCAATGCTCCAGACTCTACAGAACCAATGCAAATTGACTCTGTTCAAGCTCCAGAACCTGATCATACTTCTTCATCTGAGATAAAGAAAGAACATCTAGATTTTGAAGATAAGATTGCTACTCTGGAAGCTGGCCAATCAGAGATCAAGTTGAAGGAAATGTTAGAACACAGATTGGTTCTTAATAATATCTCTTTGTTTTGATGATAACTATTAGGAAATTTTGTATTTAAGAATTATATACTCTAAAATTTGCTTGAGAGTTTTTACTGCAGATAGTAAAGAAATTAACACTCCAGAAGCAAATCAGAATTGAATACAAGAAATTAACTAGACTCTGAAGCGCCAGATGCACTCATTAGAAGATTCTGATTGCTGCCAACAAGAAGATTCTGAGCGTAGCCTCCAGAAGATTCTGAAGCAGAAGCTCTAGAAGAATTTGAAGCAAGTCAGAAGCATCTGAAGCAAAGAAGAATATTGTATGAAGAGTTTTTCAAAGCATAGTTTCTACAGAAGATTTTGAAAGTACTAAAGCTGCCAGTACTGAAGTTCTGTTTCAAATATGCTCTGATATTTAATACGCTGAAAGCACACCTGCTGCAGAAGACTCTGATCCAGCAAGCTCTGATCACCATCAGAAGAATCTGACCCAATTAGACTCTGATGAACTTGCTGAAAACTGAAGAAGAAATATTCAAAGATTATATCTGTTGGAGTAAATCAAACGTCTCTTTCCTTATTTATGCTAGACACAAGAACACAGACAAAAAGGATTTTTCTGTGCTTTCTTCTTCTAGGAAAGATCACTTGATGTGAAGACAAAAAGGCTCAGACCTTTTGGGACACTCTTCTCAACGTGCAGCTCACCTTGGATCAGCTGCCTATAAAAGCAAGACTCCACCAAATTCTTCAGTTAGACGTTTTGCTGAAAAAGAATTAAAACATTTAAGCTCTCATACTTTCATATTCATTCTTAGAATTAATTTCATTGTACTTAAACTTAAGAGAAATATCACTGTTGTGATAAAAGCTTTTTAGAAGCATTCTTACTCTTGTATTAGATTTACATTGATTGTAAAGGATTTCCTTAAGAGGATTCAGTTGGAATCAGTAGCTCTTGAGAAGACTAAGAACAGTTGTTTTTAGGTGTTACTATTGTAATCTGTTTGATTAAATAGTGGATTAAGTCCTTGATTGAGAAAGGCAAATCACTCTAGGAAGGGTGGACTGGAGTAGTTGAGTTCAACGAACCAGGATAAAAATAATTGTGTTTTAATTCTAAGTTTTAATCTTTCATACTTATTCAACCCCCCTTCTAAGTATTATCTCACCTTCAGGAAATAGTTCCAATACAGAAGTGGACTGGAGATAAGCAAAGTGTTAGTCATCTGAAGGTGTTTGGTTCTGTTTGCTATAAACATGTTCCAAAAGCCAGAAGACAGAAGCTGGATAGAAGCAAAGTGATGATTCTGATAGGGTACCACAGTACAGGTGCATACAAGCTCTATTGTCCAGAAACTAATAAAATTGAATTCAGCAGAGATGTGATTGTGAAGGAATCAAAAGTTTGGAATTGGGATAAGTCTCAATCTGATTCTGATGTTAGAACTTCTGAAGAAAGGTCAGAGTTAAGAATTTCTGAAGTTGGAGTAAACTCTGACGTTGACTCTGACTCTGATAGTGATTCAGACTCTGGAGAAGACTCAGAAGATGAAGGTGACTCTGATGATCCAGACTCTGATGGCAATCCAGATTCTGGTGGCAATTCAGACTCTGGAAATATGCCAGACTCTGAAGATGGTCAAAGCTCTGGAGGAAGTCAATCATCTGAAGCTAGAAACTCTGAAGCTCAAGACTCTGAACAAGTTCAAAGACCACAAAGAATAAGAAACGTCCCCAGAAGATATGCAGAATTTGACATGCTGCAAGACACTGAAGTAGACTCTGAAGGAGAAGTTATTCAGTGTGCCATGATAGTAGATTCTGAACCCATAAGTACAGAAGTGGCTCTTAAGAAGAAGTTCTGGCTGAAGGCCATGAAAGAAGAACTTGATGCTATAGAGAGAAACAAGACTTGGAAGCTGACAGAACTTCCAAAAGACAAGAAAGCCATCAGCGTCAGATGAGTTTTCAAGCAGAAGTTAAAGCCAGATGGTTCAATTGGCAAACATAAAGCAAGGTTGGTAGCCAGAGGATTTCTACAGAAACTTGGGCTAGATTATTCTGAAGTGTTTGCACATGTAGCAAGACATGAAACAATCAGAATGGTGATTGCAATAACTGCTAACACGAATTGGCCTCTGATGCATTTAGATGTAAAATCTGCATTTCTGAACGGTCCATTAGAAGAAGAAGTTTACGTGTCACAACCTCCTGGATTTGTGAAAAAGAATCAGGAAGGGATGGTGTACAGATTATACAAAGCTCTATATGGATTAAAACAAGCGCTCAGAGCTTGGAATTAGAAGATTGATTCATTTTTCAAGAAGCAAGGCTTTCAGAAATGTGAGATGGAGTACGATGTTTATGTTCAGCATACTTCTGAAGGCAATATGACTCTGATGTGTTTATATGTTGATGACATACTGCTGACTGGAAGTTCTGAACAGGAGATAGCCAAGTTCAAGAAAGCTCTGATGAATGAATTCGAAATGACTGATCTAGGCAAAATGACATACTTTCTAGGGATGGAGTTCAGATATTCTGAGAAAGGTATCATTTTGCATCAGCTCAAGTATGAATTAGAACTTCTGAAGATATTTGAACTGAAGAATTGTAAGATTGTTGTCACACCTTCTGATACAAATCAGAAACTGGATTTTGATTCTGATGGAAAGGATGTGGACGTTACAACCTTCAAATAGTTGGTTGGTTCTCTGAGGTATCTGTGCAATACCAGACCTGATATTTGCTATTCTGTTGGGATGGTTAGTAGGTTCATGAGTAAACCTAAGTGGTCCCATTACCAAGCTGCTGTCAGGATTCTGAGGTATATCAAGGGAACTCTGAAGTATGGAGTGTTATTTTCTTCTGGAAGAAAGAATGAGTCAGAACTTCTGAGTTATTCAGATTCTGATTGGTGTGGAGACAGAGTTGACAGAAGAAGTACCTCTGGGTACTTGTTCAAATTTCTGGGAGGTCCCATTTCTTGGTGTTCTAAGAAGCAACATGTTGTGGCGTTATCAACCTGTGAAGCTGAATACATTGCAGGTGTTGTTACTGCATGTCAAGCTGTGTGGATTCTGAATCTGTTGCAGGATCTGAAGATTAAAATAAACAAACCTCTGAAGCTGATGATTGACAATAAGTCTGCAATCAATCTTGTCAGAAACCCAGTGTTGCATGGGAGAAGCAAGCATATTGAGACCAAGTATCATTTTCTGAGACATCAAGTTCAGAGTGGAGTGTTAGAAGTTGTACACTGCAGCACTCAGAAACAGTTGGCAGATGCTCTGACGAAAGTTATCAAGACTGATCAATTTCTCAGACTAAGGGATGGAATTGGTGTTACAAGTTTTGATGGAATATGAATTAAGGGATGATATTAGAAGTAATTCATATTTAGTTGTACTATTACTTAGCCCATAAGTTTGTTAGAGGGTATTTTAGTATTTTATCTTATTCTAGTAACCCTAGTTTTTAGCTTATAAATAGGGTTGCAATCATTGTAATGTCAAGTGAATTGTGTAGTCGTCATTCTCTTTAATAGAATATTTCTTCTCTTCATCATTTATTCACCTTTGCACCAACATGATGCAGGTGGTGATGGTGAAGTGTAGTAGTTTGGACCTGATTAACATTTATCATGTTTCTTCAACTAATGCATGTATTCATCACATCATCCTAACATTCATATTACTTAATAAGTAAAAAAAATAAATTTACTTGCATATTAAATCATAGAATTCAAAAGGAAGTAATTCATTGGCTTTGATTATAAAAAATCAATCAAATAAATACTTAATTTCTACTTATGTAGCACTGACACGACACATGACAGTGACACATATGGTTACATTCAATATATTCATCGGTGTAGACTTATCTGTGTCATTGTCGTGTTTGTTCTCCGTGTCAATACTTCATATATTACCACAATACTTGATGAGAGGAATAATCTTGATTTTAAGACTTTAGTAATTGGTACATGATCCAGACTGTTGGCTGCTTAGCTGAGAACATGGCCAAGGACTAACCTGATGAGCAAATCCAGAGACATCAGAACACTTCCAAGGTGGAGAAGATCTAGCTGACGATCCTGTCTCACCGTAAAGGTTAATATCATAGAAACAAATATCAGTAAAAGGTGAATTACTCAATCCACGTATCAAACCAGCTTGCAAAACATGCACACCCCAAACATTCTTAATTGTGATTCCCTTCACAACTGGTAAAGCATTAGAGTTAAAATTTTCATCGGGATGATCACCGACATCACCAGAAATTTTTATTCCCGTCCTTGCGTTTTCGATATACACACTAGACACTGTTAGATTCTTGATAATCCCTCCTCTTCCAATGTTTGTCTTAATGTGGATACCAATTCCCATGTTGAAGAGGTTGATGTGTTCGGCGAGTACATTCCGTACTCCGCCTGATGTTTCACTGCCTACTGCAATGCCGGCAAATGGAGATGATCCAGTTAGACGACGGATTGTGATATCCGAGCTAGGACGGCCATATGAAATACCGTATTCGTCCCATCCACTCTTCACGGCCACAAGATCATCTCCTGTTGATATGTATGAGTCCTCTATGCAGACATTTGAACTTGAATCTGCATACATGAATTTTATTTTACAGATAATTGAATAAATGTTTATTTTATTTGAAAACCCACTGCAATGCGCACAACGATTACTCGAAACTTAACATTATATGCTATTTCTTACCTGGATCAATTCCATCAGTGTTAGGAGAGTCACGAGGAGCCAAAATTGTGACATATCGAACTACAACATTGCTGCAATGAAGGAAGAAAATTTGTAATCAGATTTTTGGAAGAAAATAAAAATGTGCAACAAAAATTAGTACTAGTTTTATACCTGCAGTAAACTGGATGAATATTCCAGAAGGGAGAATTCTTGAAAATCACATTTGAAATAATAATATTTCTTGAATTCAAAAACTCAACAAGGTTTGGTCTTGTAAATTGAAGAGTTCTCTGCCTCCACATGTTCCACCATACATCTCCCTGCCCATCAATTGTCCCATTCTCACCTATGAAAAATCATGAAGCGAGATTATTTCGATCACACTCACAATTTAGAACAATTCTCGGTATCGGTCCGTTTGTTTTAACTTTAAAAAAAATGGATTTTTTGTTTATATTTTCAAAAATAGATTTTGGAAATCAGTTTTTTAAAATATTACAAGTTTTTTCTATTTGTTTTTTCTAAATTGTAAGACTAATTTTGACATCATATAATATAAATATACATTATAATTAAAGATCAAATCATAGTTGAAATCACAATTTTTAAAAAAAAGTTATATTTCAAAAATAATTTTTATAAAAAGATATTTAAAATAGTTTTAAAATTAAGTGATTTTTTAAAATTTTGATATCTAAAAATTTTTTTAATAAAATATTGATATATTTAAAATCACATTTTAAAAATAACTATTTCAAATTAAATTTTTATTTGAAATTTTTACGAAAAGTTTATTTGTAAATTTTTTTTTGTTAGAAAATCAAGTGAGTAATTTATTTTTACTTACCTGTGATTATTACATTGCGGACTCCATCGCCATGAATAAAACTTATATACCTTCCTCCAGGGAGCTCCCTTCCTCTTCCATAAGACGGTAAAGGTGCAATTAAAGGCCAATTCCAAAACCTCTACAAAATGAAGAGCATTAATAAGAATAGTAAGAAAATATAAACAACAAGAATTCTCCAATAATATGTGTCAAGGGAAACTTTAATATTTGAAACCATTTTTCATGACTGACAGTGACGGACAACAAAACCAACTATGTAACACATTGTTTATTGTGTGAAAATGATGCACATGCAGAGCACAGACCGACCAATGCTTTTAGACCTTTCAGGTTATGAGCTGTTTCCGACATCCCATTACCTGTGCATTATTTATTTATGAAAAATGTGTTAGATCAATTATTTTAATTAATTAAATATGGATTGAAATAATTAATTATTAATTAATTATATTATGCTTTATTGTTATTAAACACTAAATAGATAAAGTGTTTGATTGAGTTTTTTACCTGAATGGACCGTAATTGATTGGACCATTAAGTTAAGCCCAACGAGAGGTCTCTGCCCTCAGCCTTTTAGCTATTTAAGTGTCTTCCCATTAGACAATTAAACTACTCTGAAAATCTTAAACGGCAATGAGGATAGTAATTCTCTCATACTCACAAGCTTCGACAACCGTCTCTTCAATCTTATAAGTTACACTGTTCTAATTATTTTTTATTATTGTTAGATTAAACAATATGCTATAATTTGTATATTCAATTGGTATCAGAGCCCATAGATATGTTTTATAGCTATCGCTTGAATTATATAATTTGAATTAGTGTATTTGAATTAGTGTATGGTTTCTATTTGTTTTGAGTTGACAAGTTAAATAATTAAACTTGATGCACTAATTTTATATAATTCATATTGAATGTAAATGGTGGGTTTTCTTAAAATTAGAAAAATTTTAGATCTAATATTTAAATAATTTGATCTAATGATTTTAGAAATTTATTGACATCTAAATTTCATATTTAGAATCAAGGTATATTATATTTTAGGTGTATATTAGTAAAACGTTGTTATGTCTAACCTATTTTTAAGGTTTGATTCCTCAATAATTGCATTGTGGGTGGAATGAGAATTATTTAGAAGAGTTTGAAAAGGTGATCCTATTTTTTTTAGCTTAAAAATTAATATCAAATATTTTATTTGTTTTTGCAGAATATTACTTAATTGATTTATTTATAATCTCTAACATACAAAAGTGGTAGATTTGTATGATCTCTTCAATTATTTTGTTAACTTTGAAAATTATGATATATTTATTATGTTGATTAAAAGATTATGAACGGAACATAATTAAGATATTTTGTTGCAGAAATGAATTTTGAATGACAAATTAGTTATTTTATTCAATATATTTTTAAATATTTTTGTTTGATATTAGTTAATAATATAATAAATTTTGATTGTAATATCTATGTATATCATGCTACTCTCTATGATCCAAGTTTTTTTTTTTTGAAATTATATAAGAGAGTTAATTTAAAGTAAACATGTTTTGAAATTATCCAATAGTCCACATTTGTCGGGTCATAATATGAAAGTACAAGTAAATATCAAAAGTGTGTGCCAATAGATAGCATGATTTTTTATTATATTGTAATAAAAGAAATTAGTCACTTTGATGGATAAATTTATACTGACATGATACTATATTTATATTAATTTTAATAATTAATTAATTAATAAAGACGTAAAGAATTGTTTTTGATTTTAATATAAAATTCTTTTTTATGTTTTTTTATGTTAGTGAATATGATATTGGCCTAGAAACTTGTTTCTATATAAGCTTCAACAACTCTCTCCTAAGTTGATGTCAAATAAATAGTATTAGATATTCTATTTATTTTGATGTTTTGGTATATTCCAATATTTAAATATAATATGTTATAAAATGATTGATTTAATTCAAATTTTTAATATATTTAAAATTTTCATATATAATGATTTTGAGATATTCTTTAATAAAATTAAATTGTATTATCCTTATGATTATTTATAAATAGAGTTTTATATTTTGATATAACGATTTATTCTTTGTTTATGAATCATTTTGACATGATACTATAATATTCTAAAAGTCATTAAAGTTTAATACCTCTACTCACAAGGATAAATGTCACATTCTCTTCGAGGTTAGTTGTATTTGATTATTTATTAATTTTGAATCTCTTGTGACTATTATATAATAATTGCATACAAGGAGGAATTTCTTAAAATATTATTCACTTCCTTTTGAAATTAAAATTATACAATTATATATATATATATATATATATATATATATATATATATATATATATATATATATATATATATATATATATATATATATATATATATATATATATATATATATATATATATATATATATATATATATATATATATATATATATATATATATATATATATATATATATATATATATAAAATTAATCTTAATTTGCATGATTGTAACTCACATATCGTGGTACAGTTATTCAAATTTTGTTAAATTAATTTTAGTTATAATAAATATTATATTGATAATAATTATACCCTATCGGTATATTATTATTAGTATAATTTGTTTTGTTTAATGCACTTATGATTTATGATTGTGTAAATTATAGTTCAAGTATCCTATTGGTATTAGAATTTTTGATGACATAATATTTATACATTGTTATATTTCTTATTTCATATTGTTGAAAGTATTATTTAAGAAGAAAAAAAAATATTTTTTGAAGGCGTAATAATTTATGAAATCCAAATTTTTTTTTATTAAAATGGATTTCAATTCTCTATGTATTATGTGAGTGATGGACATACCTGAATGATTATTGTGTGATACAGAAAATAGTTGGATATTTGTTTAAATATTTTAAAATTCTAATATTAATAATTCAACTATTATTCTCTATCAAGTGGGAGAATTTAACATGTCAATTATATAGATTTCAGAAACAAATATTATTTGTTTAATATATAATATTATTTAGTCTTATATTATATCCTCAATATTAAATTTGATTAAAGTCTCATATTTTTCCGCTGCGTATAACGTAATATGTTTCTCAAATGTGTGTAGTTATACTTATAGCATTTGAGTTTTGAGCGAGTTATGAATTTGATCTCACTCAAAAGATGATAAATCTTTTATAGGACCATCATATTATTTCATGTAAATTATCTAAATAAAGATATATTCTATTGACGTGCAAAATATGTGGTTGAGTTTAATGATATATTATAGAACCACCTCTCTGTATAATTTTGCACTAAAAATAACATTAGCACCCCCGTTGTTCAATCAGAGTATTTAATATTAGTGACCTCTAATAAATCCTTATCATATTGAATTAGTGGGAGTGTATTGCATGTGAACAAATCATATAATCTAAAATTTTGGATTATTATTCTCATAGTGTCATATATTCTTACGCGCACTGTAAATATGACATATTTTAAAAGGACTTCAAAATATAAAATAATTATAAGAAGTCTTATTCTGTTATACTGAGATATATATTATTCTCTTAATCTCAGAAAAGATCATAATTTGATGTTTAGGTTGATATTGAAAAGACACAATAATTCTTTATCGTACAATAATATTGTGTTATTATATCTTCAATAGTCCACATTTGTCGGATCATAATATGAAAGTATAAGTAAATATCAATACTCCTATTGAGTATGATATTGTGTTATGAAGATACTTATAATTAAATGTAATTACTCTGTTAATAGGGTATTCCTATATGTAATTACTATTCTTAGACCTATGTGGATATTCTATGACCTATAATTTAAAACTCATTAGTATAATCACTAACCATAGACTTATACACATGAGTAAGTCTTATGATATTTTAGATTAGTGGAAGTTTATCAATAGCATTTTCATATGCTTGGGCCATTCTTTATAACATATTACTCTGAAGTTAAATATGTTACTCTAAAGTCATCATTTTATATATAAAGTTGTGAGTTTTAATATGTATGATTTGTTTTCCCTATCGGATACAATTTCTGCAGCGTTGAAATTTACTTCTTTTGATTGATTGGTGTTTTGACCATTATTGATATTCTAATACTATAATCAATATTTTTAATAATTAATTATTGTCATCCAAGTGGGAGATTGTTAGATTAATTATTTAATTAATCAAATATGGATTGACATAATTAATTATTAATTAATTATATTATGGTCTACTGTTATTAAACACTAAATAGATGAATTGTTTGATTGAGTTTTGTGCCTGAATGGACCGTAATGAGTTGGACCATTCAGTTAAGCCCAATGAGAGGTCCCTGCCCTCAGCCTTTTAGCTATTTAAGTGTCTCCCCATTAGACAATTAAACTACTCTGAAAATCCTAAACAGCAATGAGGGTAGTAATTCTCTCATATTCACAAGTTTCGACAACCGTCTCTTCAATCTTATAATATACACCGTTCTAATTATTTTTTATTATTGTTATATTAAATAATATGTTATAATTTATATCTATTAAATTCATTTAAATCCTTCAAAATGAGGTAAGCCCCATTATTCTATTGTCACTTTTGATTTCTCTGTCGTTGTTAAAAATGCCAATTAAAATTTGGATGCAAGGCAATATTTTTTGTCCATAAGATTTACTTTAAATATTTTGATGAGTTTACGAAACTTAAGAAAAATTAATAGATTTACCTAAATAATTGGAAAGTGTACAAAAATAATTCAGAGAAAAATAAATGTATATTTTCTAAAAAATATTTAACATATTAATGTTTTTTTAACTTACATGAATTTTATATAATATTTGTAAGCCTAGCTAATTAAAACAGTCATTATAAGGTAATGCTATTTTGTACATTTAAAAATCATAAATAATAAATTTGTATGGAAAAAACATAAAATCATTAATTATAAAATTATATTAAATTTATTATACAATTTTTTTTAAAAATTTAAATTATTTATCTCTTAACTTATTATCCTAACATAAAACCCCTATTTTTTTTCACCATCAAATATCCAGATCCCTAGACCCAATCATCCGATTCAGAATGAATTTTGACATGACTAAAGAAATTAATTAGCACTAAATTAGGCTATACTACTAAAATAGCAATGTGAATGAAAATAGAAACCTGTGTAGCTTTAATAACAGCACCAGCAGCAAGATAAAGAGTCATATGACTGGTAAGATTGAAGCTTTCCGTCAAGTACACTCCCGGCGGCACATAGAGAAGCGTGCCGCCGCGTCTCCTAATATGCTGGATCCGGTAAATAGCTTCCCTGAAAGCTTTGGTGTTGAGTGTTTTTCCGTCGCCGACACCGCCGAAATCGGTTATGGAAATCGTGTCGGCGCGCTGTCGGAACGGTACTATGCCGGAGCATGTTTCGGAATATGATGCGGAGGTTGGAGAGGAATGGAAGAGGAATGTGAGAAGGAAGAGGAAAATGGAGACGGTGGAAGAAGATGAGACAAGATGCATCTTTGCTGAAGCTGGGGTGAGCAGTGGTTGATGATGATAAAGGATTTGATAAAAATGATTGAAAGTGGTGGTTGTTTTATCTTAATGAGAGAAAAGAATATGTCCCACAATTCATTCAAGCTTCTTTCTTGGTAAGGCAAAATACTTTTTTTTACCTTAATTATATCCTTATTTCGCAACTTCTTTTTATGGTCTCTTAATTCTTAAAAATTATTATTTTTTTGTCTAATCAATGACAAAAATATTCAAAAAACGATTGGTAAATTCGTCGCTTCAGTAAAACAAACTAACATAACACATTTTAAAAGTTAAGCAATCAATTTGACACAAAAAAAATAAAGGATCAATCTTAATTCAAAAGTATAGTTAAAAGACTAAAAAAACATATTTTTGCATTTTTAAAATTAATTTAAATTATCATTGGATTCTTGGTAGATAATCACATTTATATTTTTCTATTTTTTTTCTTTTTGTTTTCAGAAATCTTTTACTCAAATAATTTATATTTTTAAAAATATCTCAAAATAACTCATTTTTCAGTGTATTTTTCAAAGTACTCCACTTTAGAGGTGAGAATGAGTGTTAGTATCAATTCAATTGGCGACTGCTTGTTGGCCTTAAGAGGTGTTGCCATAGGGTTGGAGACACCATATAGTGTTGTCAATGCAATTGACGACAATGTATTAAATTAGAAGGGTGTCACCAATTGGTTTGAAGACGCAATCATAAATTTTTAAACATAAATAATTTACATTAACATTTAATTAAAAATAATATTACATAAATTAATGATGACGATCGGGTTGGTCATACTAGTCACCGATTCCACATCGCCTAACTACCCTTACTCGTTGCCTTAATTGTCCTTGTTGTTGATTCACTCCATGTGTTTGAGGATTTGAGGTCTCAAGAACATCTCCAGCATAATCCTTAAGAATTTCTTGCATTTCTAAGTCTCGTGTGTTGAAAATGAGTTCGCGACCCATGTCAGAGTAGTCGAGATGTGATGAAGGGGTCATTAGTGTGTGGCTTGGACAATTGAAGGGGGACATTAGTGTGAAGGATTTGTTGGTGAAAGGTTGAAATGGTAGTGGTGTTTGAAAGTCATAAGGTTGTTGTGATGTTTGTATGTGTCGACTATGGTTAGGACACTCAGATTTAGCAAAATATTTCCAATCAGGATAGTTCCATTTTCATTAACTTTTTGTAGATGCCATTTACCGAGGTCAATTTGGGGATCTGGGATGTTTTCATGCATTCCAAATTGTAGTTTGACACGGTCGATGTGGTGCATCTCCACAGTGGTGAATCTAATGATCGACACACATGCAGTCCAAACGGCTACATCTTCTTCTCTGACTTCATGTTGGTGTTCCATGTTTAGATATGGACGCCAAATGAACTGTAGAAGAGAAAAAGATTAGATCATAAAATGGGTGATATTAAAAATAAATTGATTACTATAGTGACATTACATCTCTAGGTGTAAGGTGATCCAAAAGATTGCAGTATTGAATGATACAATGTCTAGAACATCTATTGTAAGTCATACTGTGAGCCGACCATCTAAACAAAAAATAGTTCAAATAAATCAGTTAGAGACAATAATCAGTAAAGTGAATTAACTAATATGAAATTAATAACTTACTTTTGTGCATACGAGAATGAGAAGCCGTTGTGGTTGACAGGCGCTAGGGATGGTAATCTAAACCAATCCCATGCTTGGAGCAAAACGGCGCATCCAAAAAATATAGATGTGTTTTTCGTTGTGTTTTTACACAAAGAGCTATACAAATAAGACAAAACAGCAGAACCCCGACTATATTCTCTTGTTTTATCTAGGTTTCTTAATAAGGGTGAATACATAACGTGCATAATAGAACCAATACATTCGGGAAATAAAAATGAACAAAGTAAATGCATAAGATAACACCTAGTTCTTATTATTTTCATTTCTTCGGTAGAATTTTCATCTAATATTAAACTGTTGTAATATATGTTGAGACGCGAAAGTAAGATACCTTGTCCTCTTGGGTTATGATCCAACAAGTCGGCACCCAAAAGTTCCTCGCGAATTGAATTTACGAAGTTTGTTTTTTCGATTGGCCGCCTTACCATAAATACACAACCCGAGTAACATGTACACGTCCTCTAACGTCATGGTACATTCACCGGTTGGAAAAAATGTGTGTGTCTCGGGGCGCCATCTTTCTTGAAAAGCTAATATAAACTTTGCATCATCTGAGTAAGATATGATTTTGCTTACATGTCTGAAATTGGCGAGCTCAACATATTCATGGACACGAGGACGAAACCTAGAAACATCCTACAAAAAAATAAACACTTACAAATGAGAATAAATATGAAGACATGCCAAAATATAAACTACTTAGTGAATTAAACACTTACATAATTCTCAATATTGGCGGCGGTGCCTCTGTGCATTTCACCCACTGTCAATAGAGACATTGTTTTTGTTGATGAAAACTAATTGATTCTATCTGAAGCCAGACAATTGTTTATGATTCCAAACTAGAATCAATTCCATATGAATTTATAGAGGAAGAATAGTAGCTATTCATCATGCCATGTAGAAAGCTAGCGCCAATTCAATCGGCGACTATGTAGGAATGCTACACTCAGTCGCCATTCCAATTGGAGAGATCTAGGCACACATAGGCTATACACATAGGTTGCATGCATGCATGGCAGACGAACCATGACATGGGACAGTGTAGGTGTATACTAGCTAAGTCACATTGAACCACGATGCCAATTTGACTGGCAACAGTGTAGGAAAAAATGAACCTTGTCGTCAATTGAGTTGTAGAGTCCATGCATATTTAACATGTCCCATGCATTGTCATATGCATCAATCCATGTCTCATATAAAAATATAGTAACAATGTCATATGCATCTATCATACCCCAAAATTTTCCTACCTGTATATAGTTTTAATCTTGCACATCCATCCACTTAATATGTTACTCCCTCTCATGGTCTAAACTCAGGGTATCATAGGATTGAGATTAGTCTAGTTAAGGCTCGCCTGAGGCCTATTAGTAGGAGTGTGTGTGTGTTGCACCCCAAATTTTGACCCCTTAGATCCTCATCATCATTGTAGGATCATGTTCATTTGATTAACTAACCTTAACCCATTTCCAGTCTGTCTTTGTCAAGATGCAGATGAATCGGGGTTCCGTACCGTCAAAATCAGGGCTTTGAGGGTTTGATCAATCAATGTTTTGGATTGATTCAACTTCAAAAAAGATCAAATATTTTCCATTAGATCAAGTATGAATTTAATTTGAGGTGGTCACTCGGGAATTGAGAACAGTGCAGTTCAAGACGCCCGATTAGGGTTTTCGATCAGGAAAAGTCAACTGTAGTTTGACTTTTGATTTAAAAAGTGTTTCAATGGTGGTATCAAGGTACATTAAGCTCCTATGGCTTGGTAAAGTCTATCCAAAGAGTTTCAAGTCCTCAGAATGCCCGGAACCCCAACAGTTGACTCGGTAGTCACCGATTGATCGAACGGTTGACCGAAAAGTCAACTCTTCAATAATAAGGAGTTTGACTTCAAGATGTGAATCAAAAATGTTCCTAATGTAATATTACACTTTCCCATAAAATTTCATGACCATTGGATCAAGGGTTAGGGAGTAATCACAAAATTTGGGAAATTAAGGTTTTGAAAAGGGCAAAGTCATAACTCCTTAACCACACAAGGGTTTTTGACCTAGTTTCAAGGGGAATGAGTTCCTAACACAAGCATAAATATCGTAGTACCTAATTGGGGATTTTTAAAAATTACAAGTGGGTTCCATAACTCTTCCTGGTTAGAGAGAACCAAGATCCACAAGTTGGCAAAAACTCATATTCGCAAAACTAGGTCAGCATGAGTTTTTTTATTCCAAAACCTCTCCAAATTGATGTTAATCAAAGACTAAACCTCATTTATGATGTTTGTATTGATAATGAATATTTTTAATATCAATTCCCACGAAAATGGTACAAAGATCAAAGGAAATCATTATTTAATGCAAGTTGCAAAAGTGAATAGTGAAGAAAGAGAAAAAAAGGTGGCTACCCTTGTCAAATCATCAACTTTACTTCAACAAGTCACCTCCTAACCTATAAAGCATGATGAAAACAATATATAGGGCATGGAAAATATATTAGTAGAGTGGCTTAAAGACAAGTATGAAGATTGCATTGGAAAACTCAAAGATTTTCATGATGGAAGGTTAAAATTGGCAATTTGCTTCACTTTTACCCATACCTTGATCCAAGGCCTTTGGCTATAAATAGAACTCACTTCCTACATCACAAATACACCAGTTCTATGCTAGAAACCATCTAGAACTCTCTCCCTTACACAATCACAAAATTCTTGCAAAATCTCACTAAGTCTCCAAAATCCCTCAAAAACTATTTTTGCAAAACACCTTCCAAAACCATTTCCAAACTTTTTCCAACTCAAGAAACACTTCAAAGTTCAAACACATCAAATATGATGTATTGAAGCTATCCAAATCACTTCCACACTTATGTAACAAGGTTTGAGTGAGTTGGTCTTTGAAATCTTTGGATTTTAGAGTTTTTCCTTCATTTACAAGGCATTTCGTCCCCTAGCTTGCTTGGAGGTTCTTTGGAGCATCTATTCATTAACCTAGGAAAATTTGAAGACCTTGTAAGAGCTCTCAATGTCTCTGGTTTTCTTATTGCTTAAGGTTGCTTCAAGAGGTAAACCTAAAACTCATAAATGTGAACTTTCTACTTGCATTTCACATGCTACCATGAATGTTTTTAGGGTTTTCACCTTCCTATCTCTCATTTATTCATTTCAAAACTTTAATTTTATTCTCTTTTGAGTTTTATTTTAAAGTTATGATTTTGGCTTGTTAGCATCCTTGTGTACTTGAGTTTGACTAAAACTCTTGCTTGTAAGCATTTGTGTTTGATCTTCTCTTAAAACTTGAAAATTTTCCCCGTGAAGTTTTTAAACTTCTCACTTACATTTGTTGTAACATTATTTGATTACGCTTGATAATTGTAATTACATATGGCATCTTGTAAGCTCTAAGAAACCATTCTTTGTCAAGATACATCTTTATCTTTGTTAAGATCCCCTGCCATCTTTGTTAAGATATATCCCCATCTTTGTTAAGATATGTTTGTGGTTGTGACTTCCTTATGCTTAAGTCTTGTAAGAACTTACCCTTCTTGATATTGTAATATCTTGATACTTGCTTTGGTTGTGACCATCTGTCTTGATTGAAATCATTAATATTGTAATATCTTAAATGCTTGCTTTGGTTGTAACCTTTCATCCTGATTTAGATCCTTGCCTATTATAATATGCTTGATCATTCTTGGTTGTAACCATATCCCTTATGTTCATCATGTGTGAATGTTTATGCTTTGTTAAGTTTAATTTCCCCAAGTGATGGAACTCTTTAGTTCTCATCCAAGTTGCTTCATCTTTTCCCTTCCAAAAGAAAGTCTCTCTATTGACCCTTGGGTCATAGATAGTTCATTAAACTCATAGGTCTGGATAGAACATTCCTCCCCTTTTGGTCTGGATAGAACCAATAGGATTTACATCATAGGTCTGGATAGAACCTTTCCCCCTTTTGGTCTGGATAGAACCAATAGGATTTAAATGGTAGGTTTGGATAGAACCTTTCCCCCCTTTTGGTCTGGATAGAACCAATAGGATAACCCATAGGTTTAGATAGAACCTTCTCCCCTTTTTGGTATGGATAGAACCAATAGGACTATAACTTATTAGGTCTGGATAGAACCTTCCCCTCCTTTTGGTCTGGATAGAACCAATAGGATTTAAACTCATAGGTCTAGATAGAACCTTCTCCCCCTTTTTGGTCTGGAAAGAACCAATAGATCCTTATTCTGTAGTTCGTGCCCGAACTACGACCGCTCTGATTTCTCATTGGACAACGAGAATACGTAGGCACAAGATGTGATATCTTGAAGAGAAACCTTCCCCCTTTCTCCCACCTTTTGGTCTGGATAGAACCATTTGGTCTTACAACGTAGAACTTTAGGATAGAGTTTGGTTAACTCTATGTAAGAATCATGGATATGATTACTTACTTCCCTTTCTTGAGAGTTCAACATAGATTTAGAGAGTTGTATTAAACTCTACACAAGCATGGATATGTTTGTTCCCCTCTGAACCTTGATCATAATCAAGTGTTCTTCATCCCTTGTAAGGTGAACTACGATTGCTCTGATTCTATCCTAGTTAGGATACGTAGGTAGAGGACGCGATGTCTTTGCAAGCAAACTTAGAGACTATCTTTAGGTCTTAACCTACACCCTTTACCCAACCCAAACCTTAGCAAACATTTACCAACTTAGCATGCAAACAAACAAAAGGTTCCTGTAGAGTACTACAGATGTCTAGGATGTGAAATACCTACCCTATGCATAACCAACCCCCGATCCCCGAATCTCTTAGCGTTGTTGTAACATCGCGCAAAAGGGTTTTTCTTTCTTTAGACCTTTCCTTTGGATAAATTAAAGTCCGGTTGTAATCTAAGAAATAAAGATTGAAGTTAATTAATAGCTTGGTATCACGATTCTCACCGCAACTGAAATGGAGACTTCACTGGGGACGAAACTTGAGGGTTTAGCCTATTTTGTTTGATTGTATGCTATATTTGTAAATATTTGCTTAACATGTATATTTGTCAATATATTTGTTTAATTGTTGGGTATTGGGTGCTTTGAGTGGTGAGACAGTCCTATACCCGGACTTGAGTGCAATTATGATAGGATGGTGATATATTCAAGAAGGCTTATAGGGAGTTGATTCCCGACCAAGCTAACTTGAGAAACCACCACTCAGTGTAGGCCCTCTTGAAAGTTTAGTATTGTTGATCGAGTATTCGAGAAAACAATGTTACTTTCGACGAAGGAGCCCATGACACTGTGGACTTTTAGAATACATTCTACCCCACTTTGGCCTTATTAGGACATAGTGCGATGGCTACAAGGAAGTATTTCCGAAGTAGTTGATACGCGATACTATACTCAGACGAGATTCTCTTGAGAATATTATCGATTACCAAGTGATTTGGGAAGTTGATAATATCTGAAAGATGGGTTGATGACTCTGGGAACTTTGTTAAGAACCCGTTCGGCAGGTACAAATTAACCCATAGTACAAATCCTTGGGTATGGGTAGACCTTTGACTCCTTGCTTTGATCTTGAGCCTAAGAGGTCTTTGTGTATGCATTGTATTTGTGAATACTTGCCATTATGTTATGTGTGCAGCATCCCATCATATCACCATAAGCATATCATGTCGCAACTAGTTTTGTAAAACTCAGTCGATCTCTGGTATTTTTAAAAGTTGTAACTTTTCCAACGATTGATGAAATGAGGGTTTTGACCTAGTCAATCTTCTAAGTTTTGTAAAACCAGTTTGCTTTTGCATTGCATTTGCATTATGCATTTGCATTTCTCAGCCTTGCGTCTCTTTGTCTCCCACTTGTTTAGAGAGAGATACCTAGCACATATCCAGGACAAATGGAAACAATGGAAGGACTTTTGACAGCTCAGGAAATGCTGAAAGAGGACATCAGAATTCTCAAGTGTCAGATGAATTGGGTTCTAGAGACATTGCAGAACATGATGAAAAAGGAAGGTCACCTTGACCATGTGACGTCCAGAGAAACTAGGGATGCATTATCTCCGATGATTCCTCCAACTCAAGGATATTCTCGGTATCAACCACCAGATAACCGTCAATCGCGTCAGCACGCCCAACAAAGACCAAGGAAACCAGAGAGTTCGTTTCCAATGTTATATGGTCAGATATTGCCAGACTTGATCCAAGGCGAATTGATAATACCAAAGGAGCTGAAACCAGTAATTCCTCCTTACCCTCTGAACTGTGGTACCAACGCTAAATGGGACTATCATACTGGGGCACTAGGGCGTTCAACTGAAGTCTCTCACTAGTCGGTGTTTGTTCCTCCTCAAGGTTCTCAAAGCCGGAGATTGAATAAGAAAAATCATGTCAGGAAAAATAAGACTTGCGGTAGACCAACTCCAGTACCGTTAAGCAAACTTTACCCGCTACTGATTCAGAACTCACTAGTGACTCCGCGATTATCCAATCCTGTGCCAGGACCATGGCATAATGCGAACCTGAACTGTGAATTTCACAAAGGAGCTGAAGGACACAACTTAGATGCATGTATGACATTGGGTTATCTGGTACAAGAGCTAATCATTGACAAACACTTGATCCTCGAGGAAGACCATCCAGAAGTAGAATGTGGATATCATACTGGGATAATAGGGCACCTAGTTGAAGAGTGTGAAGGTTTTAAACTGAGACTGCAAGAGTTGCTGAAACCTCAGGAGGATAAATCAAATGACAGTGTTGTGATTCCTAAATTCAAAGGCAAAGGACCCGTGAGACCCCTCATAATTCTATATCACAAGGAGCAAGTGGTGGTTGGAGGTGTTTCCCCACATGAGCCTGAAATTTGAATTTTGTTCCCTAAGACTGGCAGCTGTAGACTGTTTCAGCATTTTGTTGTGTTTTCTTTGCATTTGAATTGCTTTTAAGATGTTGTTCATTTTGAATTGGCAAGATTTATGAAATGTTTGTGCATCTTTTGATTAAGTCCATTCATTTCACTCTTTCTTTTTTCCTTTCATTGTTATGAAAAACAAAAATTGCAAAAATTTCTTTTCTTTACTAATTGTTGTAAAGATTGGGGAGGATGATGAAAATTATATCCATAACTATTGTTGATATGCTTTCAATTTAATTTTGCCGATGATGTAAGGCATTGTTTCAATCCCTAAACACTGGAGAAATAAGGAAGATAATCCCTCGTTAACCCCTTTGAGCCTAGAAGTAGGAGTTTTTCTTTCTTTGCAAAAACCTTAAATTTTAAACCTGGAGTGGGTAGTTCTCAGTTAACTCAAAGATACGTGCATACAAGACTCTTTAAAAGTGGTGCACTCAGGTTTTCCTTCGTACACAACAAGAAAGTGTCGAAGATGCTTTTCAGCATAAAAGACGATGATGGTTCACCGTATCCATTAAACTAGGTAGTCACCTCCTTTCTCGGAAAAAAAAGAGAGAAGAAGAAAAGTGAAAAAAGAAAAAAAGCCCGCTAAGTCAAAACCTATGAAGGAGACTTAGGCAAAAATGGGGCATCCCTTTGACTGTATATTTGAACAAAGAAGAGGAATTCTGTAAGAGTTATCACTCTTATCCTCAAATAGCAAAAATCTATCGAATACTATAAGGGAGTTGTGACTACCCTAGGTTTGTGAACCATCCCCAACTATCATTAGTCCAATTCTTAAAGTCTGTAAGAACCTGAATGTATAGTTTGAGTTAACTGAGCGTAGGATTGGAGTTCATCATGGAGAGTGGGTAAGACCAAATAACTTTGAGCCTTTATCCTTTGTTTCATGAATCGTCTAGGTTTGTGAACCATCCCCAACTATCATTAGTCCAATTCTTAAAGTCTGTAAGAACCTGAATGTATAGTTTGAGTTAACTGAGCGTAGGATTGGAGTTCATCATGGAGAGTGGGTAAGACCAAATAACTTTGAGCCTTTATCCTTTGTTTCATGAACCGTGAGCCAAGCCACGTTACAACCCTTAAAAGACCTAATTGAGGTAAGGTTGTTTTGAAAGCATATTACAGCAAGGTTGGATAATCTGACTCCTAATGATCTTTGTTAATTAGGTGTGTTCATCACTTTATCCTTCATTTGCAAGATGATTGGATCACTTTCACTTTGATCACTTGATCACTCTGCCGTGTGTGTTTCATTAAAAAATGTTTTCAAAAGATTGCATGAATTTTACATTGAAAATTGCCAATTTTTAATGAACATCATTGCATGCAAAATAATCCAATATCAAAGGAATCCCAACAAGCGCTGTCAGCTAGGGAATATGACTTGATAAAAGAAGCTCAGCCTGGGGCAACCAATTTGAAGGATTTGTTAATCATTTGTCATAAAGTTCAGCTAATCAGAGCCGACCAGGTCAAGATTAGATAAAGCTCTTGATGAATAGTTTAGTCTGGGGCAGATCTTTTGCAGTTACCAGCTAGCAGGGGCAAGTTTGTTCCCCATTCGTTACTTCCATAATCTGAAGGCTTTGTTGTGCGAGCACCGTTAAGCTGGGGCAATCACGTCGAGATTTATAAATCTCTCTCTATAAGAGTTTGAAGACATTGAAGCATCTTTATGCTAGTTCTCTTGATGATCTTCCCACAGACCATGTAATCTGGGGCAGAAAAGTTTGAAGACTGTTTGTCGCAAGAGCCGTTGCTCACCAGAAAAGGATTGTCATACCATCATGAGGCGTAAATGTTTTGTTCTCATGGTACCTTTTTTCCAAGCTCTCCAGTTAAGTTGTTACTTTGGTTGATCTGGGAATCTCTCGATATGGTTTTCATCCAACAAAGAATTCAAATTCATGATGGCAATCCAAGTGAAGTCATGATGTTGTGTCCTAAAGAAGATTACTCTCTCCCAAAGAAGGTGGTAACCTTGAAGTTGAATTTATATTCTCCTTGTTGATGTCCAATTTTGTGAAGTTGGTTGGGTCTCAGTGTCAAAATGCTTATTTCATCTCCTGTTTTGTTTTGTCTGTTTTGTCAGCATAAACATAAGCATGGCATAAAGCATATGCATAACATCCATGCATTTTTTCTATCTATGGTTGTTACTTGTTCCTGTTTCACTTTGGTTCCCTCCTCAGTGATTGGGTGTGTTATCTCTCTCCCATAGAATTGTCAGCCCTTAAGCATAAAATGTCCATCCTTTCTCAATTCCCCACAGAGTTTAATCCTCGTGGATGATGGTTGCTTCAGTTATCTTTTTCCATGATTGGATAAGGTAAGTCACCATTTGAGTTTATTTCTCAATGGTTGGAGTCTTGTTTGACAGTTTCTTTCTAGCTTGGTTCTGGATTGAACTTTGGTCCTTGTCGGTCGCCGAACCTACCTGGACGTGCATTTATTATGCACTATCTATCAAGAAGAACATCTTACATTACAATACGGTGAGTGGCAATCTCTTGGGAGAAGCTTAACCTTTATCAACGATAAATGGCAGTCTCTTCGGAGAAGTTTAATCGTCTTCAGCGATAAATGGCAGTCTCTTCGGAGAAGTTTAATCGTCTTCAGCGGTGACTGGCAATCTCTTGGGAGAAGCTTAACCATATTCAACGATAAATGGCAGTCTCTTCGGAGAAGTTTAACCGTCTTCAGCGGTAAGTGGAAATCTCTTGGGAGAAGCTTAACCTTCATCAACGATAAATGGCAGTCTCTTCGGAGAAGTTTAATCGTTTTCAACGGTGAGTGGCAATCTCTTGGGAGAAGCTTAACCTTCATCAACGATAAATGCAGTCTCTTCGGAGAAGTTTAATCGTCTTCAGCGGTGAGTGGCAATCTCTTGGGAGAAGCTTAACCTTCATCAACGATAAATGGCAGTCTCTTCGGAGAAGTTTAATCGTTTTCAACGGTGAGTGGCAATCTCTTGGGAGAAGCTTAACCTTCATCAACGATAAATGGCAGTCTCTTCGGAGAAGTTTAATCGTTTTCAATGGTGAGTGGCAATCTCTTGGGAGAAGCTTAACCTTCATCAACGATAAATGGAAGTCTCTTCGGAGAAGTTTAATCGTCTTCAGCGGTGAGTGGCAATCTCTTGGGAGAAGCTTAACCTTCATCAACGATAAATGGACGTCTCTTCGGAGAAGTTTAATCGTCTTCAGCGGTGAGTGGCAATCTCTTGGGAGAAGCTTAACCTTCATCAACGATAAATGGCAGTCTCTTCGGAGAAGTTTAATCGTCTTCAGCGATAAATGGCAGTCTCTTCGGAGAAGTTTAATTGTCTTCAGTGGTAAGTGGCAGTCTCTTGGGAGAAGCTTAACCTGCACCAGTGATAAATGGCAGTCACATTTGAGAAGTTTATCTTAAGGATGTTGATGCACGGTTGTGACCAGCATTGTTTGAAAATCCAGTGGATACAATATAAGTAATTTGGTGGTGATCAATCATATTTCAAGTAAGGCCTGTTGGTAATCGGCATTATGAAAATCAACGAACAACAAATACTGACAATTTGGTTGTGTATCAGTCCAAACTAATCACGATGGTTTCCATCCCAAGCTCAGGTTTCGTACCTTTGGAGATGTATTATTCCAAGCTCAGGTATCGTACCTTTGGAGATGTATTATTCCAAGCACAGGTTTTGTACCTTTGGAAGATGTTTGTTTCTATCCCGAGCACAGGTTGTGTACCTTTGGAGATAGATGTTTGTTGCCATCCAAGCACATGTTTCGTACCTTTGGAAGATTGTTTGTTGTCATTCCAAGCACAGGTTTCATACCTTTGGAAGATGTATTGTTGGATTCCAAGCACAGGTTTTGTACCTTTGGAGGATGTTTGTTTCTATCCCGAGCACAGGTTGTGTACCTTTGGAGATAGATGTTGGTTTTGATTCCAAGCACAGGTTTTGTACCTTTGGAAGATGTATTGTTCGATTCCGAGCACAGGTTTTGTACCTTTGGAAGATGTTTATTGCTATCCCGAGCACAGGTTGTGTACCTTTGGAGATAGATGTATTGTTCGATTCCGAGCAAAGGTTGTGTACCTTTAGAGATGTATACTTTGAATCCCGAGTTCAGAAATTCCCAGAGACTAAAGTGGTTGCATTTGCACGAAGTGTTCATTCCTAATGTTTTGAGGGTCGTCGTCCAATCCTAATGTGTTAAGGGTTGTGTCTCTTCTCTATCCTAATGTATTGATGATGTTATGTTTTTGATCCTGGGGTTTTAAGGGTCTTCGTCCAATCCTAATGTGTTGAGGGTTGTGTCTTTGCTGTATCCTAATGTATTGAGGGTATTAGTTTTTGTTCCTAAGGTATTGAGGGATATATTTATGCTTCCTGGTCGTTACCAAACTCTTTGAAAATCCAATGGTCATTGGTCTCCTTGGACTCGGTCGTTACCAATCTCTCCAGTTAAATCTAGTGGTTACTAGCATTATCCATGATCAATTGTTATTGGTACATTCTGATTTGGTTATCACCAGTCCCCTCTAAGTCCAGCAGTTACTGGCATTGCTTGAAAGCTAATCGTTTTTAGTATCGGAAGTTTGATTGTTACCAACTTCCCCATCTGAAGTCCTGTGTTTTATCAATATTGTTTGGAATTTCCAAATCGTAATTGGAACTTTGATTTGGTCATCACCATATCCCCCAGGAAGTCTAGTGGTATTTAGCACTTTTTGGGAATGGAACTTCGATTTGGTCGTCACCATATCCCCAGGAAGTCTAGTGGTATTTAGCACTTTTTGGGAACCGATCTAAGATCTTGGTCATCACCATCCTCCCCAGTAAGTCTAATGGAAACTAGCACTGTTTGAAGCTATTTGTTATTCTGGTCATCACCAGTCTCCCCAGTTGAAGTTTTGCTTTCCCAGTCAAGTCTCGGAACTAGTGGATACTAGTTTCCCCGACACGTCCGGTCTTGTTTCTAACCTTTTCCTGAAGATCCCGTTTGAACTCTTCGTTATAGGAAATTTTCTCATCTGGTTATCCACAGTGAGATTCGTGTCTTCATTCCGTCTTTTCCCCGGTGAAGATGTGTTTCCCCAGTGGAATTATTCCCCAGCAAAGTTTTCCCAAGTGGGTTTCTTCCCCAGTGTGGTTTGCATTTCTTTCCTTTCGTTTCCCCAATGAAGAATTGTCATCTTCCCTGGTGGGCTTCCTCATCTGGTTATTCCCAGTGAGGTTCGTATCTCCTTTCCCCAATGAAGATGTGTCTTCCCTGGTGGAATTTGCGTCCCCTACATGAAAGATTTCCTTGGACGAGCATCTTTAGTCATGTCTGGACTATCTTGCTTACTTCGCTTGGAATCTCTCCCCGGTGTGTTGGTTCCTCGTGAGTGGTTACTCGTCATTTTGTCGTTCTTTTATATTTGCCCGTGTGTCTGCATTTGTCTTGCATTAAAGCATTATATAGTACCATTTAGATTCATGGCATATTTGCATTCGTCTTTTTGCATACCGTCGGATCTAAGGGACAAAATTTCTGGTTTGCTATATTTAAATACCTTCCACTATGATTCTATGAGGATTGTCATCTCTCATTACCATCTAGTGAAGATATTTAAATAGGGGCATCTGTTGCACCCCAAATTTTGACCCCTTAGATCCTCATCATCATTGTAGGATTATATTCATTTGATTAACTAACCTTAACCCATTTTCAGTCTGTCTTTGTCAAGATGCAGATGAATCTGGATTCTGTACCGTCAAAATCAGGGCTTCGAGGGTTTGATCAATCAATTTTTTGGATTGATTCAACTTCAAACAAGATCAAATATTTTCCATTGGATCAAGTATAAATTCAATTTGAGGTGGTCACTCGGGAATTAAGAACAGTGCAGTTCAAGACGCCCGATTAGGGTTTTCGATCAGGAAAAGTCAACTGTAGTTTGAATTTTGATTTAAATAGTGTTTCAATGGTGGGATCAAGGTCTATTAAGCTCCTATGGATTGGTAAAGTCTATCCAAAGAGTTTCAAGTCCTCAGAATGCCCGGAACCCCAACAGTTGACTCGGTAGTCACCGATTGATCGAACGGTTGACCGAAAAGTCAACTCTTCAACAATAAGGAATTTGAATTCAAGATGTGAATAAAAAAATTTCCTTATGTCATATTACACCTTCCCATAAAATTTCATGACCATTGGATCAAGGGTTAGGGAGTAATCGCAAAAGTTGGGAAATTAAGGTTTTGAAAAGGGCAAAGCCATAACTCCTTAACCACACAAGGGTTTTTGACCTAGTTTCAAGGGGAATGAGTTCCTAACATAAGCATAAATATTGTAGTACCTAATTTGGGATTTTTAAAAAGTACAAGTGGGTTCCATAACTCTTCCTGGTTAGAGAGAACCAAGATCCACAAGTTGGCAAAAACTCACATTCGCAAAACTAGGTCAGCATGAGTTTTTTTTATTCCAAAACCTCTCCAAATCGATGCTAATCAAAGACTAAACCTCATTTATGATGTTTGTATTGATAATGAACATTTTTAATATCAATTCCCACGAAAATGGCACGAAGATCAAAGGAAATCATTATTTAATGCAAGTTGCAAAAGTGAATAGTGAAGAAAGAGAAAAAAGGAGGCTACCCTTGTCAAATCATCAACTTTACTTCAACAAGTCACCTCCTAACCTATAAAGCATGATGAAAACAATATATAGGACATGAAAAATATCTTAGTAGAGTGGCTTAAAGACAAGTATGAAGATTGCATTAGAAAACTCAAAGATTTTCATGATTGAAGGTTAAAATTGGCAATTTGCTTCACTTTTGCCCATACCTTGATCCAAGGCCTTTGGCTATAAATAGAACTCACTTCCTACATCACAAACACACCAGTTCCATGCTAGAAAATATCTAGAACTCTCTCCCTTACAAAATCATCAAATTCTTACAAAATCTCACTAAGTCTCCAAAATCCCTCAAAATCTATTTTTGCAAAACACCTTCCAAAACCATTTCCAAACTTTTTCCAACTCAAGAAACACATCAAACACATCAAATATGGTGTATTGAAGCTATCCAAATCACTTCCACACTTATGTAACAAGGTTTGAGTGAGTTGTTCTTTGAAATCTTTGGATTTTAGAGTTTTTCCTTCATTTACAAGGCATTTCGTCCACTAGCTTGCTTGGAGGTTCTTTGGAGCATCTATTCATCAACCTAGGAACATTTGAAGACCTTGTAAGAGCTCTCAATATCTCTGGTTTTCTTATTGCTTAAGCTTGCTTCAAGAGGTAAACCTAAAACTCATAAATGTGAACTTTCTACTTGCATTTCACATGCTACCATGAATGTTTTTAGGGTTTTCACCTTCCTATCTCTCATTTATTCATTTCAAAAATTTTATTCTCTTTTGAGTTTTATTTTAAAGTTATGATTTTGGCTTGTTAGCATCCTTGTGTACTTGAGTTTGACTAAAACTCTTGCTTGTAAGCATTTGTGTTTGATCTTCTCTTAAAACTTGAAAATTTTCCCCGTGAAGTTTTTAAACTTCTCACTTACATTTGTTGTGACATTATTTGATTACGCTTGATAATTGTAATTACATATGGCATCTTGTAAGCTCTAAGAAACCATTCTTTGTCAAGATACATCTTTATCTTTGTTAAGATCCCCTGCCCTCTTTGTTAAGATATATCCCCATCTTTGTTAAGATATGTTTGTGGTTGTGACTTCCTTATGCTTAAGTCTTGTAAGAACTTACCCTTCTTGATATTGTAATATCTTGATACTTGCTTTGGTTGTGACCATATATCTTGATTGAAATCATTAATATTGTAATATCTTAAATGCTTGCTTTGGTTGTAACCATTCATCCTGATTTAGATCCTTGCTTATTATAATATTCTTGATCATTCTTGGTTGTAACCATATCCCTTATATTCATCATGTGTGAATGTTTATGCTTTGATAAGTTTACTTTCCCCAAGTGATGGAACTCTTTAGTTCTCATCCAAGTTGCTTCATCTTTTCCCTTCCAAAAGAAAGTCTCTCTATTGACCCTTGGGTCATAGATAGCTCATTAAACTCATAGGTCTGGATAGAACCTTCCTCCCCTTTTGGTTTGGATAGAACCAATAGGATTTACATCATAGGTCTGGATAGAACCTTTTCCCCTTTTGGTCTGGATAGAACCAATAGGATTTAAATCATAGGTCTGGATAGAACCTTTCCCCCCTTTTGGTCTGGATAGAACCAATAGGATAATCTATAGGTCTGGATAGAACCTTCTCCCCTTTTTGGTCTGGATAGAACCAATAGGACTATAATTTATTAGGTCTGGATAGAACTTTCCCCTCCTTTTGGTCTGGATAGAACCAATAGGATTTAAACTCATAGGTCTGAATAGAACCTTCTCCCCCTTTTTGGTTTGGAAAGAACCAATAGATCCTTATTCTGTAGTTCGTGCCCAAACTACGAACGCTCTGATTTGTCATTGGACAATGAGAATACGTAGGCACAAGATGCGATATCTTGACGAGCAACGTTTCCCCTTTCTCCCACCTTTTGGTCTGGATAGAACCATTTGGTCTTACAACGTAGAACTTTAGGATAGAGTTTGGTTAACTCTATGTAAGAATCATGGATATGATTACTTACTTCCCTTTCTTGAGAGTTCAACATAGATTTAGAGAGTTGTATTAAACTCTACACAAGCATGGATATGTTTGTTCCCCTTTGAACCTTGATCATAATCAAGTGTTCTTCATCCCTTGTGAGGTGAACTACGATTGCTCTGATTCTATCCTAGTTAGGATACGTAGGCAGAGGATGTGACGTCTTTGCGAGCAAACTTAGAAACTATCTTTAGGTCTTAACCTACACCCTTTACCCAACCCAAACCTTAGCAAACATTTACCAACTTAGCATGCAAACAAACAAAAGTTTCCTGTAGAGTACTAAAGATGTCTAGGATGTGAAATACCTACCCTATGCATAACCAACCCCCGATCCCTGAATCTCTTAGCGTTGTTGTAACATCGCGCAAAAGGGTTTTTATTTCTTTAGACCTTTCCTTTGGATAAATTAAAGTCCGGTTGTAATCTAAGAATTAAAGATTCAAGTTAATTAATAGCTTGGTATCACGATTCTCACCGCAACTGTATGGACACATTGATGATTGAAGATTAGTCTGATCTAAGTATGGTCAGACCAGTTTGGTTTCGAGATCAATGCTTGGGTTTGGTTTTGAAGATTACATTAAAAATATATACTAGACCCATAATCCATTTTTATAGTCCATTACATAGAAGAATTGGTGTGAATTGTTAAACTAATTTCCATTACTTGGACTCTCACGACCTTCTTGAAAATAAGGCAAGCTGCCATGAGCCCAAATATCAGCCAAGAATCCTCCAAAGGCACGACCTCACCAGCTATTTCTTTTCCTACACACCACGAGCCACACATGGTCCGTAACATAAATACAATTGCAAAAATTATAAAACTCTGCAGAATGCGTTACTACATCACACAACACTAAAACGAGAATGAAAATGATGCACAAACACAATGTTACGAAACACACCACTCTTCTCACAAAACGACAAACCTTCTTCAAGAATTCCTCATAAACCTACCAAGTATAAAGGCCAGAACATTCTCTGAGAATGGGGAGGGGAGTTTGCAACCTCAACAACCTGTTTTGATTTCCCTCTTTCTTTCCTTGCTCAGCCCCATTTCCTCCATCACTTAGTCAATTTTTCAGAAGCTTATTCCAACATTCATCTTATCTCCAAAGTGACTTACGACAGCACCCCACCAACTCTTCACGCCTCACCCACTTCCTTCAACCCAGTTTATCCCTCTCATCTTTCTTCAAACCCAAAACCCCAAAACTTCTTTCAACAGCTTTTCGGATCCCATCTCAACCTCAACCATAAAACCACAGAAGACTCTTAAGAAAACCTAAAACTCCTAAAACCAAAACAAACCCAGAAACAGAGTAAGATGGAGAGAAAGATGAGATGATTCGAGAATGAAATTTATAACAGAACCGAGAGGAAAAGGGGGACGAACCTTTGGAGATGAACTTGAGACGAGATATGAAGCTGACTTAACCGCGCGCGAAGGTCGGAATATTTTCGTTTTTTCGTCACCATGAACATGGAACCAAGCTTGTTGTCGTCTTATTTCTTGTTTTTAGACAGATTGCTGTTGTGTTTTAAGCAAATACAGGGTTCCTTAAATTGAATTGGGTTTTTGGTGGGCTCTAAGGGGGTCCGCCGGGTTTTTTTATCTATTATTTTTTTACAGCATGTTGAGGTGATGGGCTATGAAGCCCGTATGATCCTCATGACTAGAGTCCATCTTGTTTTTATTTTGTACCCCCATTTTTCTTCACTTGTTTTTATTTTTTATTTTTTGCTTTTTTATTTTTGGATTTTAATATAACTATATCATTTTAGTTTCTAGAGTTTGTTTTAAGTAATCTTCAATATTTTCGCTATTTTGGGTTAAGTTTTTGTATATTTTCTTTTTATCTCAATTTTATTTCATTTAGCAGTCGATGACGAAACTCCAAGAATTATTATTGGTCAAATTATTGATAGATAATAATTTATCCAAGACCACTTTCTTTTTCTTTTCTCATTTTCTATTTTACCCCGATTTTATTTCATTTTATCGATCAATGAAGTCTTTACATTCTTAAACGTCGATTTATCGAAGTCGATAACCTTCACGATGTCAAATCTATGGAAAATGACCATTTGAGTATTTTTCTTTACTTTGGGATCGTGATAGGCTACCTTTGATTAATCGACATGAGTTTATGATTAAGACGAGATATCACTATTTTTCGTCTGTGCGACACGATTAAATTAGAGAATGGTCCTCAATATCATTTCTCTGTCTTGTTTTTAGCACAGATGTCAATTTACGCGACCTCCTATAGTTTGACTTTCATTTGAAGTCGAGCTACGACAGTTTAGCGTTACATTTTGTCCCGATTCAATTCATAAATCAACTAACCACTAACTTTACTTTTCGTCGATATACAATTGCTTTATTTTCAGTCAAATATACAATTGTTTTACTTTCAGTCAACATTATCTTGATTTATATTATCTTGTTCATATACTTGTTGATATTTATCTCGATTATATTATTGTGAATATTATCTCGATTATATTGTTATATATCTTGTTATATTATTCATATTATACATATTCATATTGATCATCTCCTATTCATATTCAATCCGAAAACACTTAACGAAATATCGAAACGATAAAAGCCTAAATTGGTGGACTGTTGGTTATTTGTCCGAGCAATGAACTATTGGACTTTGTCAGAAACCCTAGCTTGGAGTTTTGTTCGACTTTTGCTCAAGGAATAGTTTAGAACACTTCGCACACACACGACTTTCTCTTGGGGTACCTTACAACGAGACCAGTTATTTCGTGCAATCCCGTGTAACTCACATGTACCCCTCTCCCATTTCAATGTACGCATTCGCTCTGCTTCGATCATGGTTTATCTTCTAGGAGCACCCATAGGGACTAGCATAGATTAAACTGTTTTCAAACTAATTCTCGATTTGTCATCGAGCCATTTTCAAACACCCTCCGTAAGACGAGTGCTCGTTCACATTCGCCATCAACCAATTACACACACTTTCACATTTCATCGTGGTTTCGAAATTGGGGGCACCCTCAAGGACTAGTATCGTTTCTCACAACTTGACCCTTGACTCGTCGTCAATTCGGTTCCATTTTCAAACCTACTTTCATTTCAACACGTTTTGCACGCGTATATAATAAGTCAAACCCTTGATCCAACGTCAAGTGGTATTTTTAAAATCGAGTTGTAAGTCGAGTGACTTTTGCCTCGCAGTCCATCTCTTTTCGCTCTCGAGGCGATTCAATCTTTTTACAAACGATTTTCTAAACAAATAACGAAGGAATAAGATTCTTTGAGTCTAGCATTCATTGAATCTTCAAATGAATGACTCTTGAAGCACACACTTTGGGTTGTCGTTCATTCACCCTTTCATCTTAAAGTATCTAATCTTATTCAAACATATTTTATAATCAAACTTATGAAATAAGGATATTCTTAGAGTCTAGCATTCCTAGAATCTTCGAACGAGTAACTCCCGAGGCACGCCCTTGAGTTGTTATTAGTTTAATCTTTCAAATTCAAAACGTTCATCTCTTTCTCACAACCCTATCCAATCAATTTCCGAAAGGACTGAGTTCTTGGAATCTCGCATTCCTTGAATTCTTGAGTGACACCTCTCGAGGCATGCCCTAGGGTTGCTTGTCAGTCAATTTTTCGCTTATCAACTTTAAACCAATTCAACCTCGTCTTTTCGTGGTCGTTACCACGAACTACGGACGATCTGATTCTTCATTCTCATCTAAAGGTAAGATACGTAGGTACAAGATTGCGATGATCTTGGCAAGCACACTTCTATCTTTCTCTGTTATTCCATCACAATTATATCCTTTTTCCGTTTCCCCCATCCTTTTTCGTAGTCTAACTACGACACTCTGATTTCTCATTCTCGTCCGAATGAGCATACATAGGCACAAGGGCCCCAATCCTTGGCGAGCACCCTATCCTTTAGCCATCCCATTTCCCTGAGCACCTTTATTCCTCTACCCTACCAATCCGCTTTTATTGATGAGAAGAAAACAAACAAGCTTAGATAACGCCCATTGCAAATTACCCTAAGAGGTTCCCGTTGAGTACAACGGACGTGAGGGGTGCTAATACCTTCCCCTTGCGTAACCGACTCCCGAACCCGAAACATTGGTTACGATAAGCATGTTCCTATCCTTTCATCTTAAGAGGTTTTCTCGATATTTTCCTATCCCGTTTATTCGGGATAAATAAAGTTTGGTGGCGACTCTGCCGAACCGCATTTCCACACCTTTCATGTGAGGGTCGTTTCTTCGAATTATCTTACATGATTTTTCGAGGTGTGATAGCTGGCGACTCTGTTGGGGACTATTTGCTCCATGCAAGAGAGAGTCGAGCCTATCTTAAGGTTTTGTGAGGAGTGTTGCCTTTATTTTTTCTTCTTCTCGTTTATGTATTTGTTCTCTTGTGGCTTTTATATATGCCTGTTATCTTTCTTTGCCTGTTGGTTTTTGGGATGACATCATGAGTAACACTCTGCACCTGAGCTTTGGTAAAAGCAGAGAGTACACATAGTTTAGAATTGGTAGTTGAGTAGTGTTAGTCCCTAAAGACTTTCTCCTTGTGCGCCTAGCATGAAAGCTCCCCTAGAGGAGACCTATTCGTAGATCCTGCTGTAATGCAGCTAGCCTGTGGCACAACTTGATTAATGAAGGGTATGTGATTATTGGAACCCTTTTTAGAACCAATTCCAATATTGGTGGTCGTGTAGTGTTAGTCTCTAAGGATTCGCTCCTTGTGTACCTAGCATGAGGGCTCCACTCAGGAGAGACCTTGTCGTCATTATCGTCGTAATACATCTAGCCTATTGCGTGACGCTAATGTGATTAGTGTCCATGATCCTGAGAACGTAGAAACCATCCCGTGATTGGGTTTATGGGTAGAGAATTTAGATCTTCTCGTATAGGGACTACCTATAAAGTTTCTTTGATCAGAAGTTGTGGTTATCTACCTGTTATGGTTACCAACTTCAGAATTGCTTGAACTGTGATCCTGCGATCCTGGATCTTGCATCTTGCATTGCATCTCACATATCATTTGCCTTGTATTTGTTGTGCATCTTGCATTTTCATTCCTTCGGCAGAATCTCATTTCTCCCTCTTTCCTCTCCAGTAAATCAAGCTAATTCCTCAATACCAGTATGCAACTAGAGCCAATGAGCCAATACAAGATGAATGATGGAATAGATTCAGCAAGAACAAGTTGCTTTTCGAGAAGAGTTGGACTCCATCAAATGAAATATTGACCAAATCCTTGAAGCCCTCCTGACGGCCAGAAAGGAGGAAGAACAGCGTGAAGCTGCTGTTGTCGCCAACAACAATGGGCAGGTGCAAGAGTCTACTTCGAGACTTTCGGTTCCTATTCCTAACCCTTACGGGATACCAATGAACTTCGCTATCGCAGCTGAAGGAACCACTTCTCAACCAATCACAGTACCTGGAGTTACTATTGGAGCTATTCCGCAAGCGCAACCTACTGTTGTTCAGATCCCCTCTAAAGATAATCTGATGGACCAGTATGATGATGTTCAAAACTATCATGCTGCTATCCCCATTGCCAGTCTTATTGCTGCTCAGGATTTCAAAGCTATCAAGATGTGTCGTGATCTAGTTGAGAAACTCCGAGTCATGGAGGGGCACAACTCAAGTTCTTTCAATGCTCTGGAATTGTGCTTGGTGCCTGATGTTGTCATACCTCCCAAGTTCAAAGTGCCTAAATTCTCAAAGTACAAAGGCCTCAGCTGCCCAAACATTCATCTCAAGATGTACTGTCATAAGATGGTTGCCTATGCCAGAGACGAAAAGCTAATAATTCATTGCTTCCAAGACAACTTGTCTGGGGTATCACTCGAATGGTATATGCAGCTAGAGTGTAACAGTGTGCACACTTGGTCTGAGCTAGCTGATTTATTTGTCTAGAAATACAAGTACAACACTTACCTTGCTCCGAATCGTACTCAACTTCAGAATATGACTCAGAAGGACATCGAATCCTTCAAGGAGTACGCGCAACGATGGAGAGAGCTAGTCGCAAGGGTGCATCCACCTCTTGTTGACCGTGAACTAATTGACATATTCATGGGTACCTTGCAAGGCCAGTACTACGAGAAACTAATCGGTAGTGTCTCTGCTGGATTCTTTGACTTGGTGATCATCGGTGAGAGAATTGAAGAAGGGTTGAAGAGTGGAAAGATCCAAGGAGGTTCTAGCAACCAAGCTGGTTCCAAGAAGCCTTTCAACGGATACAAGAAAAAAGAGGGTGAAACAAATGTTGTCTCTGTGCAGAAAAGGCAAGCTCCTCAACAAGCTCCTGCTCATATGCCTTATCAAATCCCCTGATATCGATATCTGTATGTTGTTGTTGCGCAATACGCTTTGATGTCTTATCCTCCAGCAAATCAAGCTCAAATGCCTCAGCAACAAGCATATAATCAGCAAGGATGTCAGTATCCTCCTCAGTAACAACAATTACAAGCTGCTCAACAACAGCAAAGTGCTCGCCAACAGCGTCAGCAGAGAACGTGGAGGCCAGACAAAGTTTTTGATCGTCTACCAATGTCGTATGCTAAAATATTTGCACAGTTGATTGAGAAAAAGGTTGTTGTTCCAAGAGATTTGGCTCCCCTAACTATCCTTCCTGCCGACTACGATGCAAATGCTTATTGTGAGTTTCATAAGGGTGCTCCAGGTCACACCATTGAGAACTGCAACAAGAACAAAATTCAAGACATGATTGACAGGGATGATATCAACTTCAATGGGAAGTCTCCAAATGTCATCAATAATCCAATGCTACCGGCCAGCTAGTGCCAACATCAGATCAAATCCAGTCAAGTCAAGTTCATCTCCCAGAAGAAGGCAATCATGTTGCTATTCCATTATTTCCATTCTTGTATATTGTTTTTGTTTGTTTAAGGATTGTATGCTTTAAACATTGTTATTCATATTTGGTTTCATTGATGTATTGTTATGCATGTTTTGAATTAGTTATGTCGTATTCACTCATTTTTATCACAAGCACTGACACATTTGTTCACTTCACTCTTTATCAACTGTTGTTTAGCATGATTTGAGGGAGGATGACAAAAATGAAATACTCATAATTGCAAACTATATGCTTTCAAACATAATCTTGTCGATGATGTACAGACATTGTTTCAATTTCCCAAAACACTGGAGATACAAGGAGTTAATCCCTAGTAAACCACTTCGAACCTAGAAGTAGCAGTTTCCTTCGGATATTCAAACCTTTACACTCAACCTGGGGCAGGGTAGTGTTCAGTTAAACCAATTCCGCACCCGAATAACAAAAAGCAAAATCCAAAAAGACATGATGGTTGTTCATCACTGACCCATGATTTGGCAGTCACAATCCTCCAACAGAATAAAAAAAAAAATCAAAAGCCTGCTAAGTCAAGCCCCTCAAAGGGGACTTAGGCAAAAATCAAGGCAATCCCGATGGATTTGACAAGCAAAGTCAGTCCATGCAAAAGTTAGGGATCAAAAACAAAAACAAAAACAAAAGAGGTCTTCAAACCCTCAACAAAAACAAAATAAAATCCAGTGACCAACATATCAATAACCAAAGGGTCACTGACATCCATCAAAAAACAAAAATAAGGTAACTGCCACATCAAGCAAACCTTGAATCATCAAGCTTACACCGTCAGGCTAGCATGTACGGAATTAGCTGAACGTAGGGCTGAATATCATTACGAAGACAGGGTGGGTACTGTCGCTACTGCGAAAATAAGGTGCTGGAAAAATAGAAGAGTCGCCACCTTTCGTTATTTATCCCTCAGAGCGGGAAAGGGAACGATCAGAAAAACCTGACGAAAAGGTATAAGATGAGGTCATCGCAACCAATGTCTGGGTTCGGGAGTCGGTTACACAAGGGGAAGGTATTAGTACCCCTCACGTCCATCGTACTCGATGGAATCCACGCTTGTTGTGTTTATCTGACGGGTTGGTTTTATCTATCTACCTATCAAGGCTGGCTTAAAAAAAGAAAAGAAAATGACTCGGCAAAGCGTCGCACTTTATGCCTACGTATTCTCATCAGAGAACGAGAAATTAGAGTCAATGTAGTTCGGCTAACTATGGGTTGCGAGGAAGGTGGCTCGCCAATACCTCAGTATTGTGCCTACGTACTCTCAACAGATATGAGAGATCAGAGCTTACGTAGTTCGGGATAATACGGATTGCGGGATTCAGATTAATCTGTTTTATCGAGTAGGGTTAACAAGCAGTTCCAGCAGTTTGGTGTATGCAGCTCGACCCTTGGAGACTTATGCATTACCGTTTGCGGTAGAACTGGGAGTTAACGACACTCTTTTCTTTAGAAAAGCTTCCTTTGAATTATGGGCCCACGGGGCAAAAAGGTTTGAAGTTTGTTTTCTGTCTTTTACGGAAGAACTGTTTTTTATGTTTGTCTGTAGTTTGTACAACACTAGAGACTATGACCTGGGAACGAATGCGTCGCATATCGTCCAAAGGACGTATACTAAACATTCTAGACGATTGAGAGGAGGCCGCTCAATTATCATTACCCAAGTAGCTTAAGGCTCGTATTGCGCTTATACTAATCTGCCTTTATTACGTTTTTTATTGTTGTTTCAAGATGAGAAGAGAGAACATGCTCAACTAAGGGGAGACTATCAAGTCCTAGTGTTGTCATGTCAAGGATTCATCTTATGGTTGAGGCTTGAAACAGGAAACTCCTAGAAGTTATCATGCATAGGTTTCAACCTAAAGTTCTAATCATCACTTCCTTATCAATGGAAGTGAGATTCCTAGGGGATCATGTCAATGATAAACAGAAACAAATAAAGCATCAGCTTAACAGTAAACAGTAAACGACTGTAAAATGCATGCAATGCAAGTGAGGGAGGAAATGTGTGTGGGCATCAACCTCCACAAGCTCGTCTCAACCTCAAGCTAGATATGAATAACTGTAATCATACAGAAAAAATAAAATTCCATCAAGTAAGTCACAAACCACATAGGCAAGGGAGCAGGGCTCTACCGAATACCAGCAAGCAAAGCCATACAGTAAAAATACAAGCAGAGGGAGCAAATCAACCTCTAATGCAATCATGCTCCTAGCTTAAAACAATCTAAACATGAACTTATTCTAATGCATCAAGCAATTCAAACAAGTCACATCAATACAGTTGCACAAAAAGCAAACAGACAGGAAAGAAAGCAGATCAACAGCTTCCCCAGCTTCACAGCAAAGCAATCTTCTGACAGCAACTCAGTCCTCAGTCTGTAACTATCCCTTAAGGCTTTCATCTTCAATAGCAAGTGTCAACTTGATTCTTCAATATTTTAATGCATCAAACACAAGTATCAACTTGTTCTTCTCCTTCAAGCTTCAGCTCTTTCTTCATCCTTAATTTAATCTTCTTCACAAGTGTCAACTTGTTCCTCTTGATCTTCAAGCTTCAGCTCCAAAGGCAGTCTTCAAACACAGGGGAAGTGCAACCTCTAACATCTTCTATCTTCTAACAAGGAACTCCATCCTCCAGCAAGGGAGAAGGATTCATCTAACAAGAGCAAGGTGGGGATAGGGAGAAGCAAAGTGAAGACCAAAGGTCACCTCTAAGCACTCCACCATCAAAGAAAGGAACCCTCAAAGGTTCTACCAACTTGTGAGGAGCCACATATCCTACCAAAGGAGGGATGGGGCCTTCACAACGGGACCTTACATCATAGGGAGGAATGGAAGTGATCAACACCTTCCATGTTTCATGAAGGAAGAAAATCTATTCTAAGAGATCTCCCTAAAACCCTAATCCTTAACCCTAAACAAACTACACCAAAGGGAGATAAATCTTCAAGTCCAAGCTCCACCATGCATTCCACAGCAGCTCCCACAAGTCTTCATCATCATCCAAGAGCAAGAGAAGCAAAACCCTATTCTAAGGGAACTAATGAAATCATTCTAGTTGAGTTAACAAGTTAGGATAACCTAAAACCTAGTATTAAAGTTAATTCTACCTAAAATACTAAAATCAATTATAAAATCCTACAAAAATAACTATGGGAGCCTATGTCAATCATGACTCTACCATGTTAATTCCAGAGATCAAATCCTCAAATAAGACCTAGAAATAAATTCTACACTACAAGGTACTAAACTTAAACCCTAAAAGGAAGCACCTAAAGTTTTAACCTAAAAACACCACCTAATTTAACCACAAAAATGTGAAAAAATACTATGGGAGAATACATGTCTAAGCTAATCACACACAAAAAATCAAGCCAAAACTCATCACCAAGTGATCACACTAAAATCATTAAACAGAGGTGTCAACCATGGCAATTTTATTATCAAATAAAATGTAAAAAATTCACAAAAATTGAAAATGCATGACTTTCCTAATATTTTTATTCAATAAAATTCTAGATTCAATCATGAATCAAGGGGAAAAAACTTGGAATTAATTGCCCTATTTCCTATTTTTCATGAATTATTTTCAAACTAACATGAAATGATGAAATTAAAAGAAAAACAAAAGAAATAATAAAAGTTGCGTATCAAATAGCAATTCAAGTCAGTTCAAATCCTGGGTTAGGCCAGATGGGTGTGGATATCAATCCAAGTGCTAGGCCCATTTACTTCAGTTAATGAAACGGTGCGTATTGATGGAGGGTCAAAGTCAGAGTTTTCAAACTCAATCGTGGCCGTCTGCTTGGTTTACTTGGTCAAGTCTTCATGATGATCCAACGCTCCAGGTGCATCTTCTTCATTCAAACGTTCAGGCATGGAGGGAAACCAGACGGTGGCCTGAGCAGTGGCGCCACCGTCTTCTACGGTGAGGTCCAATATACAGGTCATCCAAAATTACAAAATGGTACATCATCTCACTCCATTTTTCATGCTGATCATGAATCCAGCCTTAGAATCATCTAAATCTCCATGAATTTTCAAACCCGATAGCCATTCTAAAATACACCTCATTCTTGAATTTCATCAGAACTTCAATTAAATGCACAGAAATGATCCTTATCTCATGGTGATCAATTTCCCCTATCTAATCTTGATTATCAATCCACGAATTGCAAGAATTCAGCTTCAATAGAAAATGATCCACATCCTAACTTGTCTCTAATTCCCAAATTGATCATCTCAAATCCATCTATACATCATCCAGATCCTAACCACCTATATATTTCTATCTATCTCCTCCTAGATTATGCACAAAAACGAAATGTACCAACCTGTGTTCAGAGGTGTAACAGAAGGGGTTCTTGATCACTTCAGCCTCCAAGATGATGCAGATACACTCCAAAACTCCTTCCAAAGCTAATGCAATCTTCAATTTCCCCTGAATTGGCCTTGAACTCAGAACTCGATCTCAACTTGCACCTCTGAAATTTCGACTTCACTCTCTGCTTCAGGCTTCAATCTCTTCCAAAAAATAAACTGAATACACTTATCAACTTATATAGAACTCATTAGAATCATCTAGAACTCTCTCAAAGCTTCAGAATGAGAAATTGGATTTTCAAATTCTCTCCAAAATCTCAGTTACACCAGTCACGATTCCCACTCTGTTTTGGCCTTAGCAAGCTTGCATTCAACTTCTCATGAGATTTTGAACATGAATGGTGATGTTTCCCTCCTTGTTTTCATCCAATGGCTTGTGTATGTCATGTTACTTCATCATGAAGAAACAAAGAAAAAGGGCATGATATGAGACTCAAACCAAAATTCTAACATTGCCAAAGTTTCTAAAATGCTTTTTCCATTCAAAAAATGATGTTACTTTGCTTCATTTGCATACAAAATGATTTATTTGAATTTTTGGTCATTTAATCCATTTTAATCCTTCCTTTTTCACCACTTCTTGAACCAAGTCTTTCCTTGAGCCATTTCAATGTTTCCTTGATGCATGGTCAAGGTTAAAACCCCATTTTGAGCAACTCTCAAGTTGAACAAAATTTCATTTGAGGTGTCTAAGTTGGTGAAAATGACCTATAACCAAGAATGACCTATAATCATAACTTCCCAAAATACCCTTGACTTGTCAAAGCCATAACTTGAGTTCTACAAATCCTATCAAGGACTTCTAGTAATCTATAGAAAGCTAAGAGAATAAGGAACAACATCCATGTTGACCAAAAGTTCATAGAAATCATCCTTTGTGTCATGCAAGTTGGGTAACTTTCAAGCTCCAAATTCACATGCCTCAGATGACTTGTAACTTGTCTGGCTTATAACTTGAGTTCTATAAACCCTATCAATGACTTTTAGTACTCAAATTAAAGCTAAGCTCATGCTCTACAACAATAATGTTGGGGTCAATATGAGATGACCATCATATCTTGAGCTAAATTGTCTTGAAGATAGGGGTCAAACTAGAGGATTTTACACTGTCAAGTCTTAGAAACCCTAGCTTGAAACTTCTCCAACTCCTCAATCATGATGAGTTAACCTTGGAATCATACTTATAACATCTCAATGTATTAATCCATGATCACATGGCTCTTGGTTTAAGTCTCAACCTTCTTCAAATCATCAGTTGACTTAGGGTTGACCCAATCAAACCCTAGCTGCACCACTCATGGCTGAGCCTTCTTAATCTTGCACAATGACCTGTCTAGGCCTCAAAGTGATCTTCAACACTTCTCATGAGCTCTTTCAAGACCTCCAGTCCATCCTCATGCCTTCAGAATCATCTGATGGTTTTCCACAACTCTCAAGTTAGGAGACATACCTTTTTGGTTTCAACCACTCTTTCTGAGGATCTTTCAACTTCTCTGACAAGGGTATCAACTCTTGAACACTTGAATAACCTTCTTAGATAGCTTCATGGTCTTGTATAGCTCTTGATTGGTAATCATACCTCTTGATCTCCTGCACACATGTCAATGAAATGCAAATGATAATGCTAATGTGAATGAAATGAAACATAAGCTAGGTGAAGAAATGTTGGGCAAATTTTGGGGTGCAACAGGTACAAATCATACTTTGAGCCTAATATCCTTTGTTTCGATGAACCGTGAATCAGAGCATGTTACAACCCTCGAAAGACCTAATTGAGGCAAGGTTTATTCTGAAAGCATACTATTGCAAAGTTGCGTGAACTGACTCCTCACATATTTGCTAATCATCGCATTGGTGTCACTTTCCTTACTGTATCTTTCACACTGATCAATATTAGCATTACGTCTGGGCTAACAGCCCATTCGTTTCACACTATCACGACACCTCAAATGACATTTTTTTCAAAACTTGCATAAACTTTGCATTAAGATTACCATTTATGAATGTGTAATTTTTAACTACAAATCAGTGTTAGACATCAAAAACACTACAACAAGGGGCAATCAAAGAGGAACTTGACTTTCAGTGGCTGACACGAAGCAAGGCTACCTCAAAACCTACAGGTTAGGGCAAATCATTTCAACGACTCGATCAGGGGCAGGTTATCTCAAAGCATCCAAGTTTAGCTTTCAACTTCAGAACTGGTTAATCAGGAGCAGGCCATTACTGTGTTCATACTGGAGCAAGATCAGGTCACCCTGACCATCTAGCAGAGTTACAAACTTCTCCAAAGCAAGTTCACAAAGAACCACCAAGCGCTCAGACTTGGGGCATCAAGAGCATCTTCGTCTATTTCAATCATGACGTCTTCAGCGAACTGCATGTCGAGGAAGTCAATCCCTTCCACCACCCAAAGTCCAATCCGCATTGGCAACTACCTAAAGTCCACCACACTAGCGTCTTCACCTGCATTTCTAATTACCCGTATGCAAACACCATATACATCATACACATTGCATTCAATATCATAAACATTTGCATCATATGCATACCCAAACCATAGCATACGCCCCTAGCTCTTGCATCTTCGCGCGTCAGCATTTGCATTTGCATTTCCATTCGTTATGGAACATCATTACACATCAAGCATTCGCATATGCAAGTCAAGGTCCAAGATCAATTTTGAAGATTTCCAAGACAATCTTCTGCCCAGCCAGGGGCATATCATTCAAGACCGTGGGCTTCTCCCATGAAGTTGTTCAACCTTTTGTTGGGCAAATTCAAAAGTTTCAAAGCAACATTCAGCCTAGTCAGGGGCATTTTCAGCAAAGCCGTGAGCGTTCCTCATGAAGTTGTTCAACCTTTCGTTAACCAAGACAAGACATCACATAGAGTTCAGCCCAGACAGGGGCATCCTCTTCAAAGTTCATGGGCGTCCCTCGCGAAGTCATTTCAATCTTTTATGGTCAAAACCGTAACCTCCAAACAAGTCAGTGGGCATACCCCATTGATTCGTTTCAATCCAATCTTCCTCTTGGGTATTCCCCAGTGAGTTGTCTCCAGCAAGCGTGACCTTTGTCAATTTCCTCGCTATCATCCTTTTAGTGATAGCCAAACCTCGTTAGTCCAACCTAGCCTGCATCCTTTTGGTGTCGGTAACCTTCAAATTGGTGTTGTTCCATCATCCTTTTGGTGATAGCACCCTGCGTATGGGTTCGCTCCATCATCCTTTTGGTGATAGCACCCTGCGTATGGGTTTGCTCCATCATCCTTTTGGTTCCAGATTGTGCGAGTGTTACTCTATTATCCTTTTGGTGGTAGTAGCCGGTGTGAGTTTGCTCCATCATCCTTTTGGTGATGGTTCTATCATCCATTTGATGCCAAATTGTGCGAGTGTTGCTCTATCATCCTTTTGGTGGTAGTAGCCGGTGTGAGTTCTCTATGTCATCCTTTTGGTGGTGGGTATGCCATCCTTTTGGTGCCAGATTGTACGAGTGTTTGCTCTACCATCCTTTTGGTGGTAGTAGTCGGTGTGGGTTTGCTCCATCATCCTTTTGGTGATGAGTCTGTCATCCTTTTGGTGTCAGATTGTGCGAGTGTTGCTCTGCCATCCTTTTTGTGGTAATAGCCAGTCTGAGTTTGCTCCGTCATTCTTTTGGTGATGGGTCTGTCATCCTTTTGGTGCGAGTGTTTGCTCTACAATCCTTTTGGTGGTAGTAGCCGGTGTGAGTTCGCTCCATCATCCTTTTGCTGATGTGTCTATCATCCTTTTGGTGCCAGATTGTGCGAGTGTTTGCTCTACCATCCTTTTGGTGGTAGTAGCCGGTGTGGGTTTGCTCTATCATCCTTTTGGTGATGGGTCTGTCATCCTTTTGGTTCCAGATTGTGCGAGTGTTGCTCTGTTATCCTTTTGGTGGTAGTAGTCGGTGTGAGTTTGCTCCGTCATCCTTTTAGTGATGGGTCTATCATCCTTTTGGTGCCAGATTGTGTGAGTGTTTGCTCTACCATCCTTTTGGTAGTAGTAGCCGGTGTGAGTTTGCTCCATCATCCTTTTGATGGTGGGTCTGTCATCCTTTTGGTGCCAGATTGTGTGAGTGTTCTCCCTTATCCTTTTGGTAATGGACTCTTACTGTCTATTGTTGTCATATTATTTGAGTTATTATCCTTTTGAGTGATAATGACTTTTTCACTTTATTCAATGTCTACTCGAGGGTTGACGTTGATTCGTTATCCCATTTCCCAAACACTTTCTTTCTTTTCAGACAAAATCAAGGTTTTCTTCATATCTAATTGTCTTACACCTTAAAAGAATGAACGTTGTAGCCTTTCACCTTACTCGATCTAAGCCAATTAGATAGGGGCATCTGTCATACCCCAAATTTGTCCTACCTGTATATAGTTTTAATCTTGCACATCCATCCACTTAATGTGTTACTCCCTCTCATGGTACAAACTCAGGGTATCACAGGATTGGGAATAGTCTAGTTGAGGCTCGCTTGAGGCCTATTAGTGGGAGTGTGTGGACACATTGATGATTGAAGATTAGTCTGACCTAAGTATGGTCAGACCAGTTGATCAATGCTTGGGTCTGGTTGATGTGGGTTTGAGTTTGCAGTTAGGGTTTTCATGCCAACTCTGATCAGTTATGGGTGGACCAAGCTACTAGGCTTTGACAAGACAAATATTCCATCAATGTTTGTTTAGTTTGAGTCAAGGTCTTATACAATGTATTGAGATCTATGTGACATGGTTTTTCAATGCATCTGTTGTTCATTTGGTCCATAGTGGAAATTTTAGTCCCTTATTGTGCAAGTGGTAAAATTCAGAGAATGGAGAAATTAATGAATTCATTTTTTTCAAGGCTCTAGTTCATTCAAATATCAAGATTAATTCAAGTCTCATTCTAAGCTCAAAGAATTATCATGGTTAAGAGTTTCAAGCCGTTTCTAATTTACCATTTACATTATAGTCCATTTCATTTTAACCAAAGCTCATTATTTATTTTATCACCATTTTTTTAATACAACAACAAAATCATGTACAATAAGCTCAAGGCACAATTTCCACAAAGCCCATTTAGTCAAAGAAAAAATCATTGCTTTTGTTTTTGAGACCCATTCTTATTACAATAAAAATATAGACTAGGCCCATAATCCATTTTTCTAGTCCATTACATAGAAGAATTGGTGCAAATTGTTAAACTAATTTCCACTACCATGACTCTCACGGCCTTCTTGAAAATAAGGCAAGCTGCCATGAGCCCAAATTTCAGCCAAGAGTCATCCAAAGGCACGACCTCACCAACCATTTCTTTTCCTGCACACCATGAGCCACACATGGTCCGTAACATAAAAAGAATTGCAAAAATTATAAAACTCCGCAGAATGCGTTACTACAGCATACAACACTAAAACAAGAACAAAAATGATGCACAAACGCAATGTCGCGAAACACACCACTCTTCTCACAAAATGTAAAACCTTCTTCAAGAATTCCTCACAAACCTACCAAGTATAAAGGACAGAACACTTTCTAAGAATGGGGAGGAGAGTTTGCAACCTCAACAACCTGTTTTGATTTCCCTATTTCTTTCCTTGCTCAACCCAATTTCCTCCATCAGTTAGTCAAATTTTCAGAAGCTTATTCCAACTTTCATCTTATCTCCAAAGTGACTTACAACAACAACCCACCAACTCTTCACGCCTCACCCACTTCCTTCAACCCAGTTCATCCCTCTCATCTTTCTTCAAATCCCAAACCCCAAAACTTCTTTCAACAGCTTTTCAAATCCCATCTCAACCTCAACCATAAAACCACAGAAGACTCTTAAGAAAACCTAAAACTCCTAGAACAAAAACAAACCCAGAAACAGAGTAAGATGGAGAGAAAGATGAGATGATTCGAGAATGAAATTCATAATAGAACCGAGAGGAAAAGAGCGGAGAACCTTTTGAGATGAACTTGAGACGAGATATGGAGTTGACTTAACCGTGCGCGAAGGTCAAAATACTTTCGTTTTTTTCGTCACCATGAACGTGGAACCAAGCTTGTTGCCGTCTTATTTCTTATTTTTAGACAGATTACTATTGTGTTTTAAGCAAATACAGGGTTCCTTAAATTAATTGGGTTTTTGGTGGGCTCTAAGGGGGTCCGCCGTTTTTTTTATATGGGCTGTGAAGCCCGTATGATCCTCATGACTAGAGTCCACCCTGTTTTTATTTTGTACCCCCATTTTTCTTCACTTCTTTCTATTTGTTTTTTTGCTTTTCTTTTTTTTGGATTTTAATATAACTTTATCATTTTAGTTTCTAAAGTTTGTTTTACGTAATCTTCAATATTTTCGTTATTTTGGGTTAAGTTTTTGTATATTTTCTTTTTATCTCAATTTTATTTCATTTAGCGGTCGATGACGAAACTCCAAGAATTATTATTGGTCAAATTATTGATTGATAATAATTTATCCGATACCACTTTCTTTTTCTTTTCTCATTTTCTATTTCACCCTGATTTTATTTCATTTTATCGATCAATGAAGTCTTTACATTCTTAAACATCGATTTATCAAAGTCGATAACCTTCACGATATCAAATCTATGGAAAATGACCATTTGGTCATTTTCTTTACTTTGGGATCGTGATAGGCTACCTTTGATTAATCGACATGAGTTTATGATTAAGATGAGATCTCGCTCTTTTTCGTCCGTGCTACACGATTAAATTGGAGAATGGTCCTCAATATCATTTCTCTAGGGAGTGAAAGATATATGCCAAAGAAATGCAAGGGTGGTATCATTCAGTTGTGTGTTGTGAAATAGAGAGCGTGTTATAAAGGCATTATGGAAGGTGGATGATTTTAAGAGAAAAAAATGGTGAAAAGTTCAATGAGGTGTATTGGAGAAGAGTTTTTGTCTTTTTAGCATGCAGGTTAATATATTATGATAGGAAAAAAAGAAAAATGTCTTGTGTACTAAGGGGCACGTGAGTATGGTTTCTATGTGCACAGTAAGAAAAAAAACAATGTATTTAAGTGCCAAGAATATGAAGATGAGCTACCGATTTTATTATTGATTCCCTTAAGTCTATGTTGCAATTTCCTTATGTGTGTATGGAAAGTATGTAGGTAGGGTGATGCGTGTTTAAAGTGGGTATTTCTTTTATTTTTATTAAACCCAAAAGTAAACAAGAAAAGAGAGTTAGAAATATACTAATGTAGAGTCTGAAAGCAAACGTGAGGGACTTGTGCATGCATGCTATACTGCCAGTAGGTGGTTTGTCGTTTTGGACATGCTGTGAAAGGCTTGAGGTTTTGTTTTGCAGGATTTTGTAGTGTTGGAAGACAACATTTAATGCTCTTGAATTTTTTAAGACAAAGGAAACAGAAACAATAATAAAAAACTAATTGAACTTTAACCAAATAAAATAAGAATTAATTAAAATTTTAACTAATTAAATTAAATTAAATAATTAAAAAAATCTTAACTAAAATATAAACTAAATTAAACATAAATTAAATTAATATATAAACTAAATTAAACTATAAACTAAATTAAACTATAAACTAAATTAATTCTAAATAATATCTTAAGATAATAAAACAAATTCTAAAATGGAATGATTAAATCGACTAAAAAAGCACGATTAATGATGAAACGAAATGTTTAACTAAAAAATGCAAAAATAGTTGACTTAAACTGATATGAAATGATCAAAGGATCTGAGGATAATATTTGGGGTATGACAATTGCCCCTATTTAATTATCTTTACCGGATGACAAGAGTGATGATAATCTTTATGAAATCATGGCGAAGGGTATTTAAATACAGATAACTGAAAATTTTGTCCTTAGATGCAATAACATGTTATGCTATGGACAAGAGAAAATTATGCGATGCTGACATGCCATGAACTCTAGTATGATGAAAATGATGAGATGCTAAATGCAAAGAATGCAGACGAGACGAAAGCCAACAAGGATAGAGACAACACAATGAGTAAGCACTCCCTGGGGAGAAACAGCAGCACCAGGAAAGCAACAATCATCATCCATGAACAAAATTGGATAAAAAGAGTCACAACATTCAGAAGGTCATTGAATGAGGTGAGGAAAAATCTGGGAAATATATGAGGGACATTCAAGCAAACATCAGGGACATCAAGAAAAGCAATGAATGAACTCTGGAGATCAACAAACGATAGAGGCATTTGGAAAAACATTGAATAAACTCCAGAACATATCCAGAAAAACATTGGATGGAGAATGAAAACAAACTTGAAAATATCCAACAACTATTAACCAAAGTCAGAAACGAATTAAAGATATCTAGAAGAGCATTAGATAAAGACAAAGATTCTGAAAGTACATCTGAAACATTTAGGAAACAATTAAATGTACGGGAAAAGTTTGAAGACATATCTGGAAGAACATCAGATAAGCAACAAAGGAGTTCTGGAAGAACATTAGAAAAACAATACATATCTGGAAAAGCATCAGATAGGTACAAAGGAGTTGAGATTATGGAAAAACATTAGAATAAAAAGTCATATCCGGAAAAGCATCAGATAGATACAAAGAGGCTCTGGAAAAACATCAGAAGCAAAAGTTGTATTCGGAAAAGCATCAGATAGACACAAAAGGGGTTCTGGATCCACCACCAAAAGGTGGATCAAGAGGATGTCATCGAGTTCATTCAAAAGTACATCATTTACAGGTTTGGAATACCAGAAATAATTACGACAGAGAAAGGGTCAGTGTTTACTGGTCGAAAGATGCAGGAGTTTTCTAAGGAGATGGGATTCAAACTCCTAACCTCGACACCTTATTATGCTCAGGCTAATGGTCAAGTTGAAGCAGCAAATAAAGTGGTGATTGGGTTGATAAAAAAACATGTGGGAAAGAAGTCTAAAAATTGGCATAAGATGTTAGACCAGATCCTTTGAGTGTGTCGAACCTCTCCCAAAGAAGCCACCAATAGCACTCCTTTTCGTCTGACTTTTGGAGACGACGCAGTATTACCTGTTGAGATCTACCTACAGTCAATTAGGATTTAGAGACATCATGAAATTCTCCGCGAGACTTATTGGAATATGATGTTAGATGAGTTAGTGGATTTAGATGAGGAAAGACTTAAATCTCTAGAACTTTTAAGGAGGCAAAAGAAGAGTAGAAAAATCGTACAATAAAAAGGTTAAGGTTAAGACTTTTCGCCCGGAGACTTAGTTTGGAGGTTAATTTTGCCTATGGATCGAAAGGTCAGAGCCTTGGGAAAATGGTCCCCAAAACATGAAGGCCCATTCCAAATTACGCAAGTGTTCTTCAATGGAGCTTATGAAGTCGAAGAATTAAACGAAGATAAGAGAATCTTGAAAGTAAATGGCAAGTATTTGAAAAAAATACAAACCAATGCTTCAAGAAATTAAAATCTCTAGAGCATAATTCAATACATAAGGCAGAGCCAAAAATGGTATCCATAAAATGCCAAAATGGCTTAAATCATTACATAATCAAGTCTGGAAGACTATGACATATGATGGCCAAAAGTGAATATTACAAAATAATTAACAAGCTAAAATGGGAGATTCTCTTTCATTTTTACATATCTCGACTTCTGGAGTTCGAGGCGCCTTTCACACAAGGTTTTGTTGAACTTTAGACGGGCAACTTCTATTTCCAATTGTCGAGCTTCCTTAGCGAAAGTGATGGCATGATCAAGCTCTTTCGAGAGGCCAAAATCATCGAAGGCGGATAGCTCAACATTCTGTTTCTTGGCCTTCGAGATCTTGCTTCGAAGCTTCTTGATCTTTCGCTCCCAGGAAGTAATGTTCTTTTCATTAGAGGTAATCTCTTGCTTGGTTTTTTTCTTTTGCTTCCTCCAATTCTGCTACCCTATTCTCATACTTAGCGGCAACAGCCCAAGCTGTAGCCTCACTCCCAACTTTGGTCAAAATGGCATTTTAAATCTGAGGCAGGCACTTGAGATCCCCATAGACTTGGTCAATCATGGTGCCAAGTTCTAGGATAATGGTAGCAGACTTAGGGGAAATAGCGTGAATATCCACTTGTTGAAGGAGATTCTTCAAAAAGAGGTGGGTAACGTGGCCCATTTGCAAGATAGTGAAAAGGTCACCCTTGAAGATTTTTTCTTTGATCTTCTGGAGGATGTTCTCTTCAGGCTTGCTCAAAGCTTAACCTTCAGAGGTTGAAGTACTCAGAGTCTTGCCAGAAGAACTTCCTCGACTACAAAGAAGGATCTTGATGTACTGTCGAGGGTTGCTGAGTGTCAAGGCGTTGAGTTCTACTTCAGTAAGACCTGCTCCACACATGGTGGGCATTGCTTTGCCTTCAATAGCCGCACCAGTTGCTGGAATAGCAACAACCTCGACTGGGTTTGGCTCATTGTGAGGACCTTTCCCAGTATCTTCCTCTTCACTCTGGCCATCATCTCCTTTGTCTTCATCCATTTCGTCACCAGTTTTTCATCACTATGGCCGTCCAATTCAGATTGATGCATGGTTTCGTCTTCCTCCATATCCTCGCTCCCCGCTGGATCAACATTTTCAACGTCAAGAGTATTGCCCAATGGGGAATTGCCTGCATCAGCTAAGGATTTATTTTCCTCCATAGGGACACCTCTTGTATGACGTGTCTCAAGATTCTGCTGCGCATCATCTTCTTTGTGATCAGAACCATCAGTTTGAGACTGTTGGGTAGCAATTTTTGCAGGCGAAGGAGGAGCTGTTTCAAGGCCATGTTTATTAATTTCACCAAGTGAACTAATTCTAGAGCCCAAATAAGACATGGTATGGTAAGTAGGCTCACCTTGGATATTTAAGATGGTGGTTGGGGAAGGAGATTTGTCCAATATTGGCTTCGAACCACTTGCATCAGCCTGAATCAAAAGAAAATGATGATGGTCTGGGATTTGGTGGGGTTTCCAAGAAATTGTTTCATAATGGGCCATGATGTCATGGACGTGCTTGAAAAGTAGTTGAACAATTTATTTCTAGTCATGGGTAGTCAGTTGCATTAACATCTATGTAGAGGTCGAAAGATGGCGTCGAATTGGATGTTGTCAAAAAATAGCCTTTTTCTTCAGCCTGGTCGAAAAAGAAATTTTTGGGGGGCAATTTGTTAGCTCACAAATTCGACGCCCACATTAAATTAAAGTGTTTGGGTGAAATATTAAATTCTCGAAGGAATATTGAAAAACCTTCGAGTGGGTCTTGGCCATGAATAGAAACGAAGGCATTCACATAAGGAGGGAAGACTTTTGGGACTTAGAAAATATTTCAAAACATTAAAGAGGTCACCTTCGACCGAGAATGTTGGCCAAATACTAGTGGAATTTGAAATTCAAATAATGGAGGGAGTAGTTATGCTTTCTCATTGTTGAACAAGACAAGTGGCACACATCTAAGAAGCAACTACATGCAGCACGACACTTGTCAGAGGCTGATCATTTTAGGAGGTTAACAACAGTTAATTATATTATTATAAATAGGGGTTCTAGCAATAGAATTCAGTGTGTTGTAATTTAGTATTGTACAAGTCACTCCAAAATTTACTCAAAGTATCCGAGTGTAGAGAAAAGAGTTCTGGGAGAATGTATGTAATGTAAAAACACCATTTTACGTTTTAATGAAACTCACTTTCGCTTTATCTTAAAATTTTTTATCTTTCACTTCCTTGTAATTTATGTTTTCTGACATTATGCTTTATTTCGTTTAAGTGTTTTGAAAGCTCTTTACTTTGTTTCTTTCAAGTTCATGTCCTTTCTTTTCTGTCTAACCTTACACTTACATTAACCTTTTCCTCATAAACACCGTCAAAGTGTTTAGTTCCCTAGTATTTTCTTCAAAGTGAAATTTAGCACATCTCCTAGGATCAATCTGATCGATCCTGTGAGTCACCAAAGTTAGATTTGGAAGATTAGTGGTTGTTTTCCAATTTTCACAGGAAACACCAGTCCACAATTTTCTCCAATAGTTCTACCAATGTAGGCCATGAAGGTTCCACAGTCCTTTCAAGTTCCTCCAAATCACGTTCCTATAAATCAAACCCCAAAACACAAAATCATTCAAAACCCTACAAAAAAATCGAAAACAAAACAAAAGATAATAACCTGTTACCAGTTTACTAAGAAGGGTACGAATGGCAGCTCGAACGTGCTTGGGTTCAATAACATCGTAACGCAGAAACAGAAATTGCTCAGAAGAGGATTGGCTTCAACGACATCGGTTAGCGCATAAGGAGCCATGGATGAGAAGAAGAGGATGGGGTGAAGGAAGGAGAATTGGAGTTGTGAAGCGAATCAATGCAGAAGGGAAATGAAGAGACCAGATGGGTGGGGCAGGGGTTTGGTGCCTTTGAGTCTTTCTCTCACTACAAATTTACTTTTATTTATTTATTTTTAATTTTTTAAAATAAAAAATGGGCTATTTATTACCCAAGGCACGATAACTTGGCCGCTATAAAGGCAATAAATCCCAGCCATGGCTGAGCCTATGTTTGGGGTCATTGTATAATACTAAGGTAGTGTTTGGTAAAACTAGTTTATAGCTGATAGCTTTTAGCTGCTAGTTGATATTTATAGCTTTTAGCTGATAGTTGATAGCTTATAGCGGATGATTAGTAGCTGATAAATTAATTTGAGTGTTTGGTAAATTATCTGTTACATTAGCTGATAATTACAAAATGACTTAAAAGAATATTTTTAATTAAGAAATTTGTGATTTTATTATTTTATTATATTATATTATAAAATTAAATTTTATTCCATAAAAATAAATGTATTATTAACAACATGCAAAACAATTTTAATATATATGAAAAATCAAAAATATCACCAAAATATATAAATTTGTATATAATTTTTATGAGTTTTGCTATTTAGTATGAATATATTGACAATAAAATTCAATAAATAAAAAAATCAGTAAACCACACATGAAACAGGGGTATTTTATAAAGCCATTTATGAGGATATAAAAGTAAAAGTAATACTAATAACTACAATTTTTGATTTAGTTAACTCATTCTTTCATAAAATATAATTTTTTTTCCTAATTTTATAATAAAATTTAATAAAATACGTGAAATAATAACATTGTAATTTTGAATTTAGTTATATCAATCTAAAGTAATAACAAAAATAAGTTTATTGTCTAATATTTTATAATAAAATTGTAATAATATTATGAATTTTCTTCACCTTTGTTGATTTTATTGATTCTCCTAAATTGAGAATTATAAACATTATTATATGTTTTATATTTAATAAATAAAAGTAATATCTAATAAAGTAGAGAAAAATAGTAAAAATCTTCTATAACATTCTTCAAAATCTCCTTAAATTCAATCTTTTAATAGTAAATATTATATATATATATATATATATATATATATATATATATATATATATATATATATATATATATATATATATATATATATATATATATATATATATATATATATATATATATATATATATATATATATATATATATATATATATATATATATATATATATATATATATATATATATATATATATATATATATATATATATATATATATATATATATATATATATATATAAAATAAAAAGTTATAAGTTAAAAGCTATAAGCTCAAAAGCTACTTCAAATAGCTTTTGAAAAAAAGAAGATAAAAATAGTTAAAAAGCTATAAGCTAAAAGTTAAAAGGCATTTATCAAACAGAGCTTTTTAAACAAAATGGCAGTAATGACGACAACAATGAAGATAGTAACAACATTGTTTTTGCCAATAATGACGACAAAAATGGAAACAAGAACATTATTTTTGGTAATGGTTATCCCAACATAGGCGGTAATGGTCAAGAGCGTTCCTCGTACTCCCTCAAGGTCAATATTCCTAAAATGAATGGGAATAACTATAATGAATAGGCTTAAACCATTCAGTTGGTGTTGGATAGCAAAGGAAAACTTGATTTCTTAACAGAAGCGGTAGCTGAACCAACATCAGGAGATCCTTATTACAAACAATGGAATTTTGAAAACTCTTTGATTATTGTGTGGTTGTTAAGCTCTACGAAAATTGGAATAGGCCAGTCTTACATGTTTTTGCCTTCCACAAAGGATGTGTGGGAAGCTGTTAAGGAAACATACTTTGATATTTAAAACTCCTCCCAAATTTTTGGTTTAAAATTAAAGTTATGGCATGCGAAACAAGGTGACAGAAGTATAACTGTTTATTACAATGAGTTGTTGACACTGTGGCAAGAGTTGGATCTCTGTTATGATGACAATAAGAGGTGTACAGAAGACAATTTTTTGTTTCTCAAGAGGCAAGAAAATGATCATTTAGTCATGTTTCTCGTTGGGCTCAATAAAGACCTTGATGAGGTAAGAGGTAGAGTTTTAGGAAAAATACCATTGGCAACTCTTCATGAAACTTTTGCATAAATAAGAAGGGATGAGGCACGACAAGGAATTATGATGGTGTTGGCTGGGAGTTTCGACACCATGTTCCCATTTGAGAAACTAACAAAAATTAGAACTTTCTTAAATATGGTTGACTTTGACAGAAGTTAATGTGAAGTTATGTGAAGTGGTTCTCATAAGGAGACGTGCTTGGACAAAAACTTAGAAATATTTTCTACGTATAAAAGGTCACTTTGACGAAGGGGTATTTGGAGCCTTCCTTTGATAGAGATTTGAATTTCAAAATACGGATAGATAACCGTCTTTTGTCCATGTCTGTTTCTCAGGAGAGACGCGTGGAGAACTATGGTGAAACGAAGGCATGCAGGGCGAAACATGTCAACTTTTGGAAAAATGCTCGCTGGAGGTAGTTATTTCGACATATTATAAATAAGGGTCTTAGTATTAGGATTTCTGTGTGTTTAATTGTTGTACTATACTCAAAATTTACTCAAAGTATCCAAGTTAACGTGAGAAAATAGTTGCTATTGAGAAATGTACGTTGAAACACCATATTTTATTCAATAAGAATTTACTTTCTTTTATCAATTGCTTTTTACTGCATTTCTTTTACTTTGGAGTTATTTTCTTCATTGCATTTCTTTTATAAACTTTTACAAAGATTAAACTTTTCAACAAACAATCAACAATATTTTTACACTAATAAATGTTGTCGAAGTGTTCATCACTTTTCCAGAAATACATTAATACAATAGCTATGTCCTTAGAAGTCACTGGTTGATTCTGCAAGTAAAGCAAATTTTTGGAAGACCAGCGATTATTTACTAATTTTCACGGAAAACAAATTGGCACACCCGGTGGGACAGTGCTATTTTGTTTGAAAATATTATTTTTACTTTTTCTAGAAAATTTTTACTTTTAAGTTCTTCATTTTTATTTCTCCATACTTTGTTGCATGAGACTTAGGAGTGGTATAATAGCCACAAATAACGAAGAGAGACCAAAGAGAAGATACGAAAGGAGAATGGTGAATCCAAATCCACCAAATAACAAAAATAATGAAGAACCACCCCTTTCTTCTTCGACAGGAGGTCATATGGTTCCACACCAGTATTTAAAGTCGTACATTCTATGGTAAGTTCGACGACTGTGCAGTCGATTGCCTAGAGTGGTTCCATTTTATCCTATGTGGAAACACGGGGCCACCAGTGACTCCCCCTTCTAGTGGGAAATAATTCATTTAGGCCTTATGTGTCAGGGTTCTCAATGCCTTCAATAGAACGCGAACAACCTTATGGCATACCAACAACAGTGATGACAAGTTTACATAATGCGTCATCAATAATATGGGTCAAATTAGCCAGCCCTTAGGGACATGATTTCCTACCCATATGCCCAATATTACTAGCAATTCTGCAGTATTGGTAAGGCAATAGATGGATGAAAGTAATCATGAGATGGACCAAATGCTTGCCCAATAAATGGAAGTGATATTCAACTCCTTAATCCAGAATACTACCAAAACTAACCAACAATTGGCAGTGCAAATGACGTGCATTGCTGATTTCTTTGGTGTTCTACAACCCCCTCGACAGCCCAAGAGGGAATGGATGGTACATAATATTGGGTGGTGTCGCAACTCGAAAAATCATTCAAACACACGACCCTCACGCGAAAGGTTCAGAATGGCTGTTCGACAGAGTCGCCACCAAACTTTATTTATCCCGAACAAACAGGAGAGGAAAATATCAAGAAAACCTCTTAAAAACAAAGGAACACGACCGTTGCAACCTGATGTTCCGGGTTCGGGAGTCAGTTACGCAAGGGGAAGGTATTAGCACCCCTCACGTCCGTTGTACTCAACGGGAACCTCTTAATTCGAATTGTGGTGAACGTTAGCTAAGCTTAGTTGTTCTCTTCTCAATACTAAATGCGAAAACAATACTATAAAGGGATAGAGACGCTAGGGGAAATGGGGGGATAGGGTACTTGCCAAGGATTGGGGCCCTTGTGCCTACGTATGCTCATTCGGACGAGAATGAGAAATCAGAGCGTCATAGTTCAAGTACGGGAAATGATGGGGGAAATGAAAAATGAATAGGATTGTGGACGAAATGACGAAAAAAATGTATAGAAGTGTGGAATAGCGGAGAACAATGGAAATGTGCTTGCCAAGATCATCGCAATCTTGTGCCTACGTATCTTACATTCAAACGAGAATGAAGAATCAGAGCAGTCGTAGTTCTTGGTAACAACCATGAAAAAAGACAGGGTTGAATTGGTTTGAAGTCTGGATTAGATGACGTACTTGAAGTGTAAGAAAGGCTCCTCGGGCCCAAGTAATCGAGAGAAAGAGTCAAAGACTTAGCTCTCTCTCTTTTTCATCTTGAAAAGAAATTGTGTCTGAAAGGTGAGGTTGGGATCGGATGACGATTACTCAAAGCGTAAGAAAGGCTCCTCAGGCCCAAGTAATCGGGAAAAAAGAGTCAAAGACTTGGCTCTCTCTCTCTCTCTCTCTCTCTCTCTCTCTCTCTCTCTCTCTCTTTTTCATATCGAAAGAAATTGTGTTTGACATGATGAGTGGTCGAATAATGGTTAAATGTTGTCGAGTTGAAAATATTATTAGAGGCATCAATTGCTCACACACGAGTAAGATAACTCGCATCCAAACAATTAAAAGAGAGATAAAAGGCTCAATCCCTCTCTTTACACCTTAAAAATGAGTTAGATAATTATTTGTTGATTATGAAAATTTGCTTGACGTTGGATCAAGGTTTGACTCGTATTCGCGTGCAAAACATGTAGGAATGGAAATGGTTTGAGAAAATGGTTCGACGATGAGTCGAGGTTTTGGATTGAAAATGGAATCGGCATGATGACGAGTCAAGGGTTAAGATGTGAGAAACGATACTAGTCCCTGAGGGTGCTCCCAATATCGAAACCATGATGAAGTGTGTGCAATAGGTTGATGACGAATGCGGACGAGCACTCGACTTATGAAGGGTGTTTTAAAATGGCTCGATGACGAATCGAGAATTAGTTTGAAAATAGTTTAATCTACGCTAGTCCCAATGGGTGCTCCTAGAAGATAAACCAATAATCAAAGAAATACGAAACATATAACGGAATGGGAGAGGGGTACAAAGTAAATTACACAGGATTGCACGAAATAAAGGGTCTCATTGTCAGGTAGCCCAAGAAAAAGTCGTGTGTGTGCAATGTGTCCTAAACTAAACCTTGAGCAAAGTCGGGCACAACTCCAAGTTAGGGTACCTGAAAATGTCCAATGATCCAATAGTCCACCATTTTAGGCTTTTAGCGTTTTGATCATTTATTAAGTGTTTTCGAATATGGGTGAATAAGGGATGAATAGTATGAATATGACAATTATGAATAGTATGATAAGATAAAATGACATAATATCCACAATAATATAATGACTGAATTTAAAGCAGTTGATATTTGAAAAAAAGTAAAAGTTAGTCGTTAGTTTGTTATTAAATTGAATCGGGACAAATGTGACGCTAAACCGTCGTAGCTCGACTTATGATAAAAGTCGAACTATAGGAGGTCGTGTAAATTGATATCCGTGCTATGGACAAGATAGAGAAATGATATTGAGGATCATTCTCCGATTTAATCATGTCACACGGGCCAAAGAAAGGTGGGATCTCGTCTTAATCATAAACATTATGTCAATTAATCGAAGTTAGCCTATCACGACCCCAAAGTTAAGAAAATGACCCAAATGGTCATTTTCCATAGATTTGAAATTGTGAAGGTTATCAATTTCAATAAATCGACGCTTACAAATAGAAATACTTTATAGATCAAGGAAAATTAGATAAAATCGAAAATGAAGCAGAAATTGAAATAGAAAATAAAATGGTCTCGGATAAACTGTCATCTATCAATAATTTGACCGATAACAACTTATGAGATTTCGTCATTGACTCAAAAACAATAAAAATGAATAAAAATAAATAAAAATCGAAAATGAAAAGGTGAAAAGAAAGTCGGTCTCGAATTCATTATTATTTATTAATAATTTGATAAATAATAGTTTTGAGGACTCTTCATCGACCGAATAAATGAAGAACAATAAAAGTGAAATTAATTGAGAAAACATATTCATAGTTAAATTTTAAGAGTTAGGGAAAAAAATATTAAAAGATTTTTAAAACAAATCATTAAAACCTAGATAATTAAAATATTAAAAACTCTAAAAAACTATTTAGAATAAATATTTACAATTCTAAAAAAAACGTATTTAGAAAATAATTATAAAAAACTCAAAAATAAATTAGAAAAAAAATAATGAAAAAAGAGCTAAATTAGAAAGAAAACAAAATATTAAAACAAGAGGGGTTGTATGGAAATGGGCTGGTGCAGGAATTAAAAGAGTGTTGAGCAAAAAGTGGTATCACGTAAGTTCAAAACCCATCAGCCACAACCGAAAAAAAAAAGAAAGAAAAAACCTAACAGTACACTAAGATCAAACGGGTTAAGCCCATGATCCATGTAACCATTACACAAACCAAAGGCAACCAAATCAAAAGTAAGGATATACGAGACACCTCAAGAAACCTTTATCCATCTTCCAAATAGAGCTGAATCAGAACAACTTATAAAAGAAAAAAAAAGTAAAAACTTGGTTGAAGATTAACCGAACCTTTATCCATCTTCCAAGCTCGACTTAGGTTCGTCTCCACCACACTTTGTCTCGGCCAAAACGTTCCTCTCTTCTTATCCTAATTTCTTTCCATCTCTTTCGCTTTTGGGTTTGGTTTTGAAAAGGGATTTGTGGGTTATGTTAGGGTTCAATTGAGGTGAAGGGTTATATCCTGAAGAGATGAAGGTTAAAGAGGTTTGGGGATTTTTCGATTTGGGATTTAAGTTATGGCTCTGGAACGGGAAGAGGGTTGCGGTTTTGAGTCAAGATTGAAGATTTATCATTGTTCAGGTTGAAGAAGAACTCTTAAGGGGTGTGAGGTTTGATTTGAAGGTTGATGTTGGTTGAAAGAGTTTCATCTTATTTGGATTTGTAAAAGGGATGAAAAGGGTGGACGCCGGTTTGAAGAAGATTAAAAAGGTTTTTTTTTTGTAGAGAATGCTCTCTTAGAAAGTTTTTTTTGGGTCTTCTTGAGGTATATTGTTTATGTTGTGGGGATTGAAGAAAACATAACGACCATCTGTAACATTGTGGCAAAAATCCATCCTTTACGTTTTTACCGTACACACATGTTTCGGCAAATGGGGTTGTTTTTTGTGGTCCTGTTTTGTCCTATTATACAGGATCGTGAGCTGCTGCGAAATCAGCCAGCTGCTGCTGCCTGTGTAGAAAATACTTGGCTGCATTTTGTTATAGCGCAGCGTGCCGTACAGTTTGTTTTTTGTTTACGCAGGAGCTTTGTCATTTGTAATGGCTTGCCAAAATTCTAATGTATCGCGTGTTGGTTCAGGATCGGCTATCCGCTTGCAAGTTGCCTTTTTGTATGTTCTCTCTTGTGAGTTTGGTGAGGAAACCCGTGGTCACGATGCTAGCAGCAGGTTGGGACTATAGAGTTGATGGCTTTTGAACGCGAATGGTGCATCAACTTCATGTGGGTCTTTTTGTTAGAAAAAATTATGGATTTAATTATGCAAGATTTATACTAAACTTTTTAAATTGAATTTTGTTGAAACTTCCCTTGTTTTGCAGCTTTGTGAAAGTTCAATGACTCGGCTTGGCTCGTGTGATGCATAGAATTTTGGGTGAAGAATCTTGATGAAGGTAGCAAGGCGTGGCACATGCTAGAAAAGAACAGTATTTTTGTAATTTAGACAAATCCAACCGTGGCATTTGTATTTTAGTACTTATTTATGTTTCATTTTTTTATAAAATTTTTGTAGTAGATGAACTTTGCGATATGGTGATAAGAATGGGTCTGACCTCTTTGTGTAGAATTTTTGTGCAAAAATTTATTGAAATAAATATCACGGGCTTGAAAACTTTTGTATTGTGTTTGATTTTCCAATCTCGATTTTATTTTGTAATTCCTTAAATTTCCCGATTAACCAACAGTGAATAGAACTCAAATTTCTCTTAGAACTAGATAACCTGATTCATATACAAATGATTTGCTATAGCTAAAAATCGCAAACTTTAAACTTCAAACACCTACCATATACGCGACATTCCTTGGCCTTGATTATGAAACAACTCTTACCTGACCAACAAGTTAGATTATGACCACTTAATTTACTCAACCCTGTCTACCTACACTTGACTTAACAAACCTCAAATAGGCACCAGTTGAAACTTGCTTCGGTCCAATTCAAACTTGCAAAACCCTGAATTTAGGCCTCAGTCAGAATCAACTTACTCTTTGGATTTTGGGTATGGTTAGTGCATGTATCTACAAATGAAAATCATATACAGGTAAGACAAATTTGGGGTATGATAGATGCCCCTATCTAATTTTTTGTAACCTTGTAAAATGAATTGTTATGCCGTCCATCTTTAGAGGTATAAGATAATTAGATATGAAGAAAACCTTAAATTTGTTCGAAAAGAAAGAACAGCTTGGCAGTTGGGAATAATGAATCAAGGTCTACCCTTGGGCAAACAGTGAATAACTAGCAAAAGGTCGCCATCACCAAAAGGAGGATGGGATGAGACACACACGAACTACCACCAAAAGGATTATAGAGCAAAACACTCACACAATCTGGCACCAACGAGATGACAAAACCACTACCAAAAGGATGACAGAGCGAACTCACACCGGCTACTACCACCAAAAGGATGGTAGAGCAAAACGCTCGTACAATATGGAACCAACGAGATGACAGACCCACCACCAAAAGGATGACAGAGTAAACTCACACCGGCTACTACCACCAAAAGGATGATAGAGCAAACACTCGCATAATCTGGCAGCAACGAGATGACAGACCCATTACCAAAAGGATGACGGAGCAAACTCACACCGGCTACTACCCCAAAAGAATGATAGAGCAAAAACACTCCCACAATCTGACATCGACAAAATGAAAGATTCACCACCAAAATAATGACGGAGCAAACTCACACCGGCTACTACCACCAAAAGGACGATAGAGCAAAACACTTGCACAATCTGACATCGACGAAATGACAGAACCACCACCAAAAGGATGACAGAGCGAACTCACACCGGCTACTACCACAAAAAAGATGATATAGCAAAACACACTCGCATAATCTGGCATCGACGAAATGACAGACCCACTACCAAAAGGATGACGGAGCAAACTCACACACACAGGTTGCTATCACTTAAAAGGATGATAGAACGACACAAATTGAAGGTTACCAACACTAAAAGGATGCAGGCTAGGTTGAAACGACAAGGTTCAGCTATCACCAAAAGGATGATAGGCTTGGAGGTCATAGTTTTGGCGACAGAAGATTGAAGATTTCATGGAGAACGCCCATGAACTTTGAAGCGAATTCCCTGACTGGGCTGAGTTTGTCTTGATGTCCGGTCTTGGTCAACAAAAGGTTAAACAACTTCATGAGGAACGCTCACGGTTTTGTTGAAGTTGCCCCTGGATAGGATGAATCTTGCTTTGAAATACTTGGATTTACCCAACAAAAGGTTGAACAACTTCGTGGGAAACGCCCACAGTCTTGAATGATAAGCCCCTGACTGGGCTATATGTTGATTTGATATTCCGATCAACCAGGAGGTTGAAATACGTCATGGGAAACACCCATGGCCTTGAAAAAGATGCCCTTGACTGGGCTGAATCTTGCTTTGATATCCTTGAATTTCGTGGGAAAACCCATGATCTTGCAGAAAATACCCCTTACTGGGCTAATGATTGCTTTGAAGCTCTTGAATTTCGTGGGGGAAACCCACGATCTTGTGGAGAATGCCTTTGACTGGGCTGATGATGGTCTTGGAAATCTTCGAGACTGATCCTGGACCTTGACTTGCATATGCGAATGCTTGATGATAATAAAAAATGATAATGCAAATGCAAATGCTAACGCACGGAGATGCAAGAGCTGAGGAAGCATGATATGATTTGGTATGCATATGATGCAAGATGCTTATGATATCGAATGTAATGCGTATGATGCACATGATTGCAGACAGGTAACTGGAAATGTAGGTGATAAGAGGTGCCAGCGTGGTGGTTTTTTGGTAGTTGCCAATGAGGATTGGACTTTGGATGGTGGGAGGGTTTGACTTCCTCGACACACAATTTGCTAAAGACGCCACGATTGAAGTAGAAGATGTTTTGGATGCCCCAAGTCCGAGCACTTGATGGTTTTGTTGTGAATTTGCTTCAGTGAAGATTGCAACTCTGCTTGATGGTCAAGACGACCTGGTCTTGCCCCGATTTGAACATGGTAATGGTCTGCCCCAGATTAACTAATTCTGAAGTTGAAGCTGAACTTTGAGGCTTTGGAAATGACTTGCCCCTGCTCGAGCTGTTGAATGATCTGCCCTATCCTTTGGGCTTTTGAGACAGTCCTGCTTCGTGTCCGCCACTGAAAGCCAAATTCCTCCTTGATTGCTCTTTGTTGGAGTGTCTTTGATGTCTAGCATTGATTCACAATTAAAATTGTACATTCACAAGTGGTAACCGTAATGCAAAGCTCATACAAGTTTGAAAAAGTGTCGTTCATTGATGGTGTCGGGATAATGTAAGACGAATGGACCGTTAGTCCATATGTAGTGCTAAATTTGATTAGTGTGAAAGATATAACAAGGATAATGACACCAATGCTGATGATTAGCAAATATGCGAGGAGTGAGTTTACGCAACCTTGCAATAGTATGCTTTTAGAATAAACCTCGCCTCAATTAGGTCTTTCGAGGGTTGTAACATGGTCTGGTTCACGACTTATGAAACAAAGGATATTAGGCTCAAAGTATGATTTGTACCTACCCCTTCTTCTTAATGATCTCCAGTCATACGTCTAGTTAATTCTACACATGCTTATCTTGACGGTGTAAGCTTGACGATTCAAGGTTTACTCGACGTGGCAGTCACCTTATTTGGCTTTTGATGGATGTCAGTGACCCTTTTGATTTGGGTATGACGGTCACTGAATCTTTGTTGAGGCTTTGAAGACCTCTTTTGATTTTGTTTTGGATCCCTAACTTTTGCATGAATTGGCTTTACTTGTCAGATTCATCAGGATTTTTGATCCCTAACTTTTTTTTATTTCCCAAGACAATCCTAAGGTTAGGAGGTATGCGCAGAGGCTGAAGCAGCCCGATAGAAGCTTCAACCAGATCCCTATGACTTATACTCAGTTGTTGCAGATTTTGCTTCAACTTCGATTGGTTGAACTTCGGACTCTAGCTCCGTTTGTTGGTAAGCCACCACAAGGCTATGATGCAAGTGCCCATTGTGATTTTCATTCTGGGGCACCGGGCCATAATGTGGAAGAATGCAAAGCTCTTAAATACCAAGTCCAAGACTTAATCGATTCAAAAGCATTCGAGTTCACGCCAAGCGGTATGAAAGTGCCAGGTGGGCTTATTCCAGTTGCTGTAAAAGAAGTGGATATCCCTGCTTTCTTCCCTGAAGCTGCATCAGGTCATGAGCGTATCTTACAATCTTTGGTTTCAGAATCTCCATGCCCACAGCTATTGCCTATTCCTGGGCCAAATCTGAGGATGAAAGGGCCTGCGCATGAGGAATGCCCTAGTCAGTTCCAGCAACCTTATGTTCCTCAGCGACAAAACTGTCGGCGCCAAAACAAGATAAGGCCTCGCAACAACTTGGAAGGAATGACTGCTCCTCTTCATCCAGTCCCTATATCACAGAGTCAGCTTCTCCCATATCTGATTCAAAACTCATTGGTGGAGCCTAAGACTCTTAAGCCTGTGCCAGAACCTTACCCTCCTGGGTACAATCCCAATGTTCAGTGTGGATATCATGGAGGATCCATGGGGCACTCGACTGAAGAATGCAAAGCCTTCCAAGCCAAAGTGCAGCAATTGATTGACAAGGGGTGCATATCTTTTCCCGAAGGGAGTTTGGTCGTTCATGTCAACCTCTCAGCTGTCTAAGCTTGAATATTTCAGGGGTCATCTCCAAAAGCCAGTGGTTCAGACGGGCTGACATCCTTAACATTGGCAGTCCTTAGGCGCTTTTTATCATTTGCATCTTGTAGTTTATTTCTGGTTAATTGCTATTTGTTTTTAAACATTGTTGTTTTGAATGGTAATATTAATGAAGTGATTGTGCATTTTCTGAATCAGCCACGTCGTATTCACTCATTGTTTCCACTTAACACAGACACGTACCCTTTATTCACTCCACTTTATCACTGTTGTTTTAGCAAATATTGGAGGGAGGATGACGAAAACGAAATACCCATAATAGCAAACTGTATGCTCTCAGACATAATCTCGTCAATGATGTACAAGCATTGTTTCAATTCCCCTAAACATCGGAGATATAAGGAGTTAATCCCTAGTCAACCACTTCGAGCCTAGAAGTAGGAGTTTCCTTCGGATATTTAAACCCTTACACTCAACCTGGGGCAGGGTAGTGTTCAGTTAATCCAATCCTGCATTCAAATCAACAAAGAAAAATACATGACGGTTGTTCATCAATGACCAACGACTGGGCAGTCACAACCTTCCAACAAAAAAATCAAAGAGCCTGCTAAGTCCAACTCCTCAAAAGGGGACTTAGGCAAAAATTAAGGCAATCCCGATGGATCTGACAAGAAAAATCAGTCCATGCAAAGATTAGGGATCAAAAACAAAAAAAAGAGGTCCTCAAACCCTCAACAAAAACAAAATAAGATTCAGTGGCCACCCAGATCGAGAGGCTACTAACATCCATCAAAATAAAGTGACTGCCATCTCGAGCAAACCTTGAACCATGAAGCTTACACCGTCAAGCAGATGTAGAATTAACTGAGCGTAGGACGGGAGGTCATCAAGAAGAAGGGGTGGGTACAAATAATTAACTTTGAGCCTAATATCCTTTGTTTCAATAACCGTGAGCCAGACCACGTTACAACCCTCGAAAGACCTAATTGAGTCGAGGTTTATTCTGAAAGCATACTATCGCAAGGTTGCGTAACCTGACTCCCACATATTTGTTAATCATCAGCTTTGGTGTCAATATCCTTGCTATATCTTTTACACCAATCAAATTAGCACAACGTTTGGACTAACGGTCCATTCGTCTCACTACCACGACACTCAATAAACGACAATTCTTTCAAAAAACTTACATGAACTTCGCATTAAAATTACTATTTGTGAACAAACGATTTAAAATTGCAAGTCAGTGGTTGGCATCGAGGAAATTCCAACAGAAAGCAATCAAGCAGGACTGAACCATTTAGCAGTCTGGATCAGAATCGAGTATACTTTGTAGCTCTGTAGATCTGGGGCATTGTCATCCAAGAATTTGGAATCAGTCAGTCTGAGGCAAATCCCCAAACATCAGTTGATTATGGGGCAAATCATTCAAGAAGCGGTTGATCATAAGTGAGTCATACCAATCAGGGGCAGGCCACCCAGAGTTTCCTTGACTTGAGGATAGATCTCTCCAATGTTCAATCAGGATAAGTTAAGTCGCTTCAACGCTCTTTCAAGAGCAAGCTACTCCAAAGAGTATATTGAAGCCAACCACCAAGAATTGGTTAAACAATGATAAATCCTTTTACAAACTCTGGGGCAAGTCATCTCGAGGTCGTCTCGTTGGCAAGTTATTCAGGCAAGTTCATCCTCATCAGCAAATGTTGAGTTCAAAACGAGTGTCGGGGAGTCGTACCGTCACCTCACCCAATAACTATAACCTTCTAAAAAGGTCGTGCTGTCATTGGATCCTTCATCCCACAGCCTAAACCTGTCACCTATCAAAACAATCTGAAACCTTCAAAGTCCAGTTCTTGTCTGGCAAGCCTAAATACCAGTCCCATCTGGTAAACCCTTCACTGAATACCAATACCCGTTTGGTGTATGTCAGCTTTTAAACCAGCTCCCATCTGGTCACCCATTCTTTAGCCTAACGTTTAACCAGTTCTCGTCTGGTAATCACAGTTCCAAAGTCCAGTTCTTATCTAGCAAACCACAAAGTCAATTCCCGTTTGACACCAAAGCCAGAAGTCAGTTCTCGTCTGACAGCTTAACCTTTCGCTAACCAGTCCCATCTGGTTTACCCTCTGAATACCAGCCCTCATCTGGTACTTCCAACCCAAAGTTCAGCCTGCATTGGTAACCACCAAAGTCTAACCTGCGTTTCCATTACCCATCTGCAATCATGTGCATCATACGCATCGCATTCGACATCATCAGCATCTTGCTTCATAAGCATCTCGCATCATATGCATACCTATGATTACATCATACTTTCCTCAGCTCTTGCATCACCGCGTGTTAGCATTTGCATTTGCATTTCCATTCGTTATGGAATATCATTATCATCAAGCATTCACATATACGAGATCAGATCCAGGATCAATTTCGAAGATTTTCAAGATCATAATCAGCCCAGTCAGGGGCATCTTCCGCAAGACCGTGGGCGTTCCCCATGAATTTGTTCAACAATTTGTTGGGCAAATTCAAGAGCTTCAATGCAATCATCAGCCTAGTCAGGGGCATTATCTGCAAGACCGTGGGTCCTCCCACAAAATTCAAGATCACTAAAGCAAAATTCCGCCCAGACAGGGGCACCTTTTCAAGACCATGGGTGTATCACATGACGTATTTCAACCCCATGGTTAATCAGATCTTCAAATCAAACATTCAGCCCAGACAGGGGCATCTTCAGTAAAGCCACGGGCGATCCCCAGTGCTTTGTATCCAGCAGACTTGACTATTTATCTTCAGCGATAAGTGGCAATCTCTTCAGAGAAGCTTATCCATCTTCAGCGATAAGTGGCAATCTCTTCAGAGAAGCTTATCCATCTTCAGTGATAAGTGGCAATCTCTTCAGAGAAGCTTATCCATCTTCAGTGATAAGTGGCAATCTCTTCAGAGAAGCTTATCCATCTTCAGTGATAAGTGGCAATCTCTTCAGAGAAGCTTATCCATCTTCAGCGATAAGTGGCAATCTCTTCAGAGAAGCTTATCCATCTTCAGTGATAAGTGGCAATCTCTTCAGAGAAGCTTATCCATCTTCAGTGATAGGTGGCAATCTCTTCAGAGAAGCTTATCCATCTTCAGCGATACGTGGCAATCTCTTCAGAGGAGCTTATCCATCTTCAGCGATAAGTGGCAATCTCTTCAGAGAAGCTTATCCATCTTCAGCGATAAGTGGCAATCTCTTCAGAGAAGCTTATCCATCTTCAGCGATAAGTGGCAATCTCTTCAGAGAAGCTTATCCTTCATCAGCGATAAGTGGCAATTTCTTCAGAGAAGCTTATCCATCTTCAGCGATAAGTGGCAATCTCTTCAGAGAAGCTTATCCATCTTCAGCGATAAGTGGCAATCTCTTCAGAGAAGCTTATCCATCTTCAGCGATAGGTGGCAATCTCTTCAGAGAAGCTTATCCATCTTCAGCGATAAGTGGCAATCTCTTCAGAGGAGCTTATCCATCTTCAGCGATAAGTGGCAATCTCTTCAGAGAAGCTTATCCATCTTCAGCGATAAGTGGCAATCTCTTCAGAGAAGCTTATCCATCTTCAGCGATAAGTGGCAATCTCTTCAGTGAAGCTTATCCTTCATCAGCGATAAGTGGCAATCTCTTCAGAGAAGCTTATCCATCTTCAGCGATAAGTGGCAATCTCTTCAGAGAAGCTTATCCTTCATCAGCGATAAGTGGCAATTTCTTCAGAGAAGCTTATCCATCTTCAGCGATAAGTGGCAATCTCTTCAGAGAAGCTTATCCTTAATCCGCGATAAGTGGCAATCTCTTCAGAGAAGCTTATCCATCTTCAGCGATAAGTGGCAATCTCTTCAGAGAAGCTTATCCTTCATCAACGATAAGTGGGAATCTCTTCAGAGAAGCTTATCCATCTTCAGCGATAAGTGGCAATCTCTTCAGTGAAGCTTATCCTTCATCAGCGATAAGTGGCAATTTCTTCAGAGAAGCTTATCCATCTTCAGCGATAAGTGGCAATCTCTTCAGAGAAGCTTATCCATCTTCAGCGATAAGTGGCAATCTCTTCAGAGAAGCTTATCCATCTTCAGCGATAGGTGGCAATCTCTTCAGAGAAGCTTATCCATCTTCAGCGATAAGTGGCAATCTCTTCAGAGGAGCTTATCCATCTTCAGCGATAAGTGGCAATCTCTTCAGAGAAGCTTATCCATCTTCAGCGATAAGTGGCAATCTCTTTAGAGAAGCTTATCCATCTTCAGCGATAAGTGGCAATCTCTTCAGAGAAGCTTATCCTTCATCAGCGATAAGTGGCAATCTCTTCAGAGAAGCTTATCCATCTTCAGCGATAAGTGGCAATCTCTTCAGAGAAGCTTATCCTTCATCAGCGATAAGTGGCAATTTCTTCAGAGAAGCTTATCCATCTTCAGCGATAAGTGGCAATCTCTTCAGAGAAGCTTATCCTTCATCCGCGATAAGTGGCAATCTCTTCAGAGAAGCTTATCCATCTTCAGCGATAAGTGGCAATCTCTTCAGAGAAGCTTATCCTTCATCAGCAATAAGTGGCAATCTCTTCAGAGAAGCTTATCCATCTTCAGCGATAAGTGGCAATCTCTTCAGAGAAGCTTATCCTTCATCAGCGATAAGTGGCAATCTCTTCAGAGAAGCTTATCCATCTTCAGCGATAAGTGGCAATCTCTTCAGAGAAGCTTATCCTTCATCAGCGATAAGTGGCAATCTCTTCAGAGAAGCTTATCCATCTTCAGCGATAAGTGGCAATCTCTTCAGAGAAGCGTATCCTTCATCAGCGATAAGTGGCAATCTCTTCAGAGAAGTTTATCCTTCATCAGCGATAAGTGGCAATTTCTTCAGAGAAGCTTATCCATCTTCAGCGATAAGTGGCAATCTCTTCAGAGAAGCTTATCCATCTTCAGCGATAAGTGGCAATCTCTTCAGAGAAGCTTATCCTTCATCAGCGATAAGTGGCAATTTCTTCAGAGAAGCTTATCCATCTTCAGCGATAAGTGGCAATCTCTTCAGAGAAGCTTATCCATCTTCAGCGATAAGTGGCAATCTCTTCAGAGAAGCTTATCCGATACCCCCTATCATCCTTTGGGTGTTAGGGTTGGTTTTGTCTCCGCTCCATCATCCTTTTTGGTGATGGGTCTGACATCCTTTTGGTGTCATGACTAGCGTGTTTTCCGCTATCCTTTTGGTAGTGGGTCCCTTACTTCATTTTGATTTCAGAGCAGTGTGTGTGAGCGAACTGCCATCCTTTTGGTGTTAGCGACCTTTGCAAGGTATCCAGTACCTCATTCCCAAGTATTTACTTTCTTTTTGGACAAATTCAGGATCTTCTATATCTAATCATCTTCTACCTCGAAAGAACTAATGCCATAGCATTTCGTCTTGCTAAGTTTAAGCTAATTAGATAGGGGCATCTGTCATACCCCAAATTTGTCCTACCTTTGTATAGCTTCCATTCTGCATATTTACCCACTTTATTTATTTCAAAAAGTCCAAAAATATGTTGTTATTATCACTTGAGGATGTCAGGTCAGGTGTGTGGATGATGTTGAATGAGGGATAGTTCAGACCACTTTGTCGAGACTGTTTTTTGCAGGATTTTCAATACATTGCATATATGAAGGCATCATTTATCGACCTCAGGGCAATGGGGCTTTTGGTTCATGGCAATATAATTCCACTCCCTATTTAATATCAAGCTTGAAAGATGACTTGTTATTGTAATTCTTCTTCAAGGCCGGTTTGGAATTATGGTTCGCTCCAGGCTCATTCAAGTATCATTCCTATCGGGTGAGAGTTAAATAAACGGGAATTTGGTTCTTGAATTCTCAAGGCAAGTTCACTTTTTTAGTTGTCGAGATAATTGTGAATTCAAAAATAAGGATGGAGGTGCAAAACAAAAAGGCGTGATTGGCCCATTCAAATATGTTACAAATTTTATTACATGATTTGTTATGAAGCCCATTAATTCTCTTATTGTCAAATACAGGGCAAGCTTCTTTCATTTAACAAAATTGTTAGAATTCTTGTATAAAAACCCAAATACAATGTATGAGTATTCATGGGTAACAAATCCAATATGAGACGACAGGCCATGTACCATTTCCAATGCATATTATTTCTCATCACCATTAAAGCAGAAGAACTGAGAATTGTGGCCCATACATTTTGAACTGAATTGTGGGCCTTTTGCCTAATAAGTTGTTACTTCTTATGGACACATCCTCCACACGACAAAACTGTCACATACCACACATCCAATTCTCGCAGATGGCACAGTTTCCCACAATTCACATATATCACCTCAGAATCAAATTAAAAAAGGCAACATGATTTCATACAAAATCCACAAACAACACATCAAAGCCACAATGAGCATGTTACTTTAAGATGGAAAATTGAGAAAATAACAAAGTCATTGTGAAAAGGAAAATATGAAGGTCGTTGCAACAAGTCATAATGTTTACGTCCAAGCAACATTATGCAGCAGCTACCCTGTGCCAAGCTATGCTCCGCCATACCTCATTCACCACACGGTCATGCCACCATTCCAAATACACAATACACAAGCCACTTGAAAATTGGTAGTACCATCATGACAAAATGACCGGCATCTGCAACGCGTATACGCCACAAAAACAACAACAATGTGTAGCTTCCTTGATTCTGACTTCTTCAAAATCAGCAGCTGCGTAGTTTCAACTTCATCACTGATTTGAGTAGTGCAATGCGGAAATAGTCGAAATCCCGTATCACGTTGGATTCGTTTTGCATCAACAACATTGTTCCTTCATTGTTTCACAAGCCTGCACCAATTCACAGTTTGAATTGCAGTATAACCACAACAGACAAAAGAAATTGCAGAGAAAGAATGATAAAAAAGGACTCTCCAAGCAGTGGCAGCACAACTATCAATAGCACACCACTACAAAACAAACAGCCTCCCATCACCTGCACAAACCGTACAGCCTGCGAAAACCACTGCTACAAGCCTACAACAAAGACAAAAACACCATAATGAAACCTGCAAACACACACCATCTGCCAAAACAGCTCGCGTACCGGCACACCGCAAAAGCACACACCAAAACCGTACCCGCTTACTACCACAACAACACATACCATACAAAGAAAAACCAATACAAAACTTCAAAACAGATACTGCTACATACCAGCCTGCTGCACCAAAGCCCACTCCAGACAAAGCTCTGTCACCGCCAGACAACCACTACTGCACTCAACACACCAGACAACTCTGCAACAATACAACCAGCCCCTGCTACACTAGGTTGTACAAACCTGCAACCTGCAGTGAAAACAAAACTGGACCAGCAAACACAGCTATGAAGAAAAAAGAGAAAACCGGTACATAAAGAAGAAAGAGAGAGGGACCTTGGCCTGGAATCAACAGATCCACCTCCATATATCTGCCAACAGAATCTCTTCCCCCACAAAAAAAAAAGATCATCATTGTTCACAAACCTTCATCTCCATCAACATAAAACCATCGCAACTACGACACAAACAGCTCATCCACACCAACCTCTGAATCCCATCATACGCAAAACTCTCTAAGCCACCACCAATCAAACAAGAACCCTCTCACCACTACTTTCAATAAACCACAACTTGCAAAACTTCAATGGCTCTTCACTCATGACATAACCATCTCCTCAAGGACAACATCACAGCAAATTATCCGCAACTGAGTCTAGCCACACAAGTGGTTATGCTCGCAGTGATCGCATTGTCAGTTTACCAAGTTCATCAGATGCTGAAATATCCCATAATACAACAAGCTATGACTTTTCGACGCCTTACAATCAACACGGTGATGACACAATATTTGCCCTCTTTAGCTTGTCGATATCATCGAGCCGCATCGACAGAAACCTTTGCATTATGTAGTTGTGCAATGCCTCACCAAATCTTCCGATATTCTTCCTCGTTGACCAAGCTGTCATTGCGACTATAATGTTGAAATTTACCAATTTATGTGCAAAGCATGTCCAGAACCTGTTGTTCTTCTGATTTTCTTCACTCCGGATGATACGGTTTATAAGAATTCCCCATCACTGTCTTTGAAACAGCCAGGCTCATAGAGCGGAAACCGTTCTTCGCACCCTATCTCCCTCACATGAAACGCACATACCTCATAACCTCAAGGGATTCTCTGGACAATCCATCTGTTTTTCTTTTACTCCATCACAATATCATAGACTCCCTCAATCTGCCTCAACCCTCACTCTCCAACTCATTTCTAATTCTCACAATGTACTGCTACCTTACAAAACCTGCTTTAAACCACACTCCTTCTTCTGTGAAGAACAACTCAACACCCCTCGTACAGACTACATCCATACAAACCAACTTCAATCGAACCCCACATCAATTCCAAACCGACCTTCATATTCCCAAACCTTCAACAACCCATTAAATACCAGAACAGAGTGAAAGATGGAGAGATCGAGAAACCGAAGTGAGTCGTGAAAGGATCTAAAACACAAACTTGGTTTTCGAAATCGAGGATTGATTTACTTGTCGTTGCTTTCAAAATCACGCCGTGTTTCCCCTCCTCATTATTCCACTTACCAGATTGAAGAATACAACTCATTTTGGGATTTAGGGTGAAGGAGAATTGACAACGACGGTTGTTGAGATACCGTCATCTTTTGCTGGGTTTTGTTCTTTTTAATGGGCTTGATGAGCCCATCTTCCATGACACCCCCACGTTTCCATTCTACTCCCTGTTTCTCATTTTTTTAAAAAAAAAACTCTTTTTAAAGAAAACTTATAAATTGTTTTTTTATATGTATATATTATTTTTACGGTTATTATATGTTATTATTAAATATTATACATATCATTTTATTTTATAAAATATATTTATACATTGTATCATATAGTTTTGTTTTATTTTGTAAATATATTATATACTGTTTTCTTTTAATATTTCTTTTATTATTGCTTATATATTTTATTTAAAAGTTTTATTAACTTTTATATAGTTTTAAGACTTATTTTCTTTAGATTTAAATTTCATTTTCTCTTTTGTTATTGGGCATTTTGTCCCATTTTCATTTGTTTGGGTCGATGACGAGACCACCTTCGATTCTCTGTCAAATTATTGATGAGAAATGAAGGATCCGAGACCAACTTTCTCTTCTTATCTCACTTTCCGACTTTACTTCATTTCATCTTGTTTGGGTCGATGACGAGACCTCCGTAATTCATTACCAGTCAAATTATTGATAAGTAATGTTGGATCTGAGACCACCTCTTTTCTCTCTTCATTACTTGTCCCGACTCGATTCAAAACTTTGTCAAACAATTTTCAAAATCAAATTATCTTTGTATTGAATTAAAAAGAGGGGATTAAGTGTAGACTTTCTTCCTCTCCGAGTGTTGGGATGCCCACTGTAGTGAGGGTGGTTCCGACACTCGTCTTTCAATACGAAGACGCTTCCCGTCCATTTTCAAATCTCATCTCATTAAAATCATTTCTTTGTGTTGAGCTAAAAAGAGGATTGGGTGTAGACCCCTTCTTCTTCGAGCGTAGGGATGCCCACTGTAGTGAGGGTGGTCTCGATGCTCGTCTGTCAACACAAAGACGCTTCCAACATTTCCTCATAAAACCTCGGTCTCGTACTGAGTATACTTTCAATAATAAATTAATTTCTCTTTGTATCGAATTAAAGAGAGAAGATTGGGTGTAGACCTCTTCTTCTCCGAGTGATGGGATGCCCACTGTAGTGAGGGTGGTCTCGACACTCGTCTTTCAATATGAAGACGCGACTTTATCCACATCTCGCTTTCACAACTTCCTTCCACAATTTTCACACCTAAAACCTCGGTCCTGTACCGAGTGCATTTTCAAATCTTTTCATAACAAAACTTGAATGGTCGTGGAGTGGTTAGGCGTAGGCCTTCTCCTATCCCGAGTGCTGACGTTTACCGTAGGGTTCTCTGTCGCAAAGCACTTACCATTCAAAACCAAAAACATCTTTAATAAGAGAACGAAGTTCCCTTTGTATTGGATTAAAAAGAGAGGATTGAGTGTAGTCTTCTTCCTCTCCGAGTGTCAGGATACTCACTGTAGTGTGTGTGGTCTTGATACTCGTCTTTCAATACGAAGACGCCTCGTTCGCCACACCCTTTTATAACAAAAACTTTGAGATAAAGAATTGGGTACTACCCGTAGGGGTTACTATCCGAGGACCTATCTCGCCCCAAAAACAATCTCAACCAATCAAACATGATACCTTGCCTCGCATGGCGAAAACCAGTCTCCCAAAGGATATGTTACGTCCGTTCTACCGCAAACAGGTACGCATAAGTCTCCAAACGAGCGAGCAGCAAAACACCTAAACTGCTAGAACGCGTACGATAACATCATCCACAAAACACACCGGTTATCCGCACCGTAGGCACGAACTACGTTGCTCTGATTTCTCATGCATAATGGGAATACGTAGGCATAGGATTGCGATATCCTAGCGAGCACCCTTTTCTTTTTCACCCTTTCCCAGAAAGGCATGCTACGTCCGTTCTACCGCAAACAGGTAACCCCTAAGTCTCCAACGAGCGAGCAGCAATACACCTAACTGCTAGAATGCGCACGATAGCAGCGTCTACCAAGATTTCCCCGCACACCGTAGGCCGAACTACGGCTGCTCTGATTCTTTACTTCGTTCAAGTAAAGATACGTAGGCACAAGGGCCACAATCCTTGCCGAGCACATTCCTCCCATATCTGTAGTTCCCCGAACTACGTCGACTCTGATTTTCTCACACCCGTTGAGAATACGTAGGCCTAGGACTGCGAAGTCCTATCGAGTCTGTTCTTTCTCTTTTCTTTCTCGTTCTCTTCTTCCTCCTAACCTCTCATTTCTCCTGTTTCAATCTTCTCTTTTTACCCCGTGGAACACCTCTTATAGCATAGTGTTTAAGCAGATAAATTCACACATCGACAAACAAAAGGTTCCCATCGAGTACGATGGATGCGAGGGGTGCTAATACCTTCCCCTCACATAACCGGCTTCCGAACCCGTTCATGGTTGCGAGACCATCTTATCCATTCTTTTCTTAAGGTTTTCTCGATATTTTCCTTTCCCCTCATGGGATAAATAAAGTTCGGTGGCGACTCTTCTGTCTATCTTTTTCGCCTCCCCGTCGTTGCGCGATGCATTTTTCGAGTAGCGACACACTCCCACAATCTGACATCGACAAAATGAAAGATTCACCACCAAAATAATGACGGAGCAAACTCACACCGGCTACTACCACCAAAAGGACGATAGAGCAAAACACTTGCACAATCTGACATCGACGAAATGACAGAACCACCACCAAAAGGATGACAGAGCGAACTCACACCGGCTACTACCACCAAAAAGATGATATAGCAAAACACACTCGCATAATCTGGCATCGACGAAATGACAGACCCACTACCAAAACGATGACGGAGCAAACTCACACACACAGGTTGCTATCACTTAAAAGGATGATAGAACGATACAAATTGAAGGTTACCAACACTAAAAGGATGCAGGCTAGGTTGAAACGACAAGGTTCAGCTATCACCAAAAGGATGATAGGCTTAGAGGTCATAGTTTTGGCGACAGAAGATCGAAGATTTCATGGAGAACGCCCATGAACTTTGAAGCGAATTCCCTGACTGGGCTGAGTTTGTCTTGATGTCCGGTCTTGGTCAACAAAAGGTTAAACAACTTCATGAGGAACGCTCACGGTTTTGTTGAAGTTGCCCCTGGATAGGATGAATCTTGCTTTGAAATACTTGGATTTACCCAACAAAAGGTTGAACAACTTCGTGGGAAACGCCCACAGTCTTGAATGATAAGCCCCTGACTGGGCTATATGTTGATTTGATATTCCGATCAACCAGGAGGTTGAAATACGTCATGGGAAACACCCATGGCCTTGAAAAAGATGCCCTTGACTGGGCTGAATCTTGCTTTGATATCCTTGAATTTCGTGGGAAAACCCATGATCTTGCAGAAAATACCCCTTACTGGGCTAATGATTGCTTTGAAGCTCTTGAATTTCGTGGGGGAAACCCACGATCTTGTGGAGAATGCCTTTGACTGGGCTGATGATGGTCTTGGAAATCTTCGAGACTGATCCTGGACCTTGACTTGCATATGCGAATGCTTGATGATAATAAAAAATGATAATGCAAATGCAAATGCTAACGCACGGAGATGCAAGAGCTGAGGAAGCATGATATGATTTGGTATGCATATGATGCAAGATGCTTATGATATCGAATGTAATGCGTATGATGCACATGATTGCAGACAGGTAACTGGAAATGTAGGTGATAAGAGGTGCCAGCGTGGTGGTTTTTTGGTAGTTGCCAATGAGGATTGGACTTTGGATGGTGGGAGGGTTTGACTTCCTCGACACACAATTTGCTAAAGACGCCACGATTGAAGTAGAAGATGTTTTGGATGCCCCAAGTCCGAGCACTTGATGGTTTTGTTGTGAATTTGCTTCAGTGAAGATTGCAACTCTGCTTGATGGTCAAGACGACCTGGTCTTGCCCCGATTTGAACATGGTAATGGTCTGCCCCAGATTAACTAATTCTGAAGTTGAAGCTGAACTTTGAGGCTTTGGAAATGACTTGCCCCTGCTCGAGCTGTTGAATGATCTGCCCTATCCTTTGGGCTTTTGAGACAGTCCTGCTTCGTGTCCGCCACTGAAAGCCAAATTCCTCCTTGATTGCTCTTTGTTGGAGTGTCTTTGATGTCTAGCATTGATTCACAATTAAAATTGTACATTCACAAGTGGTAACCGTAATGCAAAGCTCATACAAGTTTGAAAAAGTGTCGTTCATTGATGGTGTCGGGATAATGTAAGACGAATGGACCGTTAGTCCATATGTAGTGCTAAATTTGATTAGTGTGAAAGATATAACAAGGATAATGACACCAATGCTGATGATTAGCAAATATGCGAGGAGTGAGTTTACGCAACCTTGCAATAGTATGCTTTTAGAATAAACCTCGCCTCAATTAGGTCTTTCGAGGGTTGTAACATGGTCTGGTTCACGACTTATGAAACAAAGGATATTAGGCTCAAAGTATGATTTGTACCTACCCCTTCTTCTTAATGATCTCCAGTCATACGTCTAGTTAATTCTACACATGCTTATCTTGACGGTGTAAGCTTGACGATTCAAGGTTTACTCGACGTGGCAGTCACCTTATTTGGCTTTTGATGGATGTCAGTGACCCTTTTGATTTGGGTATGATGGTCACTGAATCTTTGTTGAGGCTTTGAAGACCTCTTTTGATTTTGTTTTGGATCCCTAACTTTTGCATGAATTGGCTTTACTTGTCAGATTCATCAGGATTGCCTTAACTTTTGCCTAAGTCCCCTTTGAGGTGCTTGACTTAGCAGGCTTTTGATATTTTTTTTGGATTTTGTTATTGGAGAATTGAGATTGCCATGTCACGGGTTATTGATGAACAACCGTCTTGTATTTGGATTTTTGCTTTGTGTTTCGAATGCGTGATTGGATCAACTAAACACTACTCTACCCCAGGTTGAGTGTAAAGGTTTGAATATCCGAAGGAAACTGCTACTTCTAGGCTCGAAGTGGTTTACTAGGGATTAACTCCTTATATCTCCAGTGTTTGGGGAATTGAAACAATGCATGTACATCATCGACGAGATTCTGTCTGAAAGCATACGGTTTACAATTATGAGTATTTCGTTTTCATCATCCTCCCTCAAATCATGCTAAACAACAGTTGATAGAGTGAAGTGAATAAATGTGTCGGTGATCATGATAAGTGAAAATAATGAGTGAATACGACATAACTAATTCAAAACATGCATAAACAATACATTAATGAAAACCAAATACGAATGGCAATTGTTCAAAGCATACAGTACTTAAATAAATAAAGACAAAATACAAGAAAGCAAATAATGAAATGGCAATATTACAACCTTCTTCAGGGGATGAACTTGACTTGACTGGATTTGATCTGGTTGATGCTGACACTAGCTGGCCGATGGCATTGGGTTGTTGGTGACATTTGGAGACTTTCCATTGAAGTTGATTGCATCCTTGTCAATCATGTCTTGAACTTTATGCTTGAAAGCCCTACACTTCTCAATGGTGTGACCTGGAGCACCCTTATGAAACTCACAACGAGCATTTGCATCGTAGTCGGCAGGAATGACAGTTGAGGGAGCCAAATCTCTCGGAAAAACACCTTTTTTCTCCACCAACTGGGCAAAGATACTAACATATGTCATTGGTGGACGATCAAAAACTCTGTGTGGCCTCCATGTTCTTTGTTGATGCTGTTGGCGAGCACCTTACTGTTGCTGAGCAGCTTGCAGTTGTTGTTGCTGAGGAGGATACTGATATCCTTGCTGGTTGTAGGCTTGTTACTGAGGAGGCTGTTGTTGTGGCATTTGAGCTTGAACTGCTTGAACAGCTGGAGGATAAGGCATTTGAGCGTATTGTGCAGCATCAACATATGGATACGGATAGTAAGGGACTTGATAAAGCATAGGAGCGGGAGCTTGTTGAGGAGCTTGCCCTTTCTGCATAGAGACGACATTTGTTTCACCCTCTTTCTTCTTGTATCCATTGAAAGGCTTCTTGGCAACAGGCTGGTTGTTGGTACCTCATTGAATCTTTCCGCTCTTCAGAACTTCTTCAATTCTCTCACTAACAATTACTAAGTCAAAGAATCTAGCAGAGACACTACCGATCAGCTTTTCGTAGTACTGGCCTTGCAGGGTACCCATGAATATGTCAATTAATTCACAGTCAACAAGTGGTGGATGCACCCTTACAACTAGCTCTCTCCATCGCTGCGCGTACTTCTTGAAGGATTCGCTGTCCTTCTGAGTCATACTCTGAAGTTGAGTACGATTAGGAGCAAGATCTGTGTTATACTTGTATTGTTTGATAAATGCATCAGCTAGCTCAGTCCAAATGCGCACACTGTTACGCTCTAGCTGCATATACCATTCGAGGGATGCCCCAGACAAGATGTCTTAGAAGCAATGAATCATAAGCTTTTCGTCTCTGGCATAGGCAGCCATCTTGCGACAATACATCTTCAGATGAATGTTCGGGCAACTAAGGCCTTTGTACTTTGAGAATTCAGACACCTTGAACTTGGGAGGTATGACAACGTCAGGCACCAAGCACAATTCCAGAGCACTGAAAGAATTTGAGTTGTGCCCTTCTATGACTCAGAGTTTCTCAGCTAGATTATGACACATCTTCATAGCTTCTGAATCATGAGCATCAACAGGACTTGCAATGGGGATAGTAGCATGATATTTTTGAACATCGTCATACAGACCCAACAGATTATCTTCCGTATGAGGAACGGGAATCTGAACCACAGTAGGTTGGGCTTGCAGGATAGCTCCAACAGTGACTCCAGGCGCTGGGATCAGTTGAGAAGTGGTTCCTTCAACTGCAGTAGCGAAGTTCATTGGCACTCCATAAGGGCTGGGAATAGGAACTGAAAGTCTTGTAGTAGACCCTTTTCCCCTGACCATTGTTGTTGACGACAGTAGTTTCACGGAACTCTTCTTCCTTTCAAGCTGCAATGATGGCTTCAAGGATTTGATCAATTCTTCCTTTGAGAGAATCCAACTCTTCCCTGAAGGCAGCTTGTTCTTGCTAAATCTGCTCCATCATTCGTCTTGTATTGGCTCTAGTTGCGTACTGGTGTCAAGGAATCAGCTTGATTTACTGGAGATGAGGGAAGGAAAAATGAGAAATCGCTGAAGGAAATAAAATGCAAGATGCACAACAAATGAAATGCGATGAAAATGATATGCAATGTAAGATGTAAGATCCAAGATCACAGGATCACAAATTCAAACAGTTCTAAGGTTATCCGGGTGGACAGATCAAGGACCACAGTCACTGCTCAAAGAAACCCCACGGGTAGGATTCTAAAACGGGTAAGTGCCTAGAGTCATGGACATCTTTCAAAAACATCACATCCATGACAAAGCCTTATCACGATAATAATATCCTTAAAAGAATCTCCTCTAGGCGAGGTTTTCGTATCTTTTACACGAGAAAGACTTCTCGGAGGCATCAACTACATAACCATCGACACACGGGTTCTAGAACAGGTTCTCATGGTCATAGATCGAGGTTGAAAATATTACTATCAGGAAGTAATACATTCAAGGGGTCTCATCTGATTGTGGTGTTCGTATTAATCCAAAAGGAATTAACGTTACTAACCACTATGGATAAAATGGTTTAATGGTCCTTGGGATTAACGATTTGGGCTTAAAAACATTATTGTTATGGCAAAGACTTACCACAACAACAACACCTCCAAGGGAATCTACTCTAAGCGGGGTTTTCACTTCAACTTCACGTGGAAGAATCCACGCAAGTCTCCACTACACAACCACCATCCTAATCCTAGGGTTTTACTCGGACTCGGGTGCAGAGCCATCTCACAAAATACCCATAAGCAGAATAACCCAACACTATCACAAGCACGAGTAATAAAGATAAGGATACAAATAAATAAACGAAACAAACAAAAAGAGAAAAACTTTAAGCAAAGCTAACAAGCTCACAATACGAGCTAAGATAGGCTCGACTCTCTCTTGCATGGAGCAATAAATTCCCCAACAGAGTCGCCAGCTGTCGCACCTCGAAAAATCATTCCAACATACGACCCTCGTGCGAAAGGCGCGGAATTGCGGTTCGACAGAGTCGCCACCGAACTTTATTTATCTCGAACAAACAAGAGAGGAAAATATCGAGAAAACCTCTTAAAAATAAAGGAACATGGCCGTCGTAACCTGATGTTCTTGGTCGGGAGTCAATTACGCAAGGGGAAGTTATTAGCACCCCTCACATCCGTTGTACTCAATGGGAACCTCTCAATTCGAATTGTGGTGAACGTTAGCTAAGCTTAGTTGTTATATTCTCAATACTAAATGCGAAAACGATACTAAAAATGGATAAAAAACGCTAGGCGAAATGAGTGGTTAAAGGATAGGGTGCTCACCAAGAATTGGGGCCCTTGTGCCTACGTATGCTCATTCGAACGAGAATGAGAAATCAGAGTGTCGTAGTTTGACTATGGGAAATGATGGGGGAAATGGAAAATGAATAGAATTATGGACGGAATGACGGAAAAAAGATGGAAGTGTTGGAATAGCGGAGAAAAATGGAAATGTGCTCGCCAAAATCATCGCAATCTTGTGCATACGTATCTTACATTTAGACGAGAATGAAGAATCAGAGCAGTCGTAGTTCGTGGTAACAACCACGAAAAAAGACAGGGTTGAATTGGTTTGAAGTCTGGATCGGATGACGAATACTTGAAGTGTAAGAAAGGCTCCTCAGGCCTAAGTAATCGGGAGAAAGGGTCAAATACTTGGCTCTCTCTCTTTTTCATCTTGAAAAGAAATTGTGTCTGAAAGGTGAGGTTGGGATCGGATGACGATTACTCGAAGCGTAAGAAAGGCTCCTCGAGCCCAAGTAATCAGGAAAAAAGAGTCAAAGACTTGGCTCTCTCTCTTTTTCATCTCGAAAGAAACTGTGTTTGAATGGTGTTTACAATGATGAGTGGTCGAAAAATGGTTGAATGTTGTCAAGTTGAAAATATTATTAGAGGCGTCAATTACTCACACACGAGTAAGATAACTCGCATCCAAACAACTTAAAGAGAGATCAAAGGCTCAATCCCTCTCTTTACACCTTGAAAATGAGTTAGATAGTTGTTTGTTGATTATGAAAATCCGGTTGACATTGGATCAAGGGTTTGACTCATATTCGTATGCAAAACATGTAGGAATGGAAATGGTTTGAGAAAATGGCTCGACGACGAGTCGAGGGTTTGGATTGAAAATGGAACCGGCATGATGACGAGTCAAGGGTTAATTTGTGAGAAATGATACTAGTACCTGAGGGTTCTCCCAATATCGAAACCATGATGAAGTGTGTGCAATAGGTTGATGGCGAATGCGGACGAGCACTCGACTTACGGAGGGTGTTTGAAAATGGCTCGATGACGAATCGAGAATTAGTTTGAAAATAGTTTAATCTACGCTTGTCCCTATGGGTGCTCCTAGAAGATAAACGAATAATCAAAGAAATACGAAACATACAGCGGAATGGTAGAGGGGTACAAAGTAAATTACACGGGATTGCACGAAATAAAGGGTCTCATTTAGCTCAAGAGAAAGCCGTGTGTGTGCAATGTGTCCTAAACTAAACCTTGAGCAAATTCGGGCACAACTCCAAGTTAGGGTACCTGAAAATGTCCAATGATGCAACAGTCCACCATTTTAGGATTTTAGCATTTTGATCATTTATTAAGTGTTTTCGAATATGGGTGAATAAGGGATGAATAGTATGAATATGACAATTATGAATAGTATGACAAGATAAAATGACAATAATATCCACAATAATATAATGGCTGAATTTAAAGCAGTTGATATTTAACAAAAAGTAAAAGTTAGTCGTTAATTTGTTATTAAATTGAATCGGGATAAATGTGACGCTAAATCGTCGTAGCTCGACTTATGATAAAAGTCGAACTATAGGAGGTCGCATAAACTGATATATGCGCTATGGACAAGACAGAGAAATGATATTGAGGATCATTCTCCGATTTAATCATGTCGCACGGACCAAAGAAAGGTGGGATCTCGTCTTAATCGTAAACATCATATCGATTAATCGAAGGTAGCCTATCACGATTACAAATAGAAAGACGCTTACAAATAGAAAGACATTATATATCAAGGAAAATTAAATAAAATAAAAAATGAAGAAGAAATTGAAATAGAAAATAAAGTGGTCTCGGATAAACTGTCATTTATCAATAATTTGACCGATAACAACTTATGAGATTTCGTCATTGATCTAAAAACAATAAAAATGAATAAAAATAAATAAAAATCAAAAATGAAAAGGGGAAAAGAAAGTCGGTCTCGAATTTACTATTATTTATCAATAATTTGACAAATAATAGTTTTGAGGTCTCTTCATCGACCGAATAAATGAAGAAAAATAAAAGTGAAATTAATTGAGAAAACATATTCACAGTTAAATTTTAAGAGTTAGGTAAGAAAATATTAATATATTTTAAAAACAAATCATTAAAACCTAGATAATTAAAATATTAAAAACTCGAAAAAACTATTTAGAATAAATATTTACAATTCTAAAAAAACATATTTAGAAAATAATTATAAAAAACTCTAAAAAATAAATTAGAAAAAAATATATTAAAACAAGAGCTAAATTAGAAAGAAAACAAAATATTAAAACAAGATGGGGTGTATGGAAATGGGCTGGTGCAGGAATTAAAAGAGTGTTGAGTATAAAGTGGTATCACGTGGGTTCAAAACCCATCAGCCACAACCGAAAAAAAAAGAAAGAAAAAAACCTAACAATACACTAAGATCAAATGGGTTAAGCCCATGATCCATGTAACTATTACACAAACCAAAGGCAGCCAAATCAAAAGTAAGGCTATACGAGACACCTCAAGAAACCTCTATCCATCTTCCAAATAGATCTGAATCAGAAGAACTTCTAAAAGAAGACAAAAAAGCAAAAACTTGGTTGAAGATTAACCCAAACTTCTCCTTCGCAAATCAATGGTCTTCCAAGCTCGACTTAGGTTCGTCTCCACCATACTTTGTCTCGGCCAAAACTTTCCTCTCTTCTTATCCTAATTTCTTTCCATCTCTTTCGCGTCTGGGTTTGGTTTTGAAAAGGGATTTGTGGGTTAAGTTGGGGTTCAGTTGAGGTGAAGGGTTATATCCTGAAGATATGAAGGTTAAGGAGGTTTGGGGCTTTTTTGATTTGGGATTTGAGATATGGCTCTGGAACGGGTTTGAAAGAGGGTTGCGGTTTTGAGTCAAGATTGAAGATTTATTGTTGTTCAGGTTGAAGGAGAACTCTTAAGGGGTGTGAGGTTTGATTTGAAGGTTGATGTTGGTTGAAGGAGGTTCATCTGCGATTTGGATTTGTGAAGGGGATGAAAAGGGTGGACTCCGGTTTGAAGAATATTAAGAGGGGGGGGGGGGGGTTTGTAGAGAATGCTCTCTTAGAAAGTTTTTTTTGGTCCTCTTGAGGTATATTGTTTATGTTGTGGGGGATTGAAGAAAACATAACGACCATCTGTGACATTGTGGGAAAATCCATCCTTTACGTTTTTACCGTACACACATGTTTTGGCAAATGGGGTTGTTTTTTGTGGTCATGTTTTGTCCATTTATGCAGGTTCGTGAGCTGCTGTGAAATCAGACAGCTGCTACTTGTGTAGAGAACAGTTAGCTGCTTTTTGTTATGGCACAACGTGCTGTACGATTTTTTTATTTAAGCAGGAGCTTTGTCGTTTGTAATGGCTTGCCAAAATTCTGATGTATCGCGTGTTGTATCAGGATCTGATATCCGCTTGCAAGTTGCCTTTTTGTAAGTTCTCTCTTGTGAGTTTGGTGAGGAAACCCGTGGCTCATGATGCTAGAAGAAGGTTGAGACTATAGAGTTGATGGATTTTGAATGCGAATGGCGCATCAACTTCATGTGGGTCTTTTTGTTAGAACAAATTGTGGAGTTAATTATGCAGGATTTGTACTAAACTTTTTAAATTGAATTTTGTTGAAACTTCCCTTCTTTTGCAGCTTTATGAAAGTTCAATGTCTCGGCTTGGCTCGTGTGATGCATAGAATTTGGGTGGAAGAATCTTGATGAAGGTAGCAAGGCGTGGCACATGCTAGAAAAGAACAATATTTTTGCAATTTAGACAAATCCAACCATGGCATTTGTATTTTATTACTTATTTATGTTTCTTTTTTTTTTATAGAATTTTTGTACTAGATGAGCTTTGGGATATGGTGATAAGAATTGGCCTGACCTCTTTGTGTAGAATTTTTGTGCAAAAATTTATTGAAGTAAATATCACGGGCTTGAAAACTTTTGTATTGTGTTTAATTTTGCAATCTCGATTTTATTTTGTAATTCCTTAAATTTCCCGATTAACCAACAGTGAATAGAAATCAAATTTCTCTTAGAACCAAATTCCACGATTTTTTGACTTGAAATAAACACAACTTGAATTGACCCTGAGAAAATAGAATTGGCCACAAATCAATCTTTTGACCCTTCATTAAAACCAACTTTGAATAAACCACGCTGAACCCAAAATCATTCACATTAAATTTTCTTGGACAATAATGTTGATCTGGCAAACATGTCCTTGTATAAAACCTAATTTGAATGAACCAATACTTGATGAAGTACTTGCCCTATCACAGCCTGATAACCTGATTCATATACAGATGATTTGCCATAGCCAAAAATCGCAAACTTGGAACTTCAAACACCTACCATATACGCGACATTCCTTGGCCTTGATTATGAAACAAATCTTGCCTGACCAACAAGTTAGATTATGACCACTTACTTTACTCAACCCTGTCTACCTACACTTGACTTGACAAACCTCAAATAGGCACCAATTGAAACTTGCTTCGGTCCAATTTAAACTTGCAAAACCCTGAATTTAGGCCTCAGTTAGAATCAACTTACTCATTGGATTTTTGGTATGGTTAGCGCATGTATGTACAGATGAAAATTATATACAGGTAGGACAAATTTAGGGTATGAAATATGCCCCTATCTAATTGGGTTTAACCTTGTAAAATGAACTGTTATGGCATTCATCTTTAGAGGTATAAGACAATTAGATATGAAGAAAACCCTAAATTTGTCCGAAAAGAAAGAACATCTTTGGAGTTGGGAATAATGAATCAAGGTCTACCCTTGGGCAGATAGTGAATAACTAGCAAAAGGTCGCCATCACCAAAAGGATGATGGGATGAGACACATACGTGATACTATCACCAAAAGGATGATAGAGAAAACACTCACACAATCTGGCACCAATGAGTTGACAGACCCACTACCAAAAGGATGACGAAGCGAACTCACACTGGCTACTACCCCAAAAGGATGATAGAGCAAAAACACCCGCACAATCTAACATCAGTGAAATGACAGATCCACCACCAAAAGGATGACGGAGCGAACTCACACCGGTTACTACCACCAAAAGGATGATAGAGAAAAACACTCGCACAATCTGACATCGACGAAATGACATACCCACCACTAAAAGGATGACAAAGTAAACTCACATCGGCTACTACCACCATAAGGATGATAGAGAAAAACACTCGCACAATCTGACATCTACGAAATGACATACCCACCACCAAAAGGATGACGGAGCAAAGTCACACCGCCTACTACCACCAAAAGGATGATAGAGCAAAACACACTCGCACAATCTGGCATTGACGAAATGACAGACCCACCACCAAAAGGATGACGGAGCAAACTCACACGCACAGGTTGATATCACTCAAAAGGATGATAGAACGACACAAATTGAAGGTTACCAACACCAAAAGGATGCAGGATAGGTTGAACCGACGAGGTTCGGCTATCACCAAAAGGATGATAGGCTTGGAGGTCACAGTTTTGGCGACAGAAGATTGAAGATTTCATGGAGAACTCCCATGAACTTTGAAGCGGATACCCCTGACTGGGCTGAGTTTGTCTTGATGTCCGGTCTTGGTCATCAAAAGGTTAAACAACTTTGTGAGGAACGCTCACGGCTTTGCTGAAGATGTTCCGGGCTATGCTGAATCTTGCTTTCAAATTCTTGGATTTGCCCAACAAAAGGTTGAACAACTTCGTGGGAAAAGCCCACGGTCTTGTATGATAAGCCCCTGACTGGGCTGTATGTTGATTTGAAAATCTGATCAACCACGAGGTTGAAATACGTCATGAGAAACACCTATGGTCTTGAAAAAGATGCCCCTGACTGGGCTGAATCTTGCTTTGATATCCTTGAATTTCGTGGGAAAACCCATGATCTTGCAGAAAATCCCCCTGACTGGGCTAATGATTGCTTTGAAGCTCTTGAATTTCGTGGGGGAAACCCACGGTCTTGTGGAGGATGCCCCTGACTTGGCTGATGATGGTCTTGGAAATCTTCGAGACTGATCCCGGACCTTGACTTACATATGCGAATGCTTGATGATAATAACAAATGGAAATGCAAATGCAAATGCTGACGCGCGGATATGCATGAGCTGGGGAAGCATGATATGATTTGGTATGCATATGATGCAAGATTCTTATGATATCAAATGCAATGCGTATGATGCACATGATTGTAGACAGGTAACTGGAAATGCAGGTGGGAAGAGGTACCAGCGTGGTGGTCTTTTGGTAGTTGCCAATGAGGATTAGACTTTGGGTGGTGGGAGGGTTTGACTTCCTCGATACGCAGTTTGCTAAAGACGTCACGATTGAAGTAGAAGATGTTCTGGATTCCCCAAGTCTGAGCACTTGGTGTAACACCCGGTTATTTTAAATTAAATTATGTATGAATGGTTGGCCGTAACCGCCGTATTATAGTAGTATTCGGGCGTATCGGGTAAAATTCTTTTAGTCGGGATATTTTACCGTTAGTACGAAACTAAATAAAAGGAACGAGAAAATAATAATAGTTGATTTTTATGAACAACTATCTAAGTGGGCCAAATGTTAGTGATTAAAATAGTAAAAGGTGGGGTACTAATAGTAAGCCCAAAATTAATAATAATAATAATAATAATAATAATAATAATAATAATAATAATATAATAAAATAATTTAACTACTAGTAACCTAAGTGGGAGAAAAACTAGTAACAGTGGAAACATAAACCAAAAGGAAAAAAAAAGGAACGTGGCTGTGGAGAAATTAAGAACAGAGGAATTAACCGCCGGAGAGATTTCAAGGTAGTTGCAGAAGAGTCACTGGAGAGCAAAACCAGAATCGGGAGTTTAGAGTTGTCCTCAATCCAAAGGTAAGGGTGGGGTTCAAATCTATAACTATGGGTATGATCAATTTCATGATGGGAATTGAATCATGGGGTTAATTTCTGCGAGTTGATAATATTAGGGATAATGCTCGCCGGTGCCTGAATTAGTGTTTTATGTCATTAATTCTGTGTAAAAATATTTGGAAACGGTGCCGACACGCGCTAATCTTTACTTGTTGAGAGAATGTTGTTATTATGCTCTTACTTGATTTGATATGAAAATTGTGGTTATATGATGCGTATGAAATTGCGATGTTTCGGTTATGGACAATTGGGTTGTAGGCTTAATGCCTTGTTGCGTAGTTGTTGTGGTTGTGTTGTAGTCCATAATAGATGCATCCCATAACATATCATCCTTGGTTGTGCCTGTATTGGTGGCCTATAATGGCAAATAAATTGGTTGTGGAGTGCTGCTCCAAATTGGTACCACATGCATATGCATAGTTGAGTCGCATAGTGTCGCATCATTATGTGTTTGCAAGTGATGATGAGTTTCTGAATTTTCTTGCTAATTGTTGTGGTTACGAATGATGAATTCCCTGGTAGTTATTGTCGATAATATTAGGAAAATTGCGAGAATTATTAATGTTGTGATATGATCCTGGCATGAATTTTATCATGCCTTATGTTATCTTGTTGATATCTCACCCTTTACGTTGTATGTTACCCCCGCTGGTGGTAATTTGCAGGTACCCCGGAATAAAGTGTCGCTTTTTCGTTTAAGGTTTCATGGTCGCTCTGATACGTAGCACTCTTGGGGGGATGAATGATTAATTTTATTGCTTTAGTTGATTTTCTTTGTTGCTGAATTTTATTAAGTACTTGTCTTTAAAATTGGGTGCTTATGATAGTGCCAAATGTTGGTTGTACGCGGTAGACCGATGTATCGGTAGTGCTGATTTTTATGGTTGAAACTAGTTGTTTTAGTGCCTTTATGCAAAATTATTACTTGCTGAATTTTAATGGAGTTTAGATGCATAAAGAACAGGTTGTCTTATAATTAAGATGCTAAGCAAGTTATTGTTGTCTGTTCATCCGAATCGGTGCTATGTATGTTGCTAACTGATCTACTGCAGGTGTGTTATCTATCAAGTTGAATATGTGACATCTCTGATGCACCCAGTTTTTGTGAGTATGACGGTCGTCACCCCTCCATGACGCTCGTCATGATCGTCACGGTCGTGACGGTTCCCTGACGATCGTCATGACCATCACGGTCGTGACAGTCCTGTTACGATCGTCACTTTGCCTTATTTCGTGCACTCTGACTGTTGTTTTTCTCATTTATCCGTTGGGTTAGAATGGGGTGTTACACTTGGTGGTTTTGTTGCGAATTTGCTTCAGAGAAGATTGCAACTCTGCTTGATGGTCAGGACGACCTGGTCTTGCCCCGTTTTGAACATGGTAATGGTCTGCCCCAGATTAACTAATTCTGAAGTTGAAGCTGAACTTTGAGGCTTTGGAAATGACTTGCCCTTGTTCGAGCTATTGAATGATCTGCCCTATCCTGTGGGTTTTTGAGATAGTCCTGCTTCGTGTCCGCCACTGAAAGTCAAGTTCCTCCTTGATTTCTCTTTGTTGGAGTGTCTTTGATGTCTAGCACTGATTTGCAATTAAAATTGTACATTCACAAGTGGTAACCGTAATGCAAAGTTCGTACAAGTTTGAAAAAGTGTCGTTCATTGATGGTGTCGTGATAGTGTGCGACGAATGGACCGTTAGTCCAGATGTAGTGCTAAATTTGATTAGTGTGAAAGATATAACAAGGATAATGACACCAATGCTGATGGTTACAAAATATGTGAGGAGTCAGTTTACGCAACCTTGCAATAGTATGCTTTCAGAATAAACCTCGCCTCAATTAGGTCTTTTGAGGGTTGTAACGTGGTCTGGTTCACGGCTTATGAAACAAAGGATATTAGGCTCAAAGTATGATTTGCACCCACCCCTTCTTCTTAATGATCTTCAGTCCTACGCTCAGTTAATTCTACACATGCTTATCTTGACGGTGTAAGCTTGATGATTCAAGGTTTGCTCGACATGGCAGTTGTAGCACACCAAAATTTGCTCAATCTTTTCTTCTATCTTGGCTTATGTTTCATAGCATCTTGCATTAGCATTTGTGCATAGCATTGTTTCTAGATAGGGGATCAAGATGTTGTATTTACTACTCAAGAGAGAAGCTTCATGTTCAAAGTTCAAGCAAGGGTACAATTTCAAGTCATCAAATCTCCACTATCACCAAAGTTGGTCTTAAAGCTTCTTGAGGTGAGAGAGTAAGTGTTTGGATGATTAGAGGCACATATGGTTATCTCTTGGAAGGATACATGGATCATAAGCTCAATATACACCTTGAGGGTTCCCTACGGGGATCACATGATTACACAAACCTTTTGCAAGAATCTCAATCAGTGGATAAGGTGTTAGGGTTTCATCTGGTCAACACAAAAGTCAACTGTGGATTGGAGAGAGCTCAAGGCTTGATTCTTGATCATTGAAGCCATGAGAAGTAATCCTAATTCATCTCAAGTGTCATGTTGAAGCTAGGTCAAGTAGATGCAAGATTTCAAGATGTTACTAAATTAGGGTTTCAGTTGGTTCTAAGTGTAAAATCCCCTCTTTTGGCATCTAACTTCAATGACAATTCTCACTATGATGCAAGTCTCATCTCATCTTTCATCAAACATAATACTTGTTCCTCATCTTTCAAGATTTCTTTTGAGTACAAGAACTTATCCATTAGATTCATACATATCAAGTTATGATTGGTACAAGTTGGTGTCACAAAATGAAGAGAATTTAGAGGCACTTAAGGTTAACTCACTTCCAAGGCATTTTTCACATGGAACCAAGCTTTTCCTCATTCTTAAACAAGCATGAGAGTTGTTCCTTATTTACTTAGCTTTCCAAAAAGTTCTAGAACTCATCATTCTCATGTGTGAAGCTCTAGTTATGATCATCCCAAGTCAAGGTTATTTTTGGAAACCTCATTTTAGGTCATTCACTTCAATGACCAAATTCATGAACTTCAAGGCCTCAAATCCAAATTCTTGCCACATGAAACTTGTTTACCAAGACCTTAGCTCCATCATGATCCCAAAACCCATGGCATTGGATGATTTATGAGGTCATTAAACCATGATAAGCATGATGATATGAACTTTTGGACTTTTTATGAGTTTCTTCCATTTCAAGTCACCAAATGAGTTTGTTTTTGATCCTTTGGTGCCATATCATCATCATGTTATGATCAAACTAATTTTTACCCAAAATGAGCAAACATGAGCTCATATTTTCAAGTAATTTTTGAACTTTCATGCCTTAGGAAGAAATTGCCCAAAACACATGACAAGTCCATTACCTCTAATTCAAACCATGATCATTCTTTCCTCACCCCCATCTGACCCCAAAAGAGTGGATTGAATGAATGACAAAGAACCCAAACCCGTGTGCACTTCATTTGGAGATTTTTTTGGTAATTTTGTGAAATCATAAGAAATACTCATCATGGGCCTTCAAAAATGTCCATAAATCCTCATATATAAGAAGGACTCAAACCCTAACGTGGAGGGGGGATGATTCTGGTGCAGAAAGAGCTCAAAACCTCAAATTTTCTCAAGTTCTTCTCTCACTTCGAGCTTCTCATTTATGGGAAGTTTTCTCTCATTTCTTGCCTGGTTCTGACTCACTAAAGCATAAGGAGCTCATTGGTAGCTTTGGATTGAAACTCAGACAGCATTTGAAGAACCAACGAAGTTGCTCCATTAGGTAAGATTCTTCAAACTGAAACCTGCATTCTAGGCATGTATTTAAGCTCATTTTGCTTGCATCTGAAGCCCTACCTTGTGTAGGCAATGTTTGGATACTTGTTGTTTCTGTTTGAACCAATTTCAGTTTATGTGACAAATTTTCGTGGCTTGATTTCACTATGATAGAGAGACCTTTATGAAAAACTAATGGCATATTTGGAATATACGTGAAATTTCCTTTGAAATGGTGTCAAATGTTTTCATTTTTATCATGTTTTCCAGTCATCACCGGTGAAGCTCACCGGAGAAGACGACCAGAGCTAGAGCTCTGGCGTCTGAGGTCAATGTTGAGGTGTTTTTGAGGTGTCACTTTGACTTGCGTGCGTGACAGTTTGAAATCTGAGGTGTATGGCCACTTGGATTAATGAAACGATTCGTTTCATGTTAACTGAGTTTTTTTTTTGGGATGGTTTGGGCTTTACATTTTTGCTTTTGACACCCCTAGTATTGGGCCCAATGCGTGTGTGAACATGAGATCAGTCAATCCAGATTTACTACCACACCCCCTTTTGCATTTTTATTTTCTTTTTATTTTATTTTATTCTATTTTTATTTTAATTCCATTTAAAATAGTTTTAATCATCCTGAAAATCAACAAAAATAATTTTCTGATATTTCAATATGTTGAGATATTTTCCATATTTTTTATTTTATTTTTCATTTATTTTTAATTAATTTAATTTGTGAGGAGATTTCATGGCTTGCCCATTTGATTTAGGTTTGATCTTTGACCTTAATTGAACACCCCTTTTGACCAATTTCCCTCTCACACTTAGGTGCTTGATTGAGGTATATTTGAGGGCTAGTTTGAGGTCTTGTTGATCATTCCTTAGTTGTTTTTCATTGGATTCTATTTGACCCTCGATTGATGCTCGATAAGTTGAGTACTTTGCCTTGATTGCCACAATTGGTGGTGCTTTGATGCAATTCTTGCTATGATATTTTGCACACTGATTTTTGATAGACTTGACTTGAGTTTTCTATTTTATTTGGATTTTATTTTGACTCATTTCTATTTTTTGTTGATGCTTCAAACTTCATTGTTTTAACTATATGTGTGTAGGCATGTCTTGAACTAGTTTTGGGGTATGATCTTGTGTGATCCCTTGGGAGCCTCTTGAGTCTTGTTAGCTCTTGTTAACATGTTTGAGGTGCTGACTTGCATGATTGGATGTCTCTTGGATGTGTGTCTTATCTCATAAGTCTTGTATGATCATGTGTTTCCATTTGTGTTTGAGGTGTGAGACTTTTGCTTGGACATTGGTCCTTTAATTTGAGTTTGATCATTTTTGACTTTGTTTGATAACTTGAATTTGAATTTGATGGATACCATTTAGGTTTATTTCTGACCTTGACAATTGTATGCTTATGCTTGATGCTTTTGTGATGTGCGATGCATTTTGGGAATGACTTGGATATTTGAACTTCTTTTGAGAAATGTTTGGTTGTTTTCTCTTGATTGATCATGAGTGGATGTATGATTTAGATGTTCATGATGTGGCTGCTACCCCACTCTTTTTCTCTCCTCATTTATTTGTTTGTGATTTGATAATTGATATCATTTTTCTTAAGATGTTTAAGGCATGTGATGTTGTGTATCTTGCTTTGTTTGCCTTTCTGTTCTAACTTCCATTTTGTTGATTTGAGCTTGACTTGTGTGTGTCATTGATATATGTCTCATGTTTGCATATTCATTGTTGTTTATGTTTATGTTTCTCTCATCTCTTTTTATCTTTCATGACTTTTTTAAGTTTTTTATTTCACTTTCATTTGTGATTGATTAGTGTTGTGTTTACTAATGCTTGTTCACATGATCCCTTAGGATTCCTAGTCCCTCTGTTTAAGATGGGAGTAGGAGAGACATTAGGCTTTCAATCCTTTGTATGATAATATTAGGTAGTACCCTTTCATCCCAACTTTAGGACCATCTTTGCACGACAACATTAGGGTTCTCAGCTCCCTTTAGTGTCCTTGTGTCTTCTCTTCTCATCTCAAACTCTATTAAGACACTTAATAAAGAATGACAAGTTTTTTACACTACGAGCCTTAAGTACATGATAAATGATAAGTGGGGAGGTATCTCTTCACTTGTAAATTCATTTCTTCTAAAATTCACAAACAAATTTCAAACCTTTTCATCCTTCGGGATTGTTTCAAACTTCATTTTCAGAAAGAGTGTGTTACTTTTTCGTTCTACCGCAAACAGACATCGTCCATAACTGCTGGAATTGAAACTTAGTGTCACTCATAAAAAACACTTAACCAACCTGTTGTTTCGTTTTCCCGAACTATGTTTGCTCTGATTTCTCATACCAGATGAGGATACATAGACACAAGACGGTGATGTCTTGGAGAGCAACCTTCCCCCCATCACCCATAGTTTTCTGAACTACGTTGACTCTGACTTTCTCATTGCACGAGGGAATACGTAGGCATAGGGCGACGATGTCCTATCGAGTCTGTTCTTTCCGTTCACCCCCGTTTAGAAATAGCTTTTAGTTAGTTTTCACCCATAGATTAGACAACAAGCGTGCATCCCTTTGAGTACAACGGACGTGAGGGGTGCTCATACCTTCCCCTTGCGTAACCGACTCCCGAACCCAAGATTTGGTTGCGATGACCTTGTCTTTCCCTTTCTTTTAGGTTTTCTTTGATCGTTTCCTTTCCCTCTCTTTGGGATAAATAACATTCGGTGGCGACTCTTCTGTTTGTTTCGCCGGCCCTTTTCACAGTTACGACAGCTGGCGACTCTGCTGGGGACCCTGGTTCCCTTTGCGAGTCAATCCTAGCGTTTGTTTGTTTTATGTTTGTGGGCATGTATATTTGTTTGTATGTATATTGTATTTGCATGTTGTTGCATTTTTCATTTTACTTTCCGCATTTTATTACTGTTATTATCATACTGTTGCTGTGTTGTTGGGTGGGATGTTCCATTGAGAGATAAGCCCAATACCCAGACTTGTGTACATATCTAGCATTAATGTAGAGAGTAGTGCGGGCTTGCATGTTTGGCATGCAATAGCCCTCATGAAATCTGCGTTTAGACGAGGTTTTCTTTGAAGACATCCTGTCCTGTACGTCTCAGACAGTTGAAAGGATGTTGGATTTGAAAATTAAAGACTCTGGAGACAGTTCATTAGGAAGTCAGTTGAGGCCTCCTCGTTTGACCATGGTGCCAAACCAGAAATGGTGAATGTATCATTGTTTCTCGAGTTGAGAGTCCAGGATATTGATGACCTGCATAGGATACCGTACCTTATCAGAGATTAGGTCCTACCTGTGAGTGGGAAGGATTATGCAGGAAAACTTGACCTTCAACCAACCCGATTTTCTGGTTTTCTGGTCAGTGCAGACTTTTGATCTTTGATACTGTGGGTTTCTATTGCTTCAGTGCTTGGGTATTCTGGTATTCTGGTATTTTCTTTCCGAAGTGGAATTCTGGTTCAACTCAGTCAACAACACAGCAGTCTTGATCCCTTGTTTGCATCTGCATATTAACATTGGCATGTATTTATGATTTTAGGTTCCCATTTTCCCTTTGATTCTAATGATTCGATCCGCTGTCAACATGGAGCCTGGTTTGAAAAGGACTATCACCTACAAGTTTCCGATGCCGGAGTTAGGACCTTTATTTGGTCTCATTTCTATGGTTGATCATGGTGTCATAGAAGACTTCAAAAAGGACTATGGGAAGATTTTGAGTTTTGTCTGTAAAACCCCAAGATATGAATTAGGAGCCATCCACACTTTGATGCAGTTCTAAGACCCTTCGTTGCATTGTTTCAATTTCCCTGGTTATGCCTTAGTTCCTACTTTGGAGGAGTTCTCTTTTCTGATGGGAGTCCCAGTTTTAGAGGAAATGCATTTCTTTCATTCTGAGAAGGAACCTGACTTGACAAAGCTAGCTAATGCTCTTCATTTGAAAAAATCTGACTTAGATGGTAATGCGGTTTGGAGAAATGGGGTTTCTGGTTTTCCATTGACTTTCTTGGTGGGCAAGGCTCAACATTTTGCTAAGGAAGGTTGTTGGGTGGTTTTCAATGCTATTCTAGCCTTATGCATTTATGGCATAGTTCTGTTTCCAAACATACTGGACTTTGTTGATATGGACGCCTTTCATATTTTCGCTTCCAGGAATCCTGTACCTACTCTTCTAGGAGATGTTTACCATTCAATACATTACAAGAATAAGAAGAGAAGAGGAAATAATGTTTCTTGTTGTGCTCCTCTCCTTCACAAATGGTTTATGGAACATCTTCCTCGAGTTGGAGCTTTTGTTGATACGTCAGATATATTGAATTGGTCAGAAAGACTCAAGGAATTGACATCTGAGAATATTGTATGGTTTAATCGAGATTTACTCGGCATGGAGATTATCTATAGTTGTGGAAACTTTCCTAATGTTCCTCTGATAGGAAGGAAATGTGGTTTCAACTACAATCCTTCTCTTGTTATTGGGCTGTTTGGTTACGCTTTGAGAGGACCCCCGAAGGAGGAGGAAATACATGAATCTCTGTATTTCATAGGAGCAGCTGACTGTGACACTCTAGCCAGGTTAAAGAAGGCTTGGGGAAGAATTGATCAGAGAGGAAAGTTTTCTTTGGGTAAGGGCGACTGCAGAGCTTATGGACCTTATGTGGATTAGATCTAGGAGAGAGTGGAGAGAATGTTGTTACCATTCCTTGTTAGAGAGCCTCTATATCCTCTGGCTATTGAAGAACCTACTCCAGTCGATATTCAAAGATATAATAAGCTGTGGGCTGAAAAAGAAGAGTTACGCAAGGAGAATGAAGAGCTGAAAAAGGAGGTTAGTCAGTTAAAGAGCGAAAAGAATGAAGCAGTCTACTCGGCCAAGATAAAGATAGAAGCCTTGGACAAGTTGGGAAAGGAGTTGACTAAAGAGATTCGTGTACGAGAATGAGTTGGTCAAGATTTGAAGAGCACTGGTAATGTTCTTAGAAATAAGAAGAAAGAGTTGGATAAAGCATGCCTGGAGATATCCAAGTTCAATGATCAATTGAACACCGTGCTAACTGCCAACAAAGGAAGAGAGGATGAGCTTCATAAGTAGATTGATAGACTGAAGACACATCTCAGGATCAAGGATGAAAAAGCTTCATTAGAATCATCTCGCCGGTATGAAAGTGATCGTAAGTTACGAGAAACCTTGTCAGCATTGGAAGAATACAAGATAAGGGCAGAATTGAAGGAACCAAGACTTAAGGATGCCTTCGGAGAAGATGCTTAGGAAGATTATGCTCAAAGTTTTAAGGATGTTATCGACAGAAGAGATTTGCTCATACAGACGTTGGTTGCAAGGCCTGAACACCCAGATATAAAGAAGCTATTAGAGGAGTTTCATACTCATTATAGTGGCTGATGAGAGTTATCTGATGCTGTTTTCTCTTTAGTTTTCTTCTCTTTTGTTATTATCTTGTATTAAGACCATCACCAGACTTGTTGGATGGGGTCGTAGGATCATGTGTTGTTGTATCTCTTGACATTATTTTTGTGTACGCTGACTTCCGTCCTCATTTTATTTATGAGAAGAGATTTGTGATTCTGTGTGTTATTCTTCTGTTTCCTATTTATTCTTGGAACTAGAATCAAGGGAAAAGACCTTCTTGAATCATATATACATGCTTGCACTTTGCATCATCATTATCATTTTGCATAGAAGGTGTTCTTGGGACCGTTAATCTTATCTTCATATGGTTTTCTTCCAGCAGTTTACAGGATAGCAGACCTGACATTCCACAGGTACTCTACTAGAGGGAATCAACAAAGGATCATGGATCAGGTACAACAAGAGTTACATGAATTCAGAGACCGGATGACATAGTTTATGGACATGATGCAGGGGGTGGTCAATGGTCAGGAACAACTGAGAACTCTAGTCCAACCACTGATAGCCAAGGTGGATGGCAGTTGTGTCTTACATGGAGGAACTATTGTTATTCCTCCCCCAGCTGATGGTAGCATTCCACATGCCAATGTAATCCCTATTGTTGTTAATCCTCCAGGCGGAGGTCACCAAGCAGGAGTTCATATGACTGGTGCAGGAGGTGGTGTGGGTGCTACACATGGAGCTGCAGGCCCTCACTGGGAAGAAGACGACCAAGATGATGTATTTTCAATGAGAGACTTGGATATGGGTCCTTCTGCAGAGGCTGACAAAAGATTCAAGATGATTGAGGAGAAGATGAAGAGCCTCGAGAACCAAAACTCTTTTGGACTCGACATGTCTAATCTGGGATTAATACCAGGGGTCAAGATTCCCCCTAAATTCAAAGTGCCAGATTTTGACAAGTATAAAGGGAGGAACTGTCCTAGAGTATATCTCAGGGCTTATTACTGGAAGATGTCAGCTTATTCGGATGATGAGAAATTGTTAGTGCACTTCTTCTATGACACCTTGGCAGGTCCTTCTCTAGAATGGTATATGGGTCTGGAGGGGACACATATCAGGAGTTGGAGGGATTTAGGGGAAGCCTTTGTTCGTCATTATCAATATAATAGTGATCTAGCACCAAATAGAGTACAGTTACAGAACTTATCACAGAGAAACAATGAAGGATTTAAGGAATACACCCAGAGGTGGCGGGAACTGGCAGCTAGAGTTCAACCCCCGATGGTGGAACGGGAATTAATTGATATGTTCGTGGAAACCTTGCCAGGAATATACTATGAGAAGCTAATCAGGAGCATGTCTGAGAGTTTTTCTGACTTAATCATAATAGGTGAAAGAGTGGGAAATGGAATAAAATTGGGGAAGATACAGAGTGGTGAAGGGTCTACATCAGGAGGAATGAGGAAGACATATGGGAATTTTAAAAAAAGGGAAGAAGACACGAATGTCGTATCATCCTACAGGAACAGAGACCAAGCACAACATTAACAACATTACCAGCCTCAGCGTCAGCAATAAAGTGCTACTATAGCCATTCCGGCTGTACTTCAGCAACCTACCATTGCACCTCGCCGTTATCCAGATAGAGGAAGGATGGCCAACAGGAAATTTGACACCCCTCCCATGCCTTACTCTCAATTGCTGCAACATCTGCTACAGTTACAGCTTGTACAAAAAAGGACTTTGGCACCGCTTACTGGCTTACCTCCACCGGGCTATGACGCAAATGCTAGGTGTGATTTTCATTCCGGTGCTCCGGGTTATAACATTGATAATTGTAAAGCTTTTAAGCATAAGGTGCAAGATTTGCTGGACTCCAAAGCAATCAATTTCACGAATGAGACCCCGAATGTGAATCAAAATCCTATGCCGAATCATGGGGTGACCAGAGCTAATGTTGTTATCGAGGGAGAAAAGTTGAACCTGATAACTAATGTTGAAGAATTGAAAACACCGTTGAGCTATATGAAGGACAAATTGCTGAAGGGTGGTGTTTTTCCAGGTTGTTTAGAAGGTTGTGAGGAATGTGGCGTACACCCAGAAGGATGTGCTGAGTTGAGGAATCACATTCAAAGTTTGATTAATTAAGGCAGTTTGCAATTTGATAGAGTAGTAGGAGAAGAAGGGGTGAAGGAAGTTAGAGAGGAGTGGGATGAGATCGCAACGATTTCGATCCCATACCGAACAATAAATATTTCAACGCCGCCGAGGCTAACACCTGTTATCATTACTACGCCAGGACCAATGCCTTACGAGAGTACCAAGGCCATTCCTTGGAACTATGGGGCAGAGGTATTTTGCAATGGGTACAAACAGGATTTGGTAGAGAAGCCAGCTGGGGAATCATCTGTTGACAATGTTGTTGGAGAAGAAGGCTTGACTAGGAGTGGCAGAGTGTTTTCTCCGCTGGGTACTAATGTGGAAAGAAACGGCAAAGGTAAGGGTAAAGTTGTAGTGGAAGAAAGTCAGCAACAGGGGGAGAAAGATTCCTTGGTTAAGGATGCTGAAGAATTCATGCGACTCATTCGCAAAAGTGATTATAAAATTGTGGATCACTTGCAGCTAACACCTTCTAAGATCTCAATCTTGTCATTATTGTTGTGCTCTGAGGCACATAGAAATGCTTTGCTGAGGATTTTGAATACAACTTATGTACCACAAGAGATTTCTGTTAATGAACTTGAAGGGGTAGTGGCTCATGTTAATGCTGGTAAAGGTTTGGGATTTACTGATTTGGATCTAACTCCCGCTTGGAGAAATCACAACCATGCTTTACACATATCCATAGAGTGTAGGGGGGTGATTCTATCTCATGTTCTAGTTGATACGGGATCATCACTCAATGTGTTACCCAAGAAAGCATTGATGAAGTTGGACACCCAGGGTTTGATTTGTACTCCTAGTGATTTGGTGGTGAGAGCTTTTGATGGGACTAGAAGGTCAGTGTTTAGTGAAGTCACATTGCCAATTCAAGTAGGCCCAGAGATCTTTGACGCAGTCTTCTATATCATGGATATCCAGCCTGCTTATAGTTGTTTACTCGGTCGGCCATGGATACATTCTGCTGGGGCAGTTACCTCGACTTTGCACTAGAAACTGAAGTATATGGTGGAGGGGAAGATTGTCATGGTCTGTGGAGAGGAAGATATCATGATCAGTCAGCTGTCATCTTTCAAGTATGTAGAAGTGGATGGCGAGATTCATGAGACACTGTGTTAAGCATTTGAAGCGGTACAAGTTCAGGAAAAGCCTCCTGCTAATAACAAGGTTCCAAAAATTTCAATGTCATCGTTTAAAAAAGCCCGTGCTATTGTAGAATCTGGCTCTTCACAGAGATGGAGTTAAGTTCTCAGTGTTCCTAGCAAGCAAGACCGGTTTGGCCTGGGGTATAGCCCATCTTCTTCTCTGAGTGCTCCAAGGTACAGAGGACCCGTTCAGTTCACCAATGGTGGGGTTATTTTTGATAGGATTAATGGTGTGGGAGATGATGAAGGAGATAGTGACTACGACATGGATGCTTGGATTCGTCCATGTGTTCTTGGACAGAAGCTATGCAACTGGACTATGGAGGAAATCGTTCAAGTCACTTCTGAAGAGTAATTTCTTTGTTTTTTAATTATGTATGGTCCTACGTTGTGCCCAAGACGTAGTGACTTTCCTTTGTAGGGCCCTTTAGTTTATGTTAAACTTTTTATCATTAATGAAAGGCATTCTTTTTGCATTTAAATGTTTTGATCTTTGTTTTTCTTCTTTTATTTTCAACAACAAAATGGCAATGTGTTTGTGTTTGTTTGCATATCATATTAAGCATAAAACATCAATCATGTAGGTTTCACATTTAAGATACCATCGATTCAGATTCAGCTATGACTCGATATGATTTTGACAATCCTATTTTTCAAGCTGAAGAAGAGACTGATGAAGATTGTGACCTACCTGAAGAGCTGGCCAGGCTGTTGAGACAAGAGGAAAAAGTCATTCTGCCTCATCAAGAGGATGTTGAAGTTGTTAATCTGGGCATTGAAGAGGACAGGAAGGAAGTCAGGGTCGGGGTTGCGTTAGAAGATGACGTCAAAAGAAGATTGGTTGAAATGCTCCGTGAATATAGAGATGTCTTTGCTTGGTCGTATGAAGATATGCCAGGGTTGGATACCGACATAGTAATACACTGTCTACCTCTTCGAGAAGAATGTCCGCCTGTGAAACAAAAGTTGAGAAGAACCAGGCCTGATATGGCGGTCAAGATTAAGGAAGAGGTTCAGAAGCAGTTGGATGCTGGTTTTATCGCTGTTACAAATTATCCTCCATGGGTTGCTAATATTGTTCTTGTGCCTAAGAAAGATGGAAAGGTCAGGATGTGTGTCAACTATCGAGATTTGAATAGAGCAAGCCCGAAAGATGATTTCCCGCTCCCCCACTGTTGCACCCTAAAATTTTCCTAACCTTTTCTTACTTGGTTTATGTTTCATTGCAATAGCATATCATTGGTCTAGCATTATCATAAGCATTGCATTAGCATTTATGCAGGGGATCAAGTGTGATATATATAAAGAGGAGCCTATCTAGGGGTCTTTTGAGAGGTCACCAAAGTCATTAGAAAGTGGGTTGTGTTCTTGAGAAGTTTGGATGCTGGTATGTGGTTCATCTCCTAACTTGGGAGCCAATTGAAGACCATCAGTGGGTTGTGAAGCCTTGATCATGGATAGGGTATGTGGATAGAGCTCATGGAGTGCCTTGAGGGTCATGGTGGAGCTCAGTCAAGTCATTATGCTAGGTGTGAAGAGGCACAGTTGAAGGTGTTGCAATTAGGGTTTTCATCTGGTAAACCCTAAGTCAACTGTGTAATTGAAGGAGGTTAAGACTCAATTCTAAGTCATGGTGATCATGGGATGTTGTGTTGAGGCATTTGAGATGTTATTCCAAGATCAATCCAAGGTGTGAGGAGTTGCTAAATTAGGGTTCTCAGTGTGAAATCCCCTGTTTAGTGCCTAACTTCAAGACCACCTAGCTCAAGATGTGATCTTCACCTCATCTTGGAATCCACATGAATGTTGTAGAGCATCTTCATACCTTTAATTTGAGTACTAGAAGTCCTCCATTGGATTTGTAGAACTCAAGTTACAAGCTTTGCAAGGCAGGGGTATTTTGGGAAACCTTGATTGCAGGTCATAAAATTACAGGTCAAGTTCACCACTTTGCATAACTCAAATGGAATTTTTTCCAACATGAAAGTTGCTCCAAATGGGGTCATTTGGTCAACTAAACCTTAATTTATCAATGGGCTAGCTCATGGTTGAAGATTGGTGAAGGAGATTTTGTGAAAGGCATGCGAAAATCCAAGTTTGTGATCTTGCCAAAATTTAATTAAATATGGTCATATTTATGCTCATTTTGAATGGAAAACATATTTTAAGATCATTGGTGACAAAATCAATTGCATTTGAGACATATTTCATGGGGTATTTCAAGCTTTCTTCATGTTTAAGTAACATAATGGATTATGGCCATTGAGATCCAGATAAGGGGAGATTATGAGCCATTGATCTTCCTTACATTGCAAGGAATGGATTTGAGTCAGAAACAAGGAAAATTGGCCATAAATTCATCCATTTTCATGGGCTTCCAACTTCCAAAAATCCAAAATCCATTTCATTCATTCTCTCACAATTGGGCCCCCAATTTGCCACAAATACTTTCTATAAGTGTCACACATGAGATCTATCATTTTTTTGGATGAAATTGGGTGAAGAACAAGCTGCTACAGATTGATCAAAGTGAGGTTCAAGTGAAATTCGTGTTTTCATTTCTACATCAATTCAAGCTCTTTCAACCATACAAACACCTCTAGCAACCATCATTGAAGGATTCTGAGCAAAATTCCAGAAGAATTGGTGGCTGGTTGAGGTTCTACATCTTCATTTTCAGAGGTATCTTCAATTCAAGATAACTCATTATTTATGGATCTTTATGCATCCATTCTTGCACCATTACAATCCTCTTGATGTGAATTTGGATTCTGGTATCATTTTGGGCATTTCCACGAAGATTTTGTGTTCTTGGAACTTTCTTGGATTGGCACGGGTTCAGAGTTTCAGGGGTTAATAGCCTGATTCGTTACCATAGCTGCATTCCTCGTTAAAAATGGCGTGATTTTGGTTCAAGAAACTTTGCATTTGGTGAAGTATTAAGAAAGTTAGGTTTTGGAGAAGATGACCGGAGCAAGTCCGGCCACCACTCACGACGGCTCTAGTATTTTCCCTCTCAATCCAGTTCAAACGGAGAAGAAGACCACCAGCCATTGGATCACTTGAATCTGTTGACTAAGTACGCAGATCGTGCACACACAAAGCTGTCACGCCATCGCTTCCCAAAACATGCCGCTTTACTAACTCTGCTGAATGGGCTTAGTGTTTGGTTTCTATTCACACCCCACACACAAGCCCAACCCAAATTTGCACTGGCCGATCTTGCTATTTACCACACGGTTCTAACTATTTTTCAATTGTTTTCTTATTTTACTTCTTTTATGCATGCTAGCTTTATTTCTTTTTAAAATACAAAATCACCTCCTAAAATCTTCATCTTTTTACATGATATTCTTGGGTATGTTTAGAGATTTTAGGATTTGGAATTTCATTTTTAAGATTAATTTTCAATTTGTTATGATTTTTCCCATTTTTATTGTCATTAAAATTGTGAAATTGTACCTTTCTTCTTGTAGAATTTCATTGAGGTACCAAAACAAAATAGTTTTGCCTAATCTGTTGTAGGATCATTGTACACATCTTTAGGGATTTAGGGGTATTTTTCTATGGATTTTATAGTACCATTTTCATGGGTTTTGGATAGCACTTTGTTCATGCTCTATTTTGCCCTAGTTTTGGGGTACCCTTGAATGTTTTCCCTCTATTTAGGAACTTCCTTAGGGATTATTTTGCTAACCATTAAACCTCTAATTACTATCCCTTTTTAGGTGCTTGGAAAATTTATTTGGCATTTTTAGATGCATTTTACTATTTTTGCCTTATTTTGCAAGTTGACTCATAATTTGGCACTTTCACTTGTACACTTGTACTGTTTTGGCTCCAAAAGCCTTGTAATGCTTGTATGATGGATCTTATGGTGATTGTTTCATGTTATAGACTGATTATAGGTCTTGTGGACCAATTTTTTGACCTTTATATTGTGTGTAACATTCTCATTTGATGGTTTACTTTCATGCTTGCACATTGTGGTACCATATGGTGGTGTATGTACTTTCTTTTGCACATTTCTCTTGGTTCCTTGCTATTTTCCTTTTGATATTCATATATGGATTATGTTTTATGATTAGAATGTGTCACGCTCTGTCCAATGACCTTGGTGTGTCATTTAAGGAAGTATTAGGTCCCTCCTTTGGAGGTCTCTAAGGCATGCCTAAAGTGGTGAATCCTTGAGGACTTCTTTTGGATGTTGTTTGTGATTTGCTTTTTGTTGCATTTCTTCCCCTCTTCCCTTTGCATTTATTCATACTTTGGCTTGAGGTTGAGATGGGCTTGTGGAGACTCCAGCCCCACACATATTTCCTCCCTCACTTGCATTGCATCTTTGCTTCCATGTTTGCATTTCATGTATGCATTCTTATGCTTGTTTCATTATTCTTCTTTTGTCTTCCTTCCCTTAGGATTTCCATTCCTTCTTGTTCAAGATGGAATGTGATAGACATTAGGTTCCTAACCATGCATGATAACACTAGGTAGTTCCCTCCTAACCTCAACCATAGGATGAACTTTGCATGACAACTTTAGGATTGGATTAGTTCCCCTTTAGCGCGTCCTTTCTCTTCTCATCTTCAAACATCTTTAAAACACTTAATAAGGATTAGCACATGTTGTACGATACGAGCCTTAAGCACTTGAGAAAGGGTTGTTGGAGAGTTTCTTTTCAACAGCTTGGGTGTTTAGTATGGTACCTTTTGGGTGACATGCGACACATTCACTCTTAAGTCCAAGTCTTTAGTGCAATATGAGTTAGAAACAAAACTCAAAACACTTCTTCTAAAAGACATCAAAAACAAATATCAAACTCTTTTTGTCCCCTTGGACCTTTAATCCTTGGAAACCATTTTCATAAGGAGAGTTTTGTTAACTCTCGGTTCTACCGCAAACGGTAAACGCCTAAGTCTCCAAAGGTTGAGCTGTATACACCAAACTGCTAGAACCGTTTGTTAACCCTACTCGGGTTAAAACTTTTGAACCAAACCTGTGGTCTTGTTAGCCTGAACTATGTTTGCTCTAATCTTTCATGCCGTGTGAAAGTACGTAGGCACGAGATGCGATATCTTGGCGAGCAACCTTCCCCCTTTTTCACCCGTAGTTAGGCGAACTACGTTGACTCTGATTTCTCGTTCCAGACGGGAATACGTAGGCATAGAGCTGCTGTGTTCTGCCGAGTCATTTTCTTTTCTTTTCAGACCAGACTTTTAGCGTAGATAGATAAAACCAACCCGTCAGATAAACAATTAAGCGTGGATCCCGTCGAGTACGATGGACGTGAGGGGTGCTAATACCTTCCCCTTGCGTAAGCGACTCCCAAACCCAGACATGGTTGCGATGACCTTGTCTTATACCTTTTCGTCAGGTTTTCCCGGTCGTTTCTTTTCCTGTTCTGAGGGATAAATAATGAAAGGTGGCGACTCTTCTATTTTGTCGGCACCTCATTTTCACGGTAGCGACAGCTGGCGACTCTGCTGGGGATGCTTTATAGCTGCAGGGGAATTTTCCCATCCCCTACGCTGGGACCGTTTCCCCTCCCCTAGGAGAGTCAGTCCTAGCGCTTGTTTGTTTATCTTGTGGGTTTTGTACATACCTGTTGTACCTTAGCTTTACTTTCCCGCATTTTATTTTCCTGCAGTTTATTTTCAGTATTATATTATATCCTTATTGTGCTGTTGTGGGAGGGGATTGATTCTTATGAGTGATGAGCCAGACCCAGGCTTGAGTGTATACCTAGAATTAGTTGTGGAAAGTAGTGGGCACGTGCATCCTTTGCATGTACTAGTGTCCCGCAAAATCCACGCTCAGACGAGATTCTCCCGGTTGACTTCTTTTAAAGCCCTTTGGGCTTGAGGGGTTGTTGGTTTGGAGGGTTGTCGACTTTGGGAACCGATCATTTGGGATTCAGCTAAGTCAGGCTGCTTCATGAGATGATGATGCCACACCTTCTGGGTATCGTATCATCGTTTCTTGAAAGTCTGTGATGCTGATGAACGCATAGGATGCCATACCTCGTCGGCGAATTAAGTCCATACCTGTGAGTGGGCTGGGGTTATGCAGGAAACTTTAACCTTCAGACAACCTGGTTTCCTCGAAAGAATGGATCAGTGGCATTGACATCAGGGTCTTATTATTAGAACAGTGCTATGATTTTGTTGAAGCGGAACTTTGGTCTCTTTCAGCCAACAACACATCAACTCTTGATCTCCTGCTGCATCGTGCATTTGCATTCGCATTATCATCTTTGCATTTTGCGTATTACATTTGGCATTATATTTTTGCATAACAGGTACCGCCGAACCATTGATCATATTCCCCGTGCTAAACCAGTTTGTTGCAGGATATCCGATCAGGAAGATTACAGAAATCCCCACAAGGCTATGGAAAAGGTCCGAGCAGAGCTGAGTGAGGTCCGAGGCTAGATGAGGCAAGTTATGAGGAACATGCAAGAGTTGTGTTCGAACCAGCAGGTACTCAGAGAGGAGAACCAGCAGTTGAAAACTCAGGTGGGTTTGATCATGGAGGTAGTAAGAAAGGTGCTCAGAGAAGAAGGTGACCAGGTGCCTAAAGCTGCAGTAGAAATGCTCGCTCCACTTTTGCCCATGGAACCTGTCCCAATGCGTGATGTGCCTCGAAGACCTGTGGCACGACCTGAGATCCCAGATTTTCCACGTCAACAACTATCTCTCACTCCCCAAGACACTCTTAAGGCCAGGAGGTATGCGTCGAGGCTGAAGTAGCCTCACAAACTTTTTGATAAGATCCCCATGACTTGCACTCAGTTGCTACAAGTCTTGATTCAGCTTTGATTGGTCGAACTACAGAAGTTACATCCACTAACTGGGATCCCACCACCTGGCTATAATGCAAACGCCTGTTGTGATTTCCATGATGGGGCACCAGGACACCACATTGAGAACTGCAAAGCTTTTAAGCACGTAGTTCAGGATTTAATCGATTCAAAGGTCGTTAAGTTCGCGTCAGGCGACACGAGTATAGCAGAGGGCCTCATTCCAGGCATTACAGAAAAGATGGACACTCCTGCTTTCATCCCCAAAACTGCACTGGACTCTAGGGATGCCTCACAACTTATGACTTCTAAATCTCCATACCCGCAGCTATTGCCAACTCCAGGACTAAACCTGAGGATGAGTGCATCCGAGCAAAAAGAGTCCCTATTAATTCAGACTCAACTTCCAAGTGGTTCAACTGTTCAAGGTCGACAATCCGTCCAGTCTTTGCAACAGACATCCGCTCCTCTCCAGAATCAGCAGCCTTACCGTTATCGGTCGAACTTGCGTGCCAGGCAAAACCCAAAGAAATCAGAGAGGCAGTTCACCTGGTTGCCGTTTTAAGCAGAGTGGTTTCAATAAGCAACTTTGAAGATGGTTGGTTCAGCAGCAAATAAGTGTGAAAGCCCAGTTCCAAGAAGCTGGCAATCTGCATTTTATCATGTCATTCCTGTACATTTGTGATTTCTTTCCTGTTTAATTGCAAATTTCGTTCGTAAAGCTTGTTGTTTTCAATTGATATTGATAATGAAATAAATATGCATGTTTTTGAATAAATCCATTTGTGTTCACTCTATTGCTTTCTTTTATTTCAAACGCTTGTTTAAGTGGAATCCGGGGAGGATGACGAAATCCAACGAAGCGCAAGCTTCCGATGCTATGCTTTTGAATAAAAAACTGTTTATGATGTACATGCATTGTTTCAAATCCCAAACACCGGAGATATAAGGAAGAGAATCCCTTGTTAACACCTTTGAGCCTAGTTGTAGGAGTTTCTTTCTGAAAACGAAAAACCCTCAATATTAACCCGGGGCAGGGTAGGTGTCAGTTAATTTGACCAAGCGTTCAAATTACAAAAGGAGTGTCCCGTTCGAGGATCAATCACACCAATATAGGTCGTACCTAAAAAAAAAGCCACAATGGTTAAACATGGTCGATCAGGAGTGAAACAGTCACAATCTCTTTTCAAACAAGTCAGACAAGTCGGTGTCACGCGATTTGTTCAAAAAAAAAGAGAAAGAAGAAAAAAAATCAAAGAAAAAGCCCGCTAAGTCGAATCTTACAAACAAGCGACTTAGGCAAAAATTAGGGCATCCCGCTGGACTTCAAAATTGAAGAAACTCAAAAGAGTTAGTCCAGGCAAAAGTTAGGGAATGAAAAAGCAAAAAGCGAAAAAGGATTACAAGAGAAAAATCCTCAAACAAGAACGAAATCGTGTGGCTCTGGGCGCCCAAAGACAAAAAGCGAGTGACCGTCACTCCGAAAACTTGTGGTTTCCTGAACTGTCACTCCACTCATACAACCTTTGAAAGGTGAATGCTAAGGTCGAATTAGCTAAATATAGGATTGGAGAACATCAAGGAGAATGGGTAGGTTAAAATAAATTTTGAGCCTATATCCTTTCCTTCTTTAACCATGAACCTGACCACGTTACAGTCTTTAAAAGTCCTAATTGAAACAAGATTGTTTCGAAAGCATACTTCGGTAAAGGTCGCATTGAAACTGACTCCCAAAAGGATTCCTCTTACAACATTGTATTAATGTTGACATGTTGATGAATGATTCATACATTGTATGTCACAAATTTTTTTCCACTGAATAGATTGGAGTTTCAAAACTGTCATATGTGTTGCATTTAATATGTCTTTTATGTAGAACAACTTGTTTTACTAGCGAGTAAGCGCTTGACAGTAGGAAAGTTTCCACAATGGAAAGTCTGACCAGAATAAAATGTAGAATGCCTGAATTCTGGTGAACCGGGGCAAGCTATATCAAACGATCACAACATGGGAGATAGCCATCCAGAAGTCAGTTAATCTGAAGCAGTCAAGTCGAGGTTTGCTAAATCTCTCGAGGACAACCAGGGTATTTCCCCATAGATTAGCAAATCAGGGGCAAATTCGTTGCCGGACAGGGGCAGGTCACCCTAAGAGCGCAGATGTTATTTCTTTCCCGTGGGGAAATTAATATGAAGCACCTCTTCAAGGTTCAAGATGCTGAGGCAGATCAGGGTGCAGAGATTGTAGATTTCCCTTTGAGGAACATCCCCGCAGAAATCCCACAGGATGGGGCAAAGTATGGAAACAAAGGAATCATTCCTCTCCGTATCGTCAGAGCTACTCAAGCAGGTTTGATCAACCTTCAAGTACAAGACGAATGTCAGGAAGTCGTGCTACTATCCCTCGACCCTTCAACCAAAACATTTGAATCTAGACAGGATATTTTCCAGCGTCATTCGTAACTGACCCATCACGGATAATCTACAACTCAAGGCCTATTGGTGGTTGTCAGGAAGACCAATCCATGTTGACGCATCATTCCAGAATCCAATTGCTATTGGTATGCAGGAAAACTTCGTATGTTTTTCCCCAGTAAAGCCCAATCATCATTGCACATGCAAGCTAACCCCAGGAGAGTCCAATCATACTTGGCACCTTCTGTTATTCCTCAGCGGAGTCGGTTTCACCTTTCCAGCATTTATTTTGCTGGAGTAATTCTGTGATACCCGATTTTCCCCAGCGGAGCCGGTCTCTCTTCTCTAGCATTTATTTTGCTAAGGGAGATCCCTTTGCATTTTGCATCGTTGCATAGCATCCTCCCAAACACATAGCATTTCCATTTCGTATGGAGCATTACGCCATTCTCAAACATATGCATCAGAAACATAAGCCAGTTTTGGTACCGATTACCGTTAAGAATGAAGATTATTTGATTCAGGATATGGTTGGAAGCATTCCCAACATTGGTCGTCTGGTCTTCTTCCCAATGGCGTCTTATTGATCCAAACCCCTTTGTGATTCTGTTGATTCTCTTATTCCAACTCTTGGTTGGCATTCCCCAGCGTAGTCCAATTTGTGGTGACTGGCATTTTGGTAAGTCAGGGTGTCTTGTCCTAGCTTTCAGTTGGTAATCTCTGGTTTCCCCTTCGCAGAATCTTCATTCCAACTTTTGGTTGGCAATCTTTGTTAGTCTAACTCTTGGTTAGTAGAAGTTTTCCTAACTCTTGGTTAGTGGCCTTTTACTTCAACTCTTGGTCGATAATTTTGGGTGATCGTCTCAACTTTTGGTTGGTAGTCTCCTGTGGTGGAGTCAGCTTCGTGTAGCATCCCCTAGCTATCCTAACTCTTGGTTAGCAGCTTTTGTTCCGACTTTTGGTCGAGGAAGGTCTACTTTTCCTGGTTATCCTAACTCTTGGTTAGTGGCTTGTGTTCTAACTCTTGGTTAGTAGCTTTTGTTCCAACTCTTGGTTGGCAATCTTTGCGATCCTAACTCTTGGTTAGTGGCCTTTTTCCAACTCTTGGTTGGCAGTCTCTGCGATCCTAACTCTTGGTTAGTGGCTTTTGTTCAGACTTTTGGACGAGGAGGATCTATTTTTCCTAGTTATCCTAACTCTTGGTTAGTGGCTTGTGTTCTAACTCTTGGTTAGTAGCTTTTGTTCCAACTCTTGGTTGGCAATCTTTGCGATCCTAACTCTTGGTTAGTGGCTTTTGTTTCGACTTTTGGTTGATGAGGACTTATTTTCCTGGCGATCCTAACTCTTGGTTAGTGGCTTGTGTTCTGACTTTTGGTTAGCATCCTGGTTTACCAACTTTTGGTTGGATGTTATCCCTCGCAGTTTTTTTCCGACTATTGGTTGGTAGTCCCCCTTTTACTCGTCCGACTATTGGTTGGCGGTCTTCCCCTGTTATTTCAACTCTTGGTTGATAGTCCTCCGTTTACTCTTCCAACTCTTGGTTGGTGGTCTTCTTTCGACCCTTCCGACTATTGGTTGGCGGTTTTTATTCATTGTTCCAACTAATGGTTGGCGGTCTTTATTCATTGTTCCGACTATTGGTTGGTGGTCTCTGTGCGCTCTTCCAACTATTTGTTGGTAACCCCGGTTTAACGGTTTCAACTATTGGTTGATGGTCTTTCTTTGGCTCTTCCAACTATTGGTTGGTCGTCCTCTTTCAATGGTTCCGACTATTGGTTGGTAGTCCCTCTCTTTTTACCCTTCCAACTATTGGTTGGTGGTCTTTATCCATTGTTCCGACTATTGGTTGGTGGTCTTTATTCGTTGTTCCCACTATTGGGTGGTAGTCCTGTTCCTCCACAGCAGAGTTGCTTGTTTCCAACTCTTGGTTGGTAGTTCTTAGCTGTTGTCAATTCATCTTCGGTCAGTAGGTCCCGTTGATTCTAACTATTGGTTAGCAGTTTTAGTTCCGGATTTCTGGTCGGACTTTATCCCCTGCAGTGTGGTTATCCCAACTCCTGGTTGGTATTCCTTGTTTCCCCAACAATTCTAACTCTTGGTTAGCAGCTTGTGTTCCGATCTTTGGTCAATGGTGTTCCATGGTGATTCTAACTATTGGTTAGTACCTTTGTTTCCCAACTCTTGGTTGGTATTTCAGAGTTTGTTTCCCAACTCTTGGTTGGTATCTGTAGTTCATCCCAACTCTTAGTTGGTATTCTCGAGTTTGTTTTCCAACTCTTGGTTGGCATACTTCAGTTGTTTCCCAACTCTTGGTTGATATCTGTTGTTGGTTTCATCCCAACTTCTGGGTTGGTATTCCTTGGTTCGTGTTCCAACTCTTGGTTGGTATCCTCCAGCTCTTTCCCAACTCTTGGTTGGTGTACCTGTTGGACGTTATCCCGACTCTTGGTTGGTATCCGTTGATCTTTGTTCCAACTCTTGGTTGGTATCCGAGGTTTTGTCACCCCAACTTTTGGTTGGTACCCTACTTGTTTCTTATCCCAACTCTTGGTTGGTACTCCGAGTTCGTTGTCCCGACTTTTGGTTGGTATTTGTTGTCGGTTTCGTCCCAAATTTTGGGTTGGTATATTTGGTTGTTTCCCAACTCTTGGTTGGCATCTGTTGGCCTTTGGTTGTTCCTACTCTTGGTTGGTGTTCTCCGGGCGTTTTCCCGACTTTTGGTTGGCATCTTTTGGATGAATTTCAGATTATATTGGATTATTATCCTTGGCATATCGGTATTCCAACCCTTGGTTGGCATTCGCTGTTTTGTGTTCGTGCAGGTTGCAAATTTTCGGGTTTGTCGATATTCAACCGCCTTTTACTTTGATTGGCTGAAGGTTCTTCACCTCTCAGCCAATCTGGTCCAAGTCGTTTGAATAGGGGCAGCTGTTACACCCCCAAAATTTGCCCCAACTTTTTGCTTTAGCTGGCTGTTGTTTCATTGCATGTATCATTGCATTCATAGCATTAGCATCTGCATACCATAGTCCATGAACAAGGGATTGAGAGGTGTATGCTTATCAAGAGAGGGCTATCAAAGGTCTAAGCCTACTCAAGGGGTTATATTCAAGCTATCAAGTGCTTATCATTATCAGAATAGTGTCAGAGCTCATTAGAAGGAGTTGATTGGTTAAGAGTGGTGTACCTCATATCCTGGGGGTCATTTGAAGATTTCCAGATGAGTTTGAATCCATGTTTATGGATGGAGAACATTGATAGAGCTCATGGGAAACCTTGAAGTTCATTTTGAAGCTTATGTCAGTCATTATATCAAGTGTGTGAAGCCACAGTCTAGATTGGTGCAATTAGGGTTTTCGCCTGGTCAACCCTAAGTCAACAGTTGAACTGAAGGAGATTAAGACTCAATTCCAAGTCTGTATGATCATGTGATGTTGTGTTGATACACGCCAAAGATTATTCCAAGATCATTTCATCAATATTCAAGAGTGTGAGAAGTTGCTAGGCTAGAGTTGCTATGCTTGATAGTGTAAAATCCCCTAGTTTAGTGCCTAACTTCAAGACCACCTAATTTAAGATGCAAGCCTCATCTCATCTTGATATCCACCTGAGTATTATAAGTCATTCATCGGATTTCTAGAACTCAAGTTACGAAGCTGACAAGTTACAGGTCCTCAGATGAATGTGATTTTAGTCAACAAAAGTCAACCAACTTCCAGGACATTTTTGACTAAGAAGGATGTTTCTCCTCAATCCTTGGCCAACATGAATGTTGTTCCTCATGATCTTAGCTTTCCAAAGAGTACTAGAAGTCTTTCATCTGATTTGCAGAGCTCAAGTTACAAGCTTTGCAAGGCAGGGGTATTTTGGGAAACTTTGATTACAGGTCATAAAATTACAGGTCAAGTTCACTACTTTGCATAACTCAAATGAAATTTTTCCAACATGAAATTTGCTCCAAATGGGGTCATTTGGTCAACTAAACCTCAAGTTATCAACGGGCTAGCTCATGGTTGAAGATTGGTGAAGGAGATTTTGGTAAAAGCATGTGAAAAGCCAAGTTTGTGATCTTGCCAAAATTTAATCAAATATGGTCATATTTGTGCTCATTTTGAAGGGAAAATATGTTTTAAGATCATTGGTGACAAAATCAAGTGCATTTGAGGCATGGTTCATGGATTATTTCAAGCTTTCTTCATGTTTAAGCAACACTTTGGATTATGACCATTAAGATCCAAACAAGGAGGGATTTTGGGCCCTTGATCTTTCTTACACCACAAGGGATGTAATGCAATCAAAAACAAGGAGTTTTAACCATGAATTGAAGCACTTCCATGGGCTTCCATAAGCTTGAAAATCCAAAATCCATTTGATCCATTCTCTCACAATTGGGCCCCCAACTCATGACAAACATATTCTATATAATCCATGGAGTGAGTTCATAATTTTTTTTGGAGATTTTGGTGAAGAAACAAAGCTATAGCAAGTTGAAAAAGAGAGCTCCAAAGTGATTTTCAAATTTTCCTTTTCTCATCAATTCAAGGCCTCTCAACCATCCAAACATCTCCAGGAGTATTCATTGAGTGATTCTGCACAAAAAAGTTGAAGGATTCATGGCTGTTTGAAGCTATCCATAGCCATTTTCAGAGGTAATGGAAAATCAAGATAACTCATTGTTTATGCATCTTTATACCACCATTGTTGTACCATTGCATTGCCCTTGATGTGAATTTGGATTTTTGGTAACAATTGGGGCGTTTTCATGGAGCTTTCACATTCTTGGAACTTTCTTGATTGGGCACGGGTTCAAAGTTTCAGTGGTTTATAGCTTGATTCAATACCATATTTGAGTTCCTCGCGAAAAAAGACACGATTTTGGTTCAAGAATTGTTAAGTTTGGTGAAGAAATGAGTGAGATAGGGTTTGGGAGAGACGACCGGTGTAACTCCGACCACCCTCACGATGGTGCTGCGTTTCCCTCTATTTTTTCATTCAAATGAAGAAGATGATACAGTGGCCCTTGGATCATGTTGGAAAGCTTGACTCAGTCTCTCCATCTCACGCATCAGAACGTGCTACACCACCACTTCCTTAGACGCACCGTTTCATTAAGTAGTTCAGAATGGGCTTAATTTTTCCTGGCTATCCACACCCCTTTTCAGGGCCCAGTCCAACTTTGAACTATCTGGTTTTGCTATCCACCACGCGTGTTTATTTATTTTCATAATCTTTTTCTTATTTTCTTCATATTTTTCTTGCTAGCTTTTAATATATAAAAAATAGTAATATTGCTTATTTTTTTCTTGAGATTTTTACCTATTATTCTTGGATATCTTAGGAAAATTTAGATATTGAAAAATCATTTTTAGGATTAATTTTCATTTTATTAGGATTTTTCCCATTTTAATATCCATTAAAATCATGAATTTGTACCTCTATTCTTGTAGAATTTCATTGGGGTATCAAAACAAAATATTTTTGCCTAATCTTTTGTGGAATTCTTATAGACATCTTGAGGGATTCAAATATATTTTTCTCTAGATTTAAAATACCATTTGTATAGGTTTTGAACACCATTTTTGTACATGCTCTAGATAGCCTTGGTTTGAGATATCTTGGGAAGTTTACTCTCTGTTTGAACACTTCCCTTTGGATTCTTCCTCTATCCTTTTAACCTCTGATTGTTGACACATTGTAGGTGCTTGGAGAATTGATTTTGCATTTTTAGACGCACTTTTCTATTTTTTCCTTATTTTGCAATTGGACTCATAATTTGGCTTTCCCACTTGGACACTTGTATTATTTTGGCTCCAAAAGCCTTGTATTGCTTGTGTGATGGACATCATAGTGATTGCTTCTTATTATGGATTCATTATAGGTCTTGTGGACCATTTGGTGGCTATTTATATTGTACATAACTTGCCCATTTGATGTTTTACTTTCATGCTTGTACATTGTGATTCCATAGGGTGGTGTATACCTTCTTTGCTTGTTTCCTTTGGTTCCTTGCCATTTTACTTTTGGTATTCATTTGTGGCTTAGGTTGTATGATTAGAATATGCCACCCTCTATCCAATGACCTTGGTATGTCATTTAAGGAAGTTTTGGGTCCCTCCTTTGGAGGTCTCTAAGGCATGCCTAAAGTGGTGAATCCTTGAGGACTTCCTTTTGTATGTTTTGTGACTTGCTCTTGTTGCATTTACTTCTCCTATTCTCTTGCATCATTTCATGATTGGCTTGAGGTTGATATGGGCCTGTGGAGGCTCCATCCCCACACATATTTTCCTCTCTCACTTTCATTACATCTTTGCTTTCTATACTTGCATTTCATGTATGCATTTGTACAATTGTTTCCTTCTTCTTCTTTTGTCTTCCTTCCCTTAGGATTTCCATTCTTTCCTGTTCAAGTTGGAATGTGATAGACATTAGGCCTTTAACCATGCATGACAACAATAAGTAGTTCCCTCCTAACCTTGACTATAGGATGAACTTTGCATGACAACTCTAGGATTGGACTAGTTTCCCCTTTAGTGCGTCCTTTCTCTTCTCATCTTCAAACAAATCAAAATAAAGTAATAAAGGTTAATTGATGTCGTACGCTATGAGCCTTAAGCTACTTGAGAAAGGGTTGTTGGAGAGTTTCTTTTCAATAGCTTGGATGTTTAGTATGGCACCCTTTGGGTGACATGCGACGCACTCACTCTCAGGTCATAGTCTCTAGTGCGATATTAGTTGCAAACATCCATAAAAGATACTTCTTCCGTAAAAAACTTCAAAACAAAGATCAAACATCTTTTTGTCCTTTGGGACCTTTAATCGGTGGAAACCCTTTTCTTAAGGAGTGTTTTGTTAACTCTCGGTTCTACCACAAACGGTAAACGCCTAAGTCTCCCAAGGTCGAGCTGCATACACCAAACTGCTGGAACCGTCTGTTAACCCTACTCGGATAAAAAAGACAAACCTGTGTCTCTCGTTAGCCCGAACTACGTTTGCTCTGATCTTTCACGCCGTGTGAAAGTACGTAGGCACGAGATGCGATATCTCGGCGAGCAACCTTCCCCCCCTTTTTTACCCGTAGTTAGGCGAACTACGTTGACTCTGATTTCTCGTTCCAGACGGGAATACATAGGCATAGAACTGTTGTTTTCTGCCGAGCCATTTTCTTTTTCTTTTCAGACCAGACCTTTTAGCGTAGATAGTCAAACCAACCTGTCAGATAAACACAACAAGCATGGATCCCATCGAGTACGATGGACGTGAGGGGTACCTTCCCCTTGCGTAACCGACTCCCGAACCCAGACATGGTTGTGATGACCTTGTCTTGTACCTTTTCGTCATGTTTTTCCGGTCGTTTCCTTTCCCGTTCTGAGGGATAAATAACAAAAGATGGCGACTCTTCTGTTTTGTCGACACCTCATTTTTGCGGTAGCGACAGCTATGTTGTTGAATAACAACCTGTTGATGATGTACATGCATTGTTTCAAATCCCAAACACCGGAGATATAAGGAAGATAATCCCTTGTTAACCCCTTTGAGCCGAGTAGTAGGAGTTTCTTTCTGAAAACAAAAAACCCTCAATATTAACCCGGGGCAGGGTACGTGTCAGTTGATTTGACCAAGCGTTCAAATTACAAAAGGAGCGTCCGTTCGAGGATAGATGACACCTATATAGGTCGTACCTAAAAAACCACAATGGTTAAGTCTGGTCGATCAGGAGTGAAACAATCACAATCTCTTTAACAAGTCATGCGAGCCGATGTCATACGATTTGTTCAAAAAAAAAGAGAGAAAGAAAAGAATCGAAAGGAAAAAGCCCGCTAAGTCGAATCTTGAAAGCAAGCGACTTAGGAAAAAATTAGGGTACTCCGCTGGACTTCAAAATTGAAGAAACTCAAAAGAGTTAGTCCAGGGAAAAGTTGGGGGAAAACGAAAAAAACGAAAAACCGAAAAGCGAAAAAGGATTGCGAAAGAAAATCCTCAAACGAGAACGAAATCGTGTGGCTCCAGACGCCAAAAGACGAAAAGAAAGCGACTATCACTTCGAAAAGTGTAATTTCCTAAACTGTCACTCAACCTTTGAAAGGAGAACGCTAAGGTCGAATTAGCTGAACGTAGGATCGGAGAACATCAAGGAGAATGGGTGGGTTAAAATGACTTTTGAGCCTTTATCCTTTCTTTCATAAACCGTGAACCTGACCACGTTACAACCTTTAAAAGTCCTAATTGAAATAGGTTTGTTTCGAAAGCATACTTCGGTAAAGATCACATCGGAACTGACTCCTAGAAAGGATTCCCATTACAGCGTTGTATTAATGTTGACATGTTAATGAATGATTTTATACATTTCATGCCACAAAGTTTTTTTCCAGTGAACAGGAATGGATTTTGAAAACTGCCATATGCATTGTATTTGATATGTATTTTATGCAGAACAGTTTGTTTTACTAGCGAGTGAGCGCTTGACAGCGGGAAAGTTTCCACGATGGAAAGATTTGATCATGACAGAATGCAGGTTGCCAGAATATTCCGACGAACCAGGGCAAGCTATGTCAAATGATCGTGGCATGGGAGTCAGCCATCCAGAAATCAGGTAATCCAGGGCAATCAGGTCGAGATTTGACGAATCTCTCGCAGCCAAGGGTACTACTCCCCACAGATCAGCCCATGAGGGGCAAACTCATGACAAGACTAGGGCAGGTCACCCCGAGAGCGCCAAAGTTATCCTTATCCTGAAGGCGATTAACTTGAAGCACCTCCGTGAGGTTCGAAGTGCTGAAGCCGGTCATATCAAACCACCAGAGTACAGAGATCTCAGGTTTCCTTTTGAAGGGATATGACGAAGATCCAGCAGGCTGGGGCAAAAGCTGAAAGTGGAGGAGCCGTTCCTCTCCATATCCGCAGAGTTTGTCGAAAGTTGTTATAGATTCTAGGGCAAGCCATTTAGAGTTTGTTTCATGGCATGTTTTTCCAAGCAGGATGACTCATTCTTCCTCAGCAGGTCCAGCTGTGTTTCTCCACAGAAGTTGAACATGGGACTGTGAGCATTGAGGTGTCTCCCCGAACAGAGATAGATTCTCCCCAACCAGAGGCATCCTAGGCAGGATCGTGTTTCCCCAGCCGGAGTTCCTTAACGTAGGGGCAAGCTCTATGTGAAACTTATTCCTCCCCAACAGATGGCGTTTGCATTTTATCCCCGGAAGAGTTAGATGCAGGCTAGTAAGCGGTCAGGCAGGTACGTGCATTCCCAGCAGTTGGTCATGTACACATTTAATCCCCAGTGAAGTCCTCACAGAGTACAACCAGGTTGTCGATGGGTTGAAAGGATCATCCCCACGCAGGATTGTTCTTTCTGTTCTCCAGCAGGTTGTCTTTCCTCCGATAGGTTGTTCATCCTCTGCAGAGTTCGTAGCTTCAGATTTTTGAGATATCCCCAGCAAGTTTGTTTCTTCCCCCAGCGGAAGTTTGGTTTCGTTCCTCTGGCATTTATTTTGCGGGAACGCCTCTTTGCATTTGCATCGTGCATAGCATCTACCCCAAACGCGTAGCATTTCCATGCCGTATGGAGCATTACGCCATTTCTCAAACATATGCATTTTGAAATATAAGCCAGGTTGGTTACCTCTTTGTTTTCAGGTGTTTTTCCCTGCAGGTGATTGGAATTCTTGTTCAGGATGGTTTTCGGATATTCAAATTCTTGGCACGAGATATGTGATGATAACGTTCGTCCTATCATGTGTGCTTTTATCAGAGTTGCTTGACTGAGTTTCCTTTCTTCCCCAGCGGAGTTTTCCTCAGATTGCTGTTACATCAGCGTTAAAAGATTTCAGGGATTAGACCTTTGAAGTCGTTACTTGTTGTCAAAGTAAGCGTCTGGCAGTTGACGTCAGAATTTCCACAAAAGAGTTTTCCTTGGATTGCTGTTATGTCAGCGTTAAAAAATCTCATGGATTAAACCTTCGGAGATGTTACCCGTGTTGACGGAGATGTTACCCGTGTTGACGGAGATGTTACCCGTGTTGACGAAGATGTTACCCGTGTTAACGGAGATGTTACCCGTGTTGACGGAGATGTTACCCGTGTTAACGGAGATGTTACCCGTGTTGACGGAGATATTACCCGTGTTGACGAAGATGTTACCCGTGTTGGCGGAGATGTTACCCGTGTTGACGGAGATATTACCCGTGTTGACGGAGATGTTACCCGTGTTGACGGAGATGTTACCTGTGTTGACAGAGTTGTTACCCGCGTTGACGGAGATATTACCCGTGTTGACGGAGTTGTTACCCGTGTTGACGGAGTTGTTACCCGTGTTGACGGAGATCTTACCCGTGTAGATGGAGATGTTACCTGTGTTGACGGAGATGTTACCCGTGTTGATGGAGACATTACCCGTGTTGACAAAGTTGTTACCCGTGTTGACAGAGATGTTACCCGTGTTGACGGAGATGTTACCCGTGTTGATGGAGATGGTACCCGTGTTGACGGAGATGTTACCCGTGTTGACGGAGATGTTACCAATGTTGACAGAGATGTTACCTGTGTTGACAGAGATGTTACCTGTGTTGACAGAGATGTTACCTGTGTTGACGGAGATATTACCCGTGTTGACGGAGATGTTACCTGTGTTGACGGAGTTGTTACCCGTGGTGACAGAGTTGTTACCCGTGTTGACGGAGATGTTACCCGTGTTGACGAAGATTATAACCATGTTGACGGAGATGTTACCCGTGTTGGCGGAGATGTTACCCGTGTTGACAGAGATGTTACCCGTGTTGACGGAGATGTTACCCGTGTTGACAGAGTTGTTACCCGTGTTGACGGAGATGTTACCCGTGTTGACGGAGATGTTACCCGTGTTGACGGAGATGTTACCCGTGTTGATGGAGATGTTACCCGTGTTGACGAAGATGTTACCCGTGTTGACGGAGATGTTACCCGTGTTGACGGAGATGTTACCCGTGTTGAAGGAAATGTTACCCATGTTGACGGAGATATTACCCGTGTTGACGGAGATATTACCCGTGTTGACGAAGATGTTACCCGTGTTGACGGAGATGTTACCCGTATTGACGGAGAAGTTACCCGTGTTGACGGAGAAGTTACCTGTGTTGACGGAGATGTTACCCGTGTTGATGGAGATGTTACCCGTGTTGACGGAGATGTTACCCGTGTTGACAGAGATGTTACCCGTGTTGACGTAGATGTTACCCGTGTTGATGGAGATGTTACCCGTGTTGACGGAGATGTTACCCGTGTTGACAGAGATCTTACCCGTGTTGACAGAGTTGTTACCCGTGTTGACGGAGATGTCACCCGTGTTGACGGAGATGTCACCTGTGTTGACATAGATGTTACCCGTGTTGACGGAGATGTTACCCGTGTTGACGAAGATGTTACCCGTGTTGACGAAGTTGTTACCTGTGTTGATAGAGTTATCACCCGTGTTGACGGAGTTGTTACCTATGTTGATAGAGTTATCACCCGTGTTGACGAAGTTGGTCCCGTGGAGTTGTTCGTTCAAGTCTTCGGATGCCATATTAGCACTTTTATTTAGTGCTTCGCTTGTTTCTTCGGAAAGAGATGTCAAGTTCGCGCTTTACATAGTGCAAATACCCGTAGTGTCAGAAATGTTTCTCGCAGAGTTGCTTATTCAGGGCTTCAGATGCCTGGTTCACGCTTTACGTAGTGCTTTGTTCGTCCCTTCGGAGATGGAAAGTCAAGGATGGTATTTTGTTGTGGTCCTATGGCTCGGTGCCCGCTTATTGTAGCGTATATTTGAAGATTGATTGTTGTTGATCTAATATGTGAATTCAATGCTTGTGGTGTCACACAGGTGGTTGACGATGAAATTAGGTTCTTTATCAGATGATTGATCAGTTTGTTGCCGTGACAACCGGGTTCAATTTTCTGGATATTTTTCCCCAAGCAGTTTTGTTGCAGTTTATTTCTTTGGTTAGCAACTTTTCGAGTTCTTTGGTATTCTACCGTCTTCTACCTCGATTGTTCGAAAGCCGTTCGCTTTTCACCCAGTCGGGTCCAAGCCGCTTGAACAGGGGCAGCTGTTGCACCCCAAAATTTGCCTAACCTTTTCTTACTTGGTTTATGTTTCATTGCATTAGCATATCATTGGTCTAGCATTATCATAAGCATTGCATTAGCATTTATGCAGGGGATCAAGTGTGATATATATCAAGAGGATCCTATCTAGGGGTCTTATTCAAGCTTGAGAGGTCACCAAAGTCATTAGAAAGTGGGTTGTGTTCTTGAGAAGTTTGGATGCTGGTATGTGGTTCATCTCCTAACTTGGGGGCCAATTGAAGACCATCAGTGGGTTGTGAAGCCTTGATCATGGATATGGTATGTGGATAGAGCTCATGGAGTGCCTTGAGGGTCATGGTGGAGCTCAGTCAAGTAATTATGCTAGGTGTGAAGAGCCACAGTTGAAGGTGTTGCAATTAGGGTTTTCATCTGGTAAACCCTAAGTCAACTGTGCAATTGAAGAAGGTTAAGACTCAATTATAAGTCATGGTGATCATGGGATGTTGTGTTGAGGCATTTGAGATGTTATTCCAAGATCAATCAAGAAGAATCCAAGGTGTGAGGAGTTGCTAAATTAGGGTTCTCAGTGTAAAATCCCCTATTTAGTGCCTAACTTCAAGACCACCTAGCTCAATATGAGATCTTCATCTCATCTTGGAATCCACATGAATGTTGTAGAGCATCTTCATTCCTTTAATTTGAGTACTAGAAGTCCTCCATTGGATTTGTAGAACTCAAGTTACAAGCTTTGCAAGGCAGGGGTATTTTGGGAAACCTTGATTACAGGTCAAGTTCACCACTTTGCATAACTCAAATGGAATTTTTTCCAACATGAAAGTTGCTCCAAATGGGGTCAGTTGGTCAACTAAACCTCAATTTATCAATGGGATAGCTCATGGTTGAAGATTGGTGAAGGAGATTTTGTGAAAGGCATGTGAAAATCCAAGTTTGTGATCTTGCCAAAATTTAGTCAAATATGGTCATATTTGTGCTCATTTTGAATGGAAAACATATTTTAAGATCATTGGTGACAAAATCAATTGCATTTGAGACATATTTCATGGGGTATTTCAAGCTTTCTTCATGTTTAAGTAACATAATGGATTATGGCCATTGAGATCCAGATAAGGGGAGATTATGAGCCATTGATCTTCCTTACATTGCAAGGAATGGATTTGAGTCAAAAACAAGGAAAATTGGCCATAAATTCATCCATTTTCATGGGCTTCCAATTTCCAAAAATCCAAAATCCATTTCATTTATTCTCTCACAATTGGGCCCCGAATTTGCCACAAATACTTTCTATAAGTGTCACACATGAGATCTATCATTTTTTGGATGAAATTGGGTGAAGAACAAGCTGTTACAGATTGATCAAAGTGAGGTTCAAGTGAATCTCGTGTTTTCATTTCTACATCAATTTAAGCTCTTTCAACCATCCAAGCACCTCTAGCAACCATCATGGAAGGATTCTGAGCAAAATTCCTGAAGAATTGGTGGCTGGTTGGGGTTTTACATCTTCATTTTCAGAGGTATCTTCAATTCAAGATAACTCATTATTTATGGATCTTTATGCATCCATTCTTGCACCATTACAATCCCCTTGATGCGAATTTGGATTCTGGTATCATTTTGGGCATTTCCACGAAGATTTTGTGTTCTTGGAACTTTCTTGGATTGGCACGGGTTCAGAGTTTCAGGGGTTAATAGCCTGATTCGTTACCATATTTGCATTCCTCGTTAAAAATGGCGTGATTTTGGTTCAAGAAACTTTGCATTTGGTGAAGTATTAAGGAAGTTAGGTTTTGGAGAAGATGACTGGAGCAATTCCGGCCACCACTCACGACGGCTCTGGTATTTTCCCTCTCAATCCAGTTCAAACGGAGAAGAAGACCACCAGCCATTGGATCACTTGAATCTGTTGACTAAGTACGCATATCGTGCACATACAAAGCTGCCACGCCATCGCTTCCCAAAACGCGTCGTTTTACTAACTCTGCTGAATGGGCTTAACGTTTGGTTTCTATTCACACCCCACACACAATCCCAACCCAAATTTGCACTGGCTGATCTTGCTATTTACCACACGGTTCTAACTATTTTTCAATTGTTTTCTTATTTTCCTTCTTTTATGCATGCTAGCTTTATTTCTTTTTAAAATAGCAAATCACCTCCTAAAATATTGATCTTTTTACATGATATTCTTGGGTATGTTTAGAGATTTTAGGATTTTGAATTTAATTTTTAGGATTAATTTTCAATTTGTTATGATTTTTCCCATTTTTATTGTCATTAAAATTGTGAAATTGTACCTTTCTTCTTGTAGAATTTCATTGAGGTACCAAAACAAAATATTTTTGCCTAATCTGTTGTAGGATCATTGTACACATCTTTAGGGATTTAGGGGAATTTTCTATGGATTTAATAATACCATTTTCATGGGTTTTGGATAGCACTTTGTTCATGCTCTATTTTGCCCTAGTTTTGGGGTACCCTTGAATGTTTGCCCTCTGTTTAGGCACTTCCTTATGGATTATTTTGCTACCCTTTGAACCTCTGATTACTAACACTTTTTAGGTGTTTGGAGAATTTATTTGGCATTTGTAGTGCATTTTACTATTTTTTCCATATTTTGCAAGTAGACTCATAATTTGGCACTTTCACTTGTACACTTGTATTGTTTTGGCTCCAAAAGCCTTGTAATGCTTGTATGATGGATCTTATGGTGATTGTTTCATGTTATAGACTGATTATAGGTCTTGTGGACCAATTTGTGGACCTTTATATTGTGTGTAACATTCTCATTTGATGGTTTACTTTCATGCTTGCACATTGTGGTACCATATGGTGGTGTATGTACTTTCTTTTGCACATTTCTCTTGGTTCCTTGCCATTTTCCTTTTGATATTCATATATGGATTATGTTGTATGATTAGAATGTGTCACTCTCTATCCAATTACCTTGGTGTGTCATTTAAGGAAGTTTTAGGTCCCTCCTTTGGAGGTCTCTAAGGCATGCCTAAAGTGGTGAATCCTTGAGGACTTCTTTTGGATGTTGTTTGTGATTTGATTTTTGTTGCATTTCTTCCCCTCTTCCCTTTTCATTTATTCATACTTTGGCTTGAGGTTGAGATGGGCTTGTGGAGGCTCCAGCCCCACACATATTTCCTCCCTCACTTGCATTGCATCTTTGCTTCCATGTTTGCATTTCATGTATACATTCTTATGCTTGTTTCCTTCTTCTTCTTTCGTCTTCCTTCCCTTAGGATTTCCATTCCTTCTTGTTCAAGATGGAATGTGATAGACATTAGGTTCCTAACCATGCATGATAACACTAGGTATTTCCCTCCTAACCTCAACCATAGGATGAACTTTGCATGACAACTTTAGGATTGGATTAGATCCCCTTTAGTGCGTCCTTTCTCTTCTCATCTTCAAACATCTTTAAAACACTTAATAAGGATTAGCGCATGTTGTACGCTACGAGCCTTAAGCACTTGAGAAAGGATTGTTGGAGAGTTTATTTTCAACAGCTTGGGTGTTTAGTATGGTACCCTTTGGGTGACATGCGACGCATTCACTCTTAAGTCCAAGTCTTTAGTGCAACATGAGTTACAAACAAAACTCAAAACACTTCTTCTAAAAGACTTCAAAAACAAAGATCAAATTCTTTTTGTCCTCTTGGACCTTTAATCCTTGGAAACCATTTTCATAAGGAGATTTTTGTTAACTCTCGGTTCTACCGCAAACGGTAAACGCCTAAGTTTCCAAAGGTCGAGTTGCATACACCAAATTGCTAGAACCGTTTGTTAACCCTACTCGGGTTAAAACTTTTGAACCAAACTTGTGGTCTTGTTAGCCCGAACTACGTTTGCTCTGATCTTTCACGCCGTGTGAAAGTACGTAGGCACGAGATGCGATATCTCGGCGAGCAACCTTCCCCCGTTTTCACCCGTAGTTAGGCGAATTACGTTGACTCTGATTTCTCGTTCCAGACGGGAATAAGTAGGCATAGAACTGTTGTGTTCTGCCGAGTCATTTTCTTGTCTTTTCAGACCAAACTTTTAGCGTAGATAGATAAAACCAACCCGTCAGATAAACAATTAAGAGTGGATCCCGTCGAGTACGACGGACGTGAGGGGTGCTAATACCTTCCCCTTGCGCAACCGACTCCCGAACCCAGACATGGTTGCGATGACCTTGTCTTATACCTTTTCGTCAGGTTTTTTCGATCGTTTCCTTTCCCTTTCTGTGGGATAAATAAAGAAAGGTGGCGACTCTTCTGTTTTGCCGGCACCTCATTTTCGCGGTAGCGACACCCACATTGATGTTTTGGTTGATAACATTGCTCAATACTCTGTGTTTTCCTTCATGGATGGTTTCTCTGGGTACAATCAAATCAAAATGGCCCTAGAGGACATGGAGAAAACTACTTTTATCACGCCATGGGGGACCTTTTGCTACAAAGTTATGCCTTTTGGATTGAAAAATGCAGGGGAAACTTATTAGTGGGCGATGGTGACTCTATTTCATGATATGATTCATCATGAGATCGAGGTGTATGTTGATGACATGATTGCAAAGTCACAGACAGAGGAGGGTCATTTGGTTAATCTGTTGAAGTTATTTGAAAGGTTAAGGAAATTCAGATTGAGGTTGAATCCAAATAAATGCACTTTCGGAATGAGATCACGAAAGCTGTTGGGGTTCATTGTCAGTGAAAGAGGAATTGAGGTAGATCCTGCCAAGATAAAAGCAATACAAGAGATGCCTTAGCCGAAAACATAAAAGGAGATCAGTGGTTTTCTGGGGAGATTGATCTACATTGCAAGGTTCATATCTCATCTTACAGCCACTTGCGAACCAATATTCAAATTATTAAAGAAAGATCAAGCAGTCTTTTGGAACGAAAATTGTTGTACAAGTTCAAAGTTCCTACCTTCAATAAATACAAAGGTGTCACTTGCCCAAAGGTGCACATACGTTCATACTACAGAAAAATGTCAGCTTATTCAAATGACGAGAAGATGCTCATGCATTTCTTCCAGGATAGCCTGTCGGGGCCGTCGCTCGAGTGGTATATGGGTTTGGAACCCTCTCAGGTTCGCAGTTGGAAGGGTTTGGCTGAAGCATTCGTGAAGCATTACCAGTATAATAGTGACCTTGCTCCTAATAGGGTCCAACTTCAGAATGTCTTCCAGAAGAACGGGGAATCTTTTAAAGAGTACGCCCAGAGGTAGCGTGAGCTTGCAGCCAGGGTGCAACCCCCAATGGTGGAAAGAGAATTGATTGACTTGTTTGTATCAATGTTGTCTGGGATGTACTATGAAAAGCTCGTCAACTGTATGTCCGGGAGTTTCTCGACGAGGGCATTTGAGAAAATAAAGGAATACTTGCAGGAACCTCCGATACTGATGCCTTCGGTTGCAGGAAGGCCTTTGATTATATATTTGACGGTTCTTGAGAATTCAATGGGTCGTGTACTCGGTCAACATGACGAGATGGATAGGAAAGAGTATGTTATTTACTACTTGAGTAAGAAGTTCACAGAATGTGAGTCCAGATACTCGACGCTAGAAAAGACATGTTGTGCACTCACTTGGGCAGCCAAACGCCTAAGGCAATACATGTTAAATCATACAACCATGTTGATTTCGAAGATGGATCTGATCAAGCACTTGTTTGAAAAGCAGGCACTTTCCAGAAGAAGTGCTAGATGGCAGATGGTTCTGACAGAGTACGATATTCAATATGTTTCCCAAAAAGCCATTAAAGGGAGTGTTTTGTCAGAATATCTTGCAGAGCAACCAATTGAGGATTATCAACCAATGAGGTTTGAGTTTCCCGACGAGGATATAATGTTTCTAAAGATGAAGAATTGTGACGAGCCTCTACCAGACGAAGGTCCTGAAATTGGCTCTCAATGGAAGATGGTTTTTGACGGTGCTATTAATTCATATGGTAACGAAATTGAGGCAATCACTATAACTCCTCACAGTTCTCACATATCGTTCACTGCTCGGTTAACGTTTTCCTACACCAATAATGAAGCTGAATATGATGCGTGCATCATGGGTATAGATGAAGCTATTGATTTGATAATCAAGAATCTTGATATATATATATATATATATATATATATATATATATATATATATATATATATATATATATATATATATATATATATATATATATATATATATATATATATATATATATATATATATATATATATATATATATATATATATATATATATATATATATATATATATATATATATATATATATATATATATATATATATATATATATATATATATATATATATATATATATATATATATATATATATATATATATATATATATATATATGGTGATTCAGCTTTAGTCGTCAATCAGATTAAAGGAGAGTAGGAAACCCGTCAACCCAACCTGGTGCCCTATATGAATTATGCAAGAAGATTGCTACCTTTCTTTGACAGGGTGGAATTTCATCATGTACCGAGAGCTGAGAATCAGATGGCGGACGCTTTGGCAACGCTATCATCAATGTATAAAGTGAATTACTGGAATGAAGCTCCAATGATCACTATCATGCGCCTCGATAGGCCAGCCTTCATGTTTGTAGTAGAAGAAGCATCGGATGGGAAGCCTTGGTATTTTGACATCAGAAATTTCCTCAAGAATCAGGAGTATCCGCCTGGGGCATCAAATAGAGATAAGAAGACTCTGAGAAGGTTGTCGAGAAACTTTTACTTGAACAAGGATGATGTGATGTACAAGAGAAATTTTGATATGGTATTGCTGCGTTGTGTGGACGAAAATGAAGCAAGTCTGCTAATGGAAAAGGTCCACGAAGGTTCTTTCGGTACACATGCTAATGGACATGCCATGTCCAAGAAATTGTTGAGAGCAGGTTATTACTAGATGACTATGGAGTCTGACTGCTTTAAGTATGCCAGGAAATGCAAGAAGTGTCAAATCTATGCTGACAAAATGCATGTCCCACCAAGCCCTCTGAATATTTTGACATCTCCTTGGCCTTTCACAATGTGGGGCATCGACATGATTGGCAGGATTGAACCGATAGCCTCCAATGGACATCGCTTTATCTTAGTGGCAATCGACTATTTTACCAAGTGGGTGGAAGCAGCCTCATTTACCAATGTGACCAGACAGGTAGTTGCCCAGTTTATCAAGAAGGACATTATCTGCCGTTATGGAGTGCCAGAACGAATCATTACTGACAATGGTTCGAATTTGAACAATAAGACGATGAAAGAATTGTGCCAGAGTTTTAAGAATGAACACCACAACTCTTCTCCGTACCGTCCGAAGATGAATGGTGCTGTTGAGGCAGCCAATAAGAATATCAAGAAGATTGTGTAGAAAATGGTGGTGACTTACAAAGATTGGCACGAGATGTTGCCCTTTGCTTTACATGATTATCTTACTTTCGTGCGTACGTCGACTGGGGCAACTCCCTTCTCGTTGGTATATGGTATGGAAGCCGTCCTACCATTAGAAGTCGAGATTCCTTCTCTGAGGGTATTGATTGATGTGAATCTTGATGAAGCATAATGGGTAAAGGCTAGGTTTAATCAACTTAGTCTGATTGACGAAAAGAGATTGGCAGCTACCGCTCATGGCTGGTTGTATCAGAGCAGGATGAAGAAGGAATTTGATCAGAAGGTGCGCCCTTGACTTTTTCAGGTAAGTGACTTAGTGTTGAAGAGGATCCTCCCTCCACAAACAGATCACAGGGGCAAATGAACTCCCAACTATGAAGGTCCATACGTAGTAGGAAAGTTTTCTCTGGAGGAGCCTTATTACTTTCAACTATGGACGGTGAAGATTTGATGTCTCCTATGAACGCGGACGTAGTAAAAAAATACTTTGATTAAAAGAGACCCGCTGGACATAAAAAGAAAGTCCAGGTAAAAATGGGGCATCCCGGCGAACCATAAAAAGAATAGGCTCGGGAAAAAAATTAGGGATAATAAAAAGAAAAATGAATAAACCCGCAAAGTTGAAAACCTGAAAAGGCAACTTGGGCAAAAAATGGGTATCCCGGTGGATCGAAAACCCGGAAGGGCGATTTAGACAAAAATTAGGGATTTAAAAGCAAACGACTATGGTCCGCGTCTGACCCATGCGCACAGTTGGATTCTTGGATGACCCGAGGGTTAATAAGTTAATCCCTTCAGAAAGCAAACATTGGTGAAACATCAAAGTCATGCGAGTCATAATCGAATCGACACATGGTGGTCGTCTGTTTCCATATTGTCGACATTGTATATCTTTTGCGTTTGTACTTTTTGCGTGATTTCCTCTTTTCAGGAGTTGCATCTGTTGCAATCTTCCTATTTACGGGCCTTTTAATTAATGAAGTATTTTTCATAAAGATCTTTCTCTTCTTGTTTTTGCTTTACAATTTTGTTTGCGAAAAGACGTCTGATAGTTTTGATAAACTTTGCATACAAAAACTTTTGGGGCTTTGCTAATCATGATTAAAACGATGATTTATTTGAATGATGTCACGGACGATGACTGAAATAACCATTGTTGCATACAGGACACATGTTTGTTTGTCGTTTACAGTGTTCACTAAGAATTGTTTCCAAATACGAAGGGTTTCCTCGGCAGTGGTATGCATCTATCCCCAGCAAGTAAATTTGGGATTATTCCCCAGCAGTGGGGCAAGTTCAGTGTTGTTTCCCCATAGAGTCTATGTCATTGACTCACTTCCCCAAGAAGAGATTAATGTTGATTCCCTCGACGAGTAAATCAGAAATAGTAGACATCCGCAACAGAGTCCAATGATCATTGGCATTATTCAAAGTAGAATCTTTGAGGCAACTTCCTGATGAATGTTATTCTCAATTCCGAGCAGAATGGAATTGTTCCCAGAAGAGATCTATTCAGGAAGGCCGTTCAGGGTGTATTCTTTAGCAAGTTTTCTTGTTGTTTCTCTCGACACCTTTTCTTGGTGGTGTTCCTTTGCATTTTCATAACATCCTCCCAAACGCGTAGCATTTCCATTTCATATGGAGCATTACACCATATTCAAACATATGCATGCGAAGCATAAGCCAGGTTGTTACCTTTTTTTGCCAGATATCTCTCCAACAGATAACACCATAATTCGTGAGTCTTTGTGGTGCCAAACCCTAGAAAAAATCATTGATAGATGTTCTCATCTTGCTCCCCAACAGAATTTACTTGTTTAAGTTTCTCTTTCCCCAGCGGAGTTTTTCTTTTCCAAGTTGTAAATTGGTTCATTCTACTTCTTGCTTATCCCGGATGCTATTCCAACTTTTGGTTGGTAGTCCGTCGTTTTATGGATGCTATCCTAACTTTTGGTTGGTAATCTTCTTTTGTTCCCCAGCGGAGTCGTCATCCCGACTTTTGGTTGGTAGTCTCCTTTCTTTGTGATCCTAACTTTTGGTTAGTATCTGTTGTCCTGACTTTTGGTTGTTAGAGCTTCTTTCATTCCCCGCAGAGTCGTTATCCCGACTTTTTGTTGGTAAGCCTTACTTTCGGTCAAGTTCACATTCATTAGACGTTTTGGTGATCCTAACTTTTGGTTAACAGCTTTTGTTCTGACTTTTGGTCGATGATCCTAACTTTTGGTTAGCAACTTTTGTTCTGAATTTTGGTCGATGATTCCTAACTTTTGGTTAGCAGCTTTTGTTCCGACTTGTGGTCGATGATTCCTAACTTTTGGTTAGCAGTTTTGTTCCGACTTTTGGTCGATGATCCTAACTTTTGGTTAGCAATTTTGTTCCGACTTTTGGTCGATGATTCCTAACTTTTGGTTAACAGTTCCTGTTCTAACTTTTAGTCGATGATAATCTTTTGGACGATCCTAACTCTTGGTTAGTAGTCTCTTCTTCACAACATTTGGTTATAACTCTCTGGGTGATCCTAACTTTTGGTCAATAGTTTGTTTTTCACAATTTTCAGATACAATTTCCTGGCAATCCTGACTTTTGGTTGGTAGCCCCTGTTATCATTTTGATCAGTTACTATTTTGGTCATCCCAACTCTTGGTTGGTACCCGTTGTTTTTAAGTCCACTTTCGGCTGGCAAGCTCTTTGACATACCATTCTGCAGGTTGCAAATTGTTGGGTTCTTTTGTATTCATTCTTTCCTCACCCCCCCATCTGACCCCAAAAGAGTGGATTGAAGGAATGACAAAGCACCCAAACCCGTGTGCACTTCATTTGGAGTTTTTTTTTTTGGAAATTTTGTGAAATCATAAGAAATACTCATCATGGGCCTTCAAAAATGTCCCTAAATCCTCATATATAAGAAGGACTCAAACCCTAACGTGGAGGGGGAATGATTCTGGTGCAGAGAGAGCTCAAAACCTCAAATTTTCTCAAGTTCTTCTCTCACTTCAAGCTGCTCATTTCTGGGAAGTTTTCTCTCATTTCTTGCCTAGTTCTCACTCACTAAAGCATAAGGAGCTCATTGGTAGCTTTGTGTTGAAGCTCAAACCGCATTTGAAGGACCAACGGAGATGCTCCGTTAGGTAAGATTCTTCAAACTGAAACCTTCATTCTATGCATGTATTTAAGCTCATTATGGTTGCATCTAAAGCCCTACCTTGTGTAGGAAATGTTTGGATACTTGTTGTTTATGTTTGAACCAATTTCAGTTTATGTGACAAATTTTCGTGGCTTGATTTCACTGTGATAGAGATACCTTTATGAAAAACTAATGGCATATTTGGAATCTACGTGAAATTTCCTTTGAAATGGTGTCAAATGTTTTCATTTTTATCACGTTTTCCAGTCATCACCAGTGAAGCTCACTGGAGAAGACGACCGGAGCTAGGGCTCCGGCGTCTGAGGTCAATGCTGAGGTGTTTTTGAGGTGTCACTTTGACTTGCGTGCGTGGCAGTTTGAAATCTGAGGTGTATGGCCACTTGGATTAGTGAAACGATTCGTTTCATGTTAACTAGGTTTTTTGGATGGTTTGGGCTTTAAATTTTTGCTTTTGACACCCCCGGTATTGGGCCCAATGCGCGTGTGAACATGAGATCAATCAATCCAGATTTACTACCACACCCTTTTTTTGCATTTTTATTTTCTTCAATTTTTATTTTAATTCCATTTAAAATAGTTTTAATCATCCTAAAAATCAATAAAAATACTTTTATGATATTTCAATATGTTGAGATATTTTCCATATTTTTTTATATTATTTTTCATTTATTTTTATTATTTTTAATTAATTTAATTTGTGAGGTGATTTCATGGCTTGCCCATTTGATTTAGGTTTGATCTTTGACCTTAATTGAACACCCCTTTTAACCAATTTTCCTCTCAAACTTAGGTGCTTGATTGAGGTATATTTGAGGTCTTTTTGATCATTCCTTAGTTGTTTTTCATTGGATTCTATTTGACCCTCGATTGATGCTCGATAAGTTGAGTACTTTGTCTTGATTGACACAATTGGTGGTGCTTTGATGCAATTCTTGCCATGATCTTTTGTACACTGATTTTTGATAGACTTAGCTTGAGTTTGCTATTTTATTTGGATTTTATTTTGACTCATTTCTATTTTTGGTTGATGCTTCAAACTTCATTGTTTTAACTATGTGTGTGTAGGCATGTCTTGACCTAGTTTTGGGATATGATCTTGTGTGATCCCTTGGGAGCCTCTTGAGTCTTGTTAGCTCTTGTTAACATGTTTGAGGTACTGACTTGCATGATTCGATGTCTCTTGGTTGTGTGTCTTATCTCACAAGTCTTGTATGATCATGTGTTTCCATTTGTGTTTGAGGTGTGAGACTTTTGCTTGGACTTTGGTCCTTCAATTTGAGTTTAATCATTCTTGACTTTGTTTGATAACTTGAATTTGAATTTGATGGATACCATTTGGGTTTGTTTCTGACCTTGATGATTGTATGCTTATGCTTGTTGCTTTTGTGATGTGTGTTTCATTTTGGGAATGACTTGGATATTTGAACTTCTTTTGAGAAGTGTTTGGTTGTTTTCTCTTGATTGATCATAAGTGGATGTATGAGTTAGATGTTCATGATGTGGCTGCTGCCCCACTCTTTTTCTCTCCTTATTTCTTTGTTTGTGATTTGATAATTGATATCATTTTTCTTAAGATGTTTAAGGCATGTGATGTTGTGTATCTTGCTTTGTTTGCCTTTGTGTTCTAACTTCCATTTTGTTGATCTGAGCTTGACTTGTGTGTGTTATTGATATATGTCTCATGTTTGCATATTCATTATTGTTTATGTTTATGTTTCTCTCATCTCTTTTCATCTTTCATGACTTTTTTAAGTTTTTCTTTTTACTTTCATTTGTGATTGATTAGTGTTGTGTTTACTTGTGTTTGTTCACATGATCCCTTAGGATTCCTAGTCCCTCTGTTTAAGATGGGAGTAGGAGAGACATTAGGCTTTTAATCCTTTGTATGATAACATTAGGTAGTACCCTTTCATCCCAACTTTAGGACCATCTTTGCATGACAACATTAGGGTTCTCAGCTCCCTTTAGTGTCCTTGTGTCTTCTCTTTTCATCTCAAACTCTTCTAAGACACTTAATAAAGAATGACAAGTGTTTTACACTATGAGCCTTAAGTACATGAGAAATGATAAGTGGGGAGGTCTCTCTTCACTTGTCTAGAGTGTTTAGCGTATGCCCTTTGGGCAATATAAGACGCATTCGTTCGTATGTCATAGTCTTTAGTGCAATATGAGTCTCAAATCAATTCAATTCATTTCTTCTAAAATTCACAAAAAAATTTCAAACCTTTTCATCCTTCGGGATTGTTTCAAACTTCATTTTCATAAAGAGTGTGTTACTTTTCCGTTCTACCGCAAACAAGCATCATCCCTAACTGCTGGAATTGAACTTAGTGTCACTCATAAAAAACACTTAACCAACCTGTGGTTTCGTTTTCCTGAACTATGTTTGCTCTGATTTCTCATACCAGATGAGGATACGTAGGCACAATACGGCAATGTCTTGGCGAGCAACCTTCCCCCCATCACCCGTAGTTTTTCGAACTACGTTGACTTAGAATTTCCCATTGCACGAGGGAATACGTAAGCATAGGACGGCGTTGTCCTATCGAGTCTATTCTTTCCGTTCACCCTCGTTTAGCAATAGCTTTTAGGTAGTTTTTACCCATAGATTAGACAACAAGCATGGATCCTGTTGAGTACAACGGACGTGAGGGGTACTCATACCTTCCCCTTGCGTAACCAACTCCCGAACCCAAGATTTGGTTGCGATGACCTTATCTTTCCCTTTCTTTTAGGTTTTCTTTGATCGTTTCCTTTCCCTCTCTTTAGGATAAATAACGTTCGGTGGCGACTCTTCTATTTGTTTCCACCGGCCCTTTTCGTAGTTGCAAAAGTAGTCACCTTATTTGGCTTTTGATGGATGTCAGTGACCTTTTTGATTTGGGTATGGCGGTCACTGAATCTTTGTTGAGGTTTTGAAGACCTCTTTTTCTTTTGTTTTGGATCCCTAACTTTTACATGAATTGACTTTACTTGTCAAATTCATCCGGATTGCCTTGACTTTTGCCTAAGTCCACTTTGAGGTGCTTGACTTAGCAGGCTTTTGATTTTTTTAGATTTTGTTATTGGAGAATTGTGACAGCCATGTCACGGGTTATTGATGAACAATCGTCTTGTCTTTGGATTTTTTCTTTGTGTTTCGAATGCGGGATTGGATCAACTGAACACTACCCTGCCCTAGATTGAGTGTAAAGGTTTGAATATCCGAAGGAAACTGCTACCTCTAGGCTCGAAGTGGTTTACTAGGGATTAACTCCCTATATCTCCAGTGTTTGGGGAATTGAAACAATGCATGTACATCATCGACGAGATTCTGTCTGAAAGCATACCGTTTGCGATTATGAGTATTTCGTTTTCATCATCCTCCATCAAATCATGCTAAACAACAGTTGATAGAGTGAAGTAAATAAATGTGTCGGTGATCGTGATAAGTGAAAATAATGAGTGAATACGACATAACTAATTCAAAACATGCATAAATAATACATTAATGAAAACCAAATACGAATGGCAATTTTTCAAAGCATACAATACTTAAACAAATAAAGACAAAGTACATGAAAGCAAATAATATAATGGAAATATGACAGCCTTCTTTGGGGGATGAACTTGACTTGACTGGATTTGATCTGATTGATGATGGCACTAGCTGGTCGGTGGCATTGGGTTATTGATGACATTTGGAGAATTTCCATTAAAGTTGATTGCATCCTTGTCAATCATGTCTTAAACTTTGTGCTTGAAAGCCCTGCAATTCTCAATGGTGTGACTTGGAGCACCCTTATGAAACTCATAATGAGCATTTGCACCGTAGTTGGCAGGAATGACAGTTGGGGGAGCCAAATCTCTCGGAACAACAGATTTTTTCTCCATCAACTGAGCAAAGATACTAGCATATGTCATTGGTAGACGATCAAAAACTCTGTCTGGCCTCGATGTTCTTTGCTGACGCTGTTGGCGAGCACTTTGCTGTTATTGAGCAGCTTGCAATTGTTGTTGCTGAGGAGGATACTGATATCCTTGCTGGTTGTAGGCTTGTTGTTGAGGAGTCTGTTGCTGTGGAATTTGAGCTTGAACTACTTGAACAGCTGGAGGATAAGGCATTGGAGGGTATTGTGCAGCAGCAACATACGGATACAGATAGTAAGGGACTTGATAAGGCATAGGAGCGGGAGCTTGCCCTTACTACACATAGACGATGTTTGTTTCACCCTCTTTCTTCTTGTATCCATTGAAAGGCTTTTTGGCAACAGGCTACTTACTGGTACCTCCTTGAATCTTTCCGCTCTTCAGACCTTCTTCAATTCTCTCACCAATAATTACTAAGTCAGAGAATCCAGCAGAGACACTACCGATCTGCTTTTCGTATTATTGGCCTTGCAGGGTACCCATGAATATGTCAATTAATTCACGGTCAACAAGTGGTGGATGCACCCTTGCAGCTAGCTCTCTCCATCGTTGCGCGTACTCCTTGAAGAATTTGCTGTCCTTCTGAGTCATACTCTGAAGTTGAGTACGGTTAGGAGCAATGTCTATGTTATACTTGTATTGTTTGACAAATACATCAGCTAGCTCAGCCCAAGTGCGCACAATGTTACGCTCCAGCTGCATATACCATTCGAGGGATGCCCCAGACAAGCTGTCTTGGAAGCAATGAATCATAAGCTTTTCGTCTCTGGCATAGGCAGCCATCTTGCGACAGTACATCTTCATATGAATGTTTGGGAAATTGAGGCCTTTGTACTTTGAGAATTCAGGCACCTTGAACTTGGGAGGTATGACAACGTCAGGCACCAAGCACAATTCTAGAGCACTAAAAGAATTTGAGTTGTGCCCTTCTATGACTCGTAGTTTCTCAGCTAGATCACGACACATCTCCATAGCTTCTGAATCCTGAGCAGCAACAGAACTTGCAATGAGGATAGCAGCATGATAGTTTTGAACATCGTCATACTGATCCAACAGATTATCTTCGGTATGAGGAACGGGAATCTGAACCACAGTAGGTTGGGCTTGCAGGATAGCTCCAACAGTGACTCCAGGCGCTGGGATCGGTTGAGAAGTGGTTCCTTCAGCTACGGTAGCGAAGGTCATTGGCACTCCATAAGGGCTGGGAATAGGAACTGAAAGTATTGTGGTAGACCCTTTCCCTTGACCATTGTTGTTGACAACAATAGCTTCACGTAGCTCTTCTTCCTTTAGGGCTGCAATGATGGCTTCAAGGATTTGATCAATCTTTCCTTTGAGAGAATCCAACTCTTCCATGAAGGCAGCTTGTCCTTGCTGAATCTGCTCCATCACTCGTCTTGTATTGGCTCTAGTTGCGTACCAGTGTCGAGGAATCAACTTGATTTACTGGAGATGAGGGAAGGAAAAATGAGAAACCGCTAAAGGAAAGAAACTGCAAGATGCACAACAAATGAAATGCAATGCAAATTATATGCAATGTAAGATGCAAGATCCAGGATCACAGGATCACAAATTCAAACAATTCTAAGGTTAGCCGGGTGGACAGATCAAGGACCACAGTCACTGCTCATAGAAACCCCATGGGTAGGATTCTAAAACGGCTAAGTGCCTAGAGTCATGGGTATCTTTCAAAAATATCACAGCCATGACAAAGCCTTATCACGATAATAATATCCTTAAAAGAATCTCCTTTAGGTGAGGTTTTCGTATCTTCCACATGAGAAAGACTTCTCGGAGGCATCAACTACATAACCATCGACACACGGGTTCTAGAACAGGTCTTCAGAGTCATAGATCGAGGTTGAAATATTACTATCAGGAAGTAATACATTCAAGAGATCTCATCTGATTGTGGTATTCGTATTAATCCAAAAGGAATTAACATTACCAACCACTATGGATAAATTGGTTTAATGGTCCTTGGGATTAACGATTCAGGCTTAAAACATTATTGTTATGGCAAAGACTTACCACAAGAACAACATCTCCAAGGGAATCTACTCCAAGCGGGATTTTATCTTCAACTTCACGTGGAAGAACCCACACAAATCTCTACTAAACAACCACTATCCTAATCCTAGGGTTTTACGCGGACTCGGGTGCAGAGCCATCTCAAAAAATACCCATAAGCAGAACAACCCAACACTGTCACAAGCACGAGAAATAAAGATAAGGATAGAAATAAATAAACGAAACAAACGAAAAGAGAAAAACTTTAAGCAAAGCTAACAAGCTCACAATATGAACTAAGATAGGCTCGACTCTCTCTTGCATGGAGTAATAACTTCCCCAGTAGAGTCGCCAGTTGTCGCACCTTGAAAAACCATTCAAACATACGACCCTCGCGCGAAAGGCGTGGAATTGCGTTTCAACAGAGTCGCCACCAAACTTTATTTATCCCAAACAAACGGGAGAAGAAAATATCGAGAAAACCTCTTAAAAACAAAGGAAAATAGCCGTTGCAACCTGATGTTTCGGGTTTGGGAGTCAGTTACGCAAGGGAAAGGTATTAGCACCCCTCACGTCCGTTGTACTCAACGGGAACCTCTTAATTCGAATTATGGTGAACATTAGCTAAGCTTAGTTGTTCTCTTCTCAATACTAAATGCGAAAACAATATTGTAAAAGGATAAAGACGCTAGGGGGAAATGGGTGGTTAAAGAATAGAGTGCTCGCCAAGGATTGGGGCCCTTGTGCCTACGTATGCTCGTTCAGACGAGAATGAGAAATCAGAGCGTCGTAGTTCGACTACGGGAAATGATAGGGGAAACGGAAAATGAATAGAATTATGGACGGAATGGCGGAAAAAAGATGGAAGTGTGGAATAGCGAATACAAATGGAAATGTGCTCGCCAAGATCATCGCAATCTTGTGCCTGCGTATCTTACATTCATACGAGAATGAAGAATCAGAGCAGTCGTAGTTTGTGGTAACAACCACGAAAAAAGACAGGGTTGAATTGGTTTGAAGTCTGGATCGGATGACGATTACTTAAAGCGTAAGAAGGCTCATCGGGCCCAAGTAATTGGGAGAAAGAGTCAAAAACTTGGCTCTCTCTCTTTTTCATCTTGAAAAGAAATTGTGTCTGAAAGGTAAGGTTGGGATCGGATGACGATTACTCGAAGCGTAAGAAAGGCTCCTCGGGCCCAAGTAATCGGGAAAAAAGAGTTAAAGACTTGGCTCTCTCTCTTTTTCATCTCGAAAGAAATTGCGTTTGAATGGTGTTTGCAATGATGAGTGGTCGAACAATGGTTTAATGTTGTCGAGTTGAAAATATTATTAGAGGCGTCAATTGCTCACACACGAGTAAGATAACTTGCATCCAAACAACTAAAAGAGAGATCAAAGGTTCAATCCCTCTATTTACACCTTGAAAATGAGTTAGATAGTTGTTTGTTGATTATGAAAATCCGTTTGACGTTGGATCAGGGGTTTGACTCGTATTCTCGTGCAAAACATGTAGGAATGGAAATGGTTTGAGAAAATGGCTCGACGACGAGTCGAGGGTTTGGATTGAAAATGGAACCGGCATGACGACGAGTCAAGGTTTAAGTTGTGAGAAATGATACTAGTCCCTGAGGGTGCTCCCAATATCAAAACCACGATGAAGTGTGTGCATTAGGTTGATGGCGAATGCAGACGAGCATTCGACTTACGGAGGGTGTTTGAAAATGGCTCAATGACGAATCGAGAATTAGTTTGAAAATAGTTTAATCTACGCTAGTCCCTATGGGTGCTCCTAGAAAATAAACCAATAATCAAAGAAATACGAAACATACATCGGAATGGGAGAGGGGTACAAAGTAAATTACACGGGATTGCACGGAATAAAGGGTCTCATTGTCAGGTAGCCCAAGAGAAAGTCGTGTATGTGCAATGTGTCCTAAACTAAACCTTGAGCAAAGTTGGGCATAACTCCAAGTTAGGGTACCTGAAAATGTCCAATGATCCAACAGTCCACCATTTTAGGCTTTTAGCATTTTGATTATTTATTAAGTGTTTTTGAATATGGGTGAATAAGGGATGAATAGTATGAATATGACAATTATAAATAGTATGACAAGATAAAATGACAATAATATCCACAATAATATAATGACTGAATTTAAAGCAATTGATATTTGACAAAAAGTAAAAGTTAGTCGTTAGTTTGTTATTGAATTGAATCGGGACAAATGTGACGCTAAACCGTCGTAGCTCGACTTATGATAAAAGTCGAACTATATGAGGTTGCGTAAATTGATATATGTGCTATGGACAAGATAAACAAATGATATTGAGGAACATTATCCGATTTAATCATGTCGCACATACCAAAGAAATGTGGGATCTCGTCTTAATCGTAAACATCATGTCGATTAATCGAAGGTAGCCTATCACGATCCCAAAGTAAAGAAAATGACCCAAATGGTCATTTTCCATAGATTTGAAATTGTGAAGGTTATCAACTTCAATAAATCGACGCTTACAAATAGAAAGATCTCATAAGTCAAGGAAAATTAAATAAAATCGAAAATGAAGAAGAAATTAAAATAGAAAATAAAATGGTCTCGGATAAACTATCATTTATCAATAATTTGACCGATAACAACTTATGAGATTTCGTCATTGACCCAAAAACAATAAAAATGAATAAAAATTGAAAATGAAAAGGTGAAAAGAAAGTCGGTCTCAGGTTTACTATTATTTATCAATAATTTGACAAATAATAGTTTTGAGGTCTCTTCGTCGACTGAATAAATGAAGAAAAATAAAAGTGAAATTAATTGAGAAAACATATTCACTGTTAAATTTTAAGAGTTAGGGAAGAAAATATTAAAAGATTTTTAAAACAAATCATTAAAACCTAGATAATTAAAATATTAAAAACTCTAAAAAAAACTATTTAGAATAAATATTTACAATTCTAAAAAACCTATTTAGAAAATAATTATAAAAAAACTCTAAAAAATAAATTAGAAAAAAAATTGAAACAAGAGCTAAATTAGAAAGAAAACAAAATATTAAAACAAGAGGGGTTGTATGGAAATGGGCTGGTGCAGGAATTAAAAGAGTGTTGAGCAAAAAGTGGTATCATGTGGGTTCAAAACCCATCAGCCACAACCGGAAAAAAAGAAGAAAAAAACCTAACAGTACACTAAGATCAAACAGGTTAATCCCATGATCCATGTAACCATTACACAAACCAAAGGCAGCCAAATCAAAAGTAAGGCTATACGAGACACCTCAAGAAACCTCTATCCATCTTCCAAATAGATCTGAATCAGAACAACTTCTAAAAGAAAAAAAAAAAGCAAAAACACGGTCGAAGGTTAGCCCAACCTTCTCCTTTGCAAATCAATGGTCTTCCAAGCTCGACTTAGGTTCGTCTCCACCACACTTTGTCTCAGCCAAAACTTTCCTCTCTTCTTCTCCTAATTTATTTCCATCTCTTTCGCTTCTAGGTTTGGTTTTGAAAAGAGATTTGTGGGTTAAGTTGGGGTTCAGTTGAGGTGAAGGGTTATATCTTGAAGAGATGAAGGTTAAGGAGGTTTGAGGCTTTTTCGATTTGGGATTTGAGTTATGGCTCTGGAACGGGTTTGAAAGAGGGTTGCGGTTTTGAGTCAAGATTGAAGATTTATCATTGTTCAGGTTGAAGAAGAACTCTTAAGGGGTGTGAGGTTTGACTTGAAGGTTGATGTTGGTTGAAGGAGGTTCATCTACGATTTGGATTTGTGAAGGGGATGAAAAGGGTGGACGCCGGTTTGGAAAAGATTAAAAGGGGGGGGTTGTAGAGAATGCTCTTTTAGAAAGTTTTTTTTGGTCCTCTTGAGGTATATTGTTTACGTTGTGGGGATTGAAGAAAACATAGCGACCATCTGTGACATTATGGGAAAAATCCATCCTTTGCGTTTTTACCGTACACACATGTTTTGGCAAATGGGGTTGTTTTTTGTGGTCCTGTTTTGTCCTATTATGCAGGTTCGTGAGCTGCTGTGAAATTAGCCAGCTGCTGCTGCTTGTGTAGAGAACAGTTGGCTGCTTTTTGTTATGACGCAATGTTCCGTACGGTTTTTTTTGTTTATGCAGGAGCTTTATCGTTTGTAATGGCTTGCTAAAATTCTGATGTATCGCGTGTTGTGTCAGAATCTGATATCAGCTTGCATGTTTTCTTTTTGTAAGTTCTCTCTTGTGAGTTTGGTGAGGAAACCCGTGGCTCACGATGCTAGCAGCAGGTTGGGACTATAGAGTGGATGGCTTTTGAACGCGAATGGCGCATCAGCTTCATTTGGGTCTTTTTGTTAGAAAAAATTGTGGAGTTAATTATGCAGGATTTGTACTAAACTTTTTAAATTGAACTTTGTTGAAACTCCCCTTGTTTTGCAGCTTTGTGAAAGTTCAATGTCTTGGCTTGGCTCGTGTGATGCATAGAATTTGGGTGGAAGAATCTTGATGAACGTAGCAAGGCGTGGCACATGCTAGAAAAGAACAGTATTTTTGTAATTTAGACAAATCCAACCATGGCATTTGTATTTTATTACTTATTTATGTTTCATTTTTTTATAGAATTTTTTTAGTAGATGAACTTTGGGGTATGGTGATAAGAATGGGTCTGACCTCTTTGTGTAGAATTTTTGTGCAAAATTTTATTAAAATAAATATCACGGGCTTGAAAAGTCTTGTATTGTATTTGATTTTGCAATCTCGATTTTATTTTGTAATTCCTTAAATTTCCCGATTAACCAACAGTGAATAGAACTCAAATTTCTCTTAGAACCAAATTCCATAATTTTTTTGACTTGAAATAAACACAACTTGAATTGACCCTGAGAAAATAGAATCGGCCACGTATCAAACTTTTGACCCTTCATTAAAACTAACTTTGAATAAACCACGATGAACCCAAAATCATTCACATTGAATTTTCTTGGACAATAATGTTGATCTGGAAAACATGTCCTTGTATAAAACCTAATTTGAATGAACCAATACTTGATGAAGGACTTTCCCTATCAGTGCCTGATAACCTGATTCATATACAGATGATTTGCCATAGCCAAAAATCGCTAACTTGGAACTTCAAACACCTACCATATACGCGACATTCCTTGGCCTTGATTATGAAACAAATCTTGCCTGACCAACAAGTTAGATTATGACCACTTACTTTACTCAAACCTGTCTACCTACACTTGACTTGACAAACCTCAAATAGGCACCAGTTGAAACTTGCTTCAGTCCAATTCAAACATGCAAAACCCTGAATTTAGGCCTCAGTCAGAATCAACTTACTCTTTGGATTTTAGGTATGGTTAGTGCATGTATATACAGATGAAAATTATATACAGGTAGGACAAATTTGGGGTATGAAAGATACCCCTATCTAATTAGCTTTAACCTTGTAAAATGAACTATTATGGCATTCATCTTTAGAGGTATAAGACAATTAAATATGAAGAAAACCCTAAATTTGTCCGAAAAGAAAGAACAACTTGGGAGTTGGGAATAATGAATCAAGGTCTACCCTTGGGCAGATAGTGAATAACTAGCAAAAGGTCTCCATCACCAAAAGGATGATGGGATGAGACACACACGGGCTACTACCACCAAATGGATGATAGAGCAAAACACTCGCACAATCTGGCACCAACGAGATGACAGACCCACCACCAAAAGGATGACTGAGTGAACTCACACCGGCTACTACCATCAAAAGGATGGTAGAGCAAAACACTTGCATAATCTGGCACCAACGAGATGACAAACCCACCACCAGAACGCTGATGAAGTAATCAATCAAGTTCGACGCGAAGATGTAGTGCCGGATAATAACCTAGCAGCCATGGTCGTAAGGATTATGGCCAGAAATGGGGTAAATATTAGCCTTCATAGGCCAAATTATATGTCATCATTATCTAAGTATATCTTGCAATCAAATTTACCCCCTAGATGGAAAGTCCCCAAATTCACTAAATTTTCTGAGGATACTAGTGAGTCTACAGTTGAACATGTGGCAAGATATTTGATAGAGGTTGGTGAAATTATCAATAATAAAAACATAATACTGAAGTATTTCCCATGTTCACTCACCAAAAATTATTTTGCTTGGTTTATAACACTGCCAGCGAACTCAGTTCATAATTGGAGAGATTGTTTCGTGAATAACTCTATATGGTACAATCGAAGATAAGCTTGAAAGAATTGGCTAGCATTAGGAGGAAGTTCTCTGAGCCAATAGACAATTACCTCAATAAGTTTCGAATACTTGGCAAGGTGCTTTACTCAAGTGCCTGAACATGATTTGGTTGAAATGGCCGCTGGTGGCCTCGACTACTCAATTAGGAAGAAGTTAGATAACTAGTACCTGAGAGATATGATCCAATTGGCTAATAGAATTCGACAGGTCAAACGACTTAAGACTGAAAAATCTAGGGCAATCAAGAATAGAAAGGAGATGGAAGCCTACATCGAATTCAGCGAAGATAAACAGAAACTAGTGTCAATCCCTTTTTTGACAAAAGTGAAATTGACCTTGCTGAATTAAAGCAATGCCCACCGTACGCATGTAAAGTTTTAACAACATTGAATGGAAAGAATGCAGTTGATTCAGAGAAGAACCATAGGTTCCCTAAAAAGACTTATACCTTCTACGTCACCAAGTGTGATAAAATATTTGATTTATTAGTCAAAGATGGCCAAATGATAGTACCTTCTGGCGCTAAGATGCCTCCTTTAGAACAGAGAAAAAGGAGAGGTCTTTGTAAGTATCATAAATTTTTTGGCCATAAAACATCTCAATGTTTTCTTTCCAGGGATCTCATTCAAAATTCCATCAAGGAGGGAAGACTCAAATTCGGTGATAAGTCAAAGAACCAGATGAAGGTGGATTCTGACCCTCTACATGTTGCTGATGCACACTATTCAGAACCATCTATGGTAAACATGGTCGAAGTTGCTGATGACTTTGCCAATGATACTGTAATGGTTGAGGCTACTGATGGTTTCACTAGAAGAGTTGTTGAATACTCTAATCAAGAAACCACTGAGGGTTTCATCCAGGTTGCTAGAAATTTTAACCACGAAGCCACTGAAGACTTCAACGGAGAAGCTACTAAAGGCTTCGCTAAGAAAGTCACTGATGACTTTAAGATTGAAACCACTGAGGGTTTCATGAAGGAATTTGTTGATGGCATCGATGATGGAACTACTGAGGGTTCCAACCAAGTAATGGCAATGTATGAGACTATTGATGGTTTCATACAAATCAATAAAGAAACTAAGGCTACTGAAGGCCTTAGCAAAAAACTTCAAGAATTGGATATCTCTGCATGGACCAACCTTGGGGTTATCATGGTCGAGATAACCCAAGAATCTATGATGGAAGTGGATGAATGTACTCTCAAACAAGAAGAATATGCCAAAGTGGCATATCCAAAACAAGAAGAGAATTTGGTTGATTTTCTTCAGAGGTACCAGCGAAAGAATTCACAAGTGATATTGTGTCCCAAATGTAGTGATGTCTTTGACCGAAAAGTTACGGAGAACGTCCAAGGAGTTCGACGGGCAAGAGATAGGAACAACTGGAGGAACTCAAACAACCATAGAGCTTTTGACAAAAAGGGAGCATCAAAGAGGAATGATACACATGGACCAGGGGTACGTGGCAATATGCCATCAACATTTAAGCCCACTTCTGATGCCCCAAAGGCAAGTGGGTGAGGCCAGTTGAGAAAAAAGAGAATGACCAGAAAAAGTGGAAAAATTTCAAAGTCGAAAGAGGATCTTTGATAGCATACCATAGGGAGTTCCAAGCTTCCAAGCAATTAACTTGGCGATCAGAAAACTACAAAGGAAAGAATCCAATGACGAGATCTCAGTGGAAACATCAATAGAGGATGTGCAAGGCTAGTAGGGAAGCTGCAACAAGAGAGAATGTTGAGTCTAGTAGCAAAGTACAAACCAAAAAGAGCAATAATAAAGACAGAAAACCTGTCGAGAAGAAAGTTGTTGAAAGAAGATTGTTCATAGACCAGCAAGAAGATGTAAAGGAGAATTCTGAGCAGATGTCGAGGGATGATGATATAATGACAGACAATTTTGACTCGGGATCAGAACCATCACTAGACATTATCTATAATGTCGTATTTGTGCTACCCAGGGAGCATGATAGGATGACCAAGTTGGAAGACCCGGAGGATGAGGTCGAACAAGAAGTGGCCAGTCAAAGACCAGTATGTTATTACATTTTAATTAATGGTTGTATCGAGGAGCAGAATGCATTCTTCGAAAGACCAGATGATGCCATGAAAAATCATCTGAAGCATCTATTCATCAGAGGAAAGGTAGAAAACATTGGTATCAATAAGATAATAGTAGATGGAGGAGTGGAAGTAAACCTAATGTCGCACTATATGTAGAAGCAAGCTTCAAATCACATTAAAGTTTTGATGAAGACAACAAGCTTTCTACACAACATGTATATGCAAAAAGCAAGAGATTCATATAACATCAAGGATCAAGATAGTGCTCTAGCATGAGAAAATTGAATCAAAGTTTCACATACAAGTTTCAAGTGTTGAAGATAGTATATTGAACATCAACTTAAAGGTATACCAAATATCACTTAAAATACTTATACAAGTGTTCAAATATTCATATCTCACTACACATTTATCACATGTTTTTTTAAAACAGTTTTTAGTTGCTCACTCATATTAAAATTAATTATGTTTTGAAAATCTTTCAGTGTTAACTGATTAACCCTTTTGGTTAACCGGTTAACGAATCTCAAAATTAATTTTCTGGTGAATACTTATAGTGTTAAATGATTAACATATATGGTTAACCGGTTAACATGTGTTATTTTTGAATATTTTTTAAACGTTAAGGGGTGTTAACCGATTAACATATATGGTTAACCGGTTAACACTGAAGTAGTAAGCAAAAATGGTAGCTTTTCATGAAAATATGCATTGCTTTCTTTTTTTATTTCTGACTGTTTTTGCTGCATAAATTTACACCCCTCTATAGAGGTATTTTGTACAATATAATTTGATATCATATTTCAAATTTCAATTCACCTCCAAGAAACTTAATCATAAAAATCACTCATTCTCTTCATCTTTCAATTTTTCTTAAAGCGTTCAAAAACAGTTTTTGAAAGAAGCTTTTTGAATAATTTTTCACACATTATCACAACTTCATTTCATTCCCTTTTAAAGAACACTTGCGTATTTCTTTTGAGTGATATTTGTTTCAAGGAGAAGATCGATCATGAAGATTGATAACACCATACTCTCAAAGACATTAAACTTATTTCAAGATTATTTTGTATTACCTTGTTGTCCAGAACTGTTGGAAACAAGTAAGTGTTTGAAGAGAATTATTCTTCCTACACTTTAGTTACCTATAGATTAGATAGTAGGCTTCACTATTGGTGTGATTAGGCTCTGCAATCATTCTAAACTATAGTGAAATCTCTTTCGAGTCGAAAGGGGAGTGGAGTACTCTCAGAGTGTGAGGGTGTTGTACCCTAAAATTTACCCTCCCATATTCAATACAATGTGTCCCAAGAGGTTACTTAATAGTTACAAGATTCGCAATTGGTCAAAGGGATTGAAGGTTTCATCAAAGCCTCCTCCTAAACAGTGGATCTTAGAACTAGGGTTTTGAGTCTCCCCGAGAAAAATGGACTTCTAAAACTTAAAATGGACTTCATAACATCCCACATACTTCAAAGAATCCCCATGTCAAGTTTCAGAGCTTTCCTCACAAGTTTGGCCAGTCAGATGCTCAGATACCTGAAAATCAGTTAACTTGATCAAAAAGTCAACTGAGGACAATTGTGGTCAACTCAAAGTCAAACTTCAAGATTTTTGGTCAACATCAAGATTACGAGGTGAAATTCATCATTTGATCGAGGTTCGATCATGATTCATCAGGGAAACCTCAGATGATCAAGAATCGGAAGTTGCTAAATTAGGGTTTTGTGTAGGAAAAATCAACTAAACTTTGACCAGCCATAACTTTCACATGTTTCATCAAAAATTTCCCATCCGAAGCTCATTTTGAAGGAAGTTTAATTCTCTACACCTTTGTGTGTACCAGGCCAAGCCTAAAGATACTTCATTTGAAAGATATGAGCCAAGGCATTATAGGTCCTTTTGAAAGTCAACAAAAAGTCAACTTTTTCCAAAGCTTATAATTTGAAAATGGTAATAAATATGGACATGGGACCAAAAGGGTTGATTAAAGGATACCCTAATATTTCTAAAAATTCTTAGAACACCTCCATAGCATTAAAATTGAGGAAGTTATGCATTGTCAAAGTTGGTAATTTTTCAAGGGGTGTATGAAGTAAAAAAGGCCATAACTCCAATTCTTTCCAAATAGGCTCATAAGATTGCAACCCAAACTTGAAGATAAAGTCACTCACGATCCAATGACCATATTTTATGATTTTTATCATTTATTTTTTATTATTTTTTATTTTTATCATTTAAAATCATTTTTAATTAAAATAAATTATAAAAAATCAAAGATTTGATTTAAGATTTATTTTGGGATCAAGTATATGGTATTCAAAGTGATTGAAGTCATCCAAATTCATCCAAGACCAATATGGTATGATTTAATTTGATTTTTTTTTTACAATTATGATAATTGGCTCCTTCATCTTCAAGCAACCCATAAAACTTCAACCAAGGCCCAATTATTTACCCTAAATTACACTACTTTATATACACAACAAAGTCAGAATGAAAAAAAAAAGGAGGAGAGAGAAATTTTTTTGAGAAGCCATAAGAACCTTAGAAAAATCTTAAACAGCTTTGCAATAAGATTCAATCAGCTCTACAAGTCCATTCACATTCCTCAAGATCATAGGAACTTATCCCACAAAGACTTGAAGGTTGAGACCTCACGAAGTGCATCCCATGAACATGCCGCCTCTCATTCTTCTTTTTTTTGCTTTCTAATCTTTGATTTCATTGCACTTTATTATATTTTCTGTTCATAATGATATTCATAATCATGTTTAGGTTTGTTTTGATCATTTGTTTGCAAGATATGATGCAGGTTTCAAGAAGTGCCATGGTTAAGGCATAAGCTTTTCAAGAGTCAAAACTCTTCGTACGGACATTTTCAGGCCTTGCCCCATTTATTTTTAGTGAATTTCTTCCTTTTTTTTTAATGTTTTATAGTTATTATTATTAATACATTATTATTAATTTAATTAACCATTAATCTTTACTAACTGCTCACAAATTATTTTTCTTAAAATAATTTTTATAATATAATTTTTGTTCTCTCACATAACTTTTTTTTTTAAATTTATTAATTAAAATTGTAAATGAATATAACTAGGTTTAGATTAATTTAAAAAACTCTAATTTTTCAGTAACCTTAATTAGACCCTCATTTTCTAAACTTGATCTTTTTTTTAAAACAATTAATATTCTAATTTAATATATTTTCATTGCTTTATTTATATTATTTAGAGAATTGTATAGGATTTTCCTTATGTAATTTATTTTTTCGCACCGATTATTTTGTAATTGCCCCGAAGTCGTGTAATAGTTTAGGACTTTATTTCTTGTTTTTTTTATTCTTTCCGTAAATATTTAATTGCTTGGTTAGTAATCTAGGGCGTAAAAAGATCTAATTGAATAAATTGGACTTAGAGAATCAATAATAAAAGAAATATCTGAAAATAATCACTCACACACGTAAGTCGATCGTTCTACGATCGCCATCTACACCTCCTAGGGTTACCCCTCTAAGTTGCCTTAATATGGTCAAGTCCCTCGAACGTAGGGGTGTCTTAAGCGATGTCCCTGCAAACAGATAAATCATCAAGTCCCTTTAAAGTTAAAAGGATCATAGTCCCTTCGAAGTTGCCTACGGAATAAATGATCTTGTCCCTCGATGACCCTACAAAAATGATGATAGTCCCTTCGAATTACTAAGACACCCTTACATGTTGCCTTCTTTGACCATACGATGACCCTATGCCCGTCCCTTAATATCCAAGGTAAAGACTACTTACCAATAGTAAGGACAATCTTACCCTTAAAGGAAATAAATAACAAGAAAGACCTTACAAACTTAGGGTAGGTAGCACTTAAATACTTGTTCACTTTTTTTCAAAAAAACATTCTTTACACCCCACTTTCAAAATATTTCCAAACTCAAGGCTTTGTATACATCCATACGAGGATCACTACAAAGAACTTCTGAAAATCTTTTCTAAACACACACTTCACATTACTTTTCAAACAAACAAGTGAGCTAAGTAACTAAGAGCCCATGGATAACCATGGATATAAAGGGTGCAAACACCTTCCCTTTATATAACCTACCCCCCGAACTCAAAATCTTTTCAAAAAGGTCTTTCGTGTTCTTTTATAGCCTTTCCTATTGGATAAAATAAAAGTCGGTGGCGACTCTTGTTATCTGCACATGTTTTTGTCAAACAAAAACACTAAGTCAGTTCTCCCACCGTGTTACAGAACTGGCGACTCTGTTGGGGAGTACTTGGTAAAAGAGGGGTTCCCTTAGGAATTAGATCACTTATTTGTTTGTCTTGCTTGCTTTACTCACTTGTTGGGCTTTTGTGTGAAAGATTCTAACCCGGATCTAGTGTACCTTATGTAAGTAGCAATAGACCAAGGAAACTGTACGGCGTATACCGATATGGTTGATCTGGTGGCTACAGTTAGTGTGACTTCTTGGTGGGTACTCATGTTCCTTAAGTCAGTTGAGGATAATACGAGGCTTCCATACATTGTCATTAACACTAACTAACTTTTAGAACCCTAATTGACCCATCTTGGCCTTTAGAAAATAGTGAGATAACCGGCTTTGGTGAAGACTGAAGTTGGTTGATACTCGATACTACACTCATTGAGATTCTAATCTAAGGGAGTTTTGGTTGACAAGTTAGTTGTCTACTGAACAACAACCTTTGAGAATAATCAATGATATTGAGATCCCGTAGAACCCGGTTACTATTTCTAGGACAGGATGAACCAACTAAACTTCAGTGGGAGGGTACTTACCTTTAAACCTCATGCAAGCCTCTAAACCTAGGGTTGTTGTGTGAATTGCTTGTGTGTGCCACATGTTCGTGTTTGGACATAACATCATAACATCATGACATCATAAGCATAGCATTCTCACTAACCATTTCAAGGACCAAAGGATTTATCTTTGTTCTTTGTTACAGGTTATGGCTTCCGCTCGTAGGAACACTATCCGAGTCAACTTTATAAGGATGCCTCCCAAGCTTAAGGAATTGGTCTCTAAAGTTTCTGAAAGCTCTCAATTTATCAAGAAGCATGGTCACCTACATGACTTGGTTACTTCAGGGTTTGATAAAGATATGATGAGTGTTCTGTTCCAGTTCTTTGATCCTAAACATCATTGCTTCACATTTCCCGATTATCAGCTGTTGCCCACAATGGAAGAATTCTCCAAATTACTTGGTGTGCCTATCCTTGATCAAAAACCTTTCACAGGCTTAGGGAAAGAGCCTAAACCTGAAGTCATTGTTGCAGCCCTACATCTAAGGAAGTCAGACATTGTATTGGAAACGAGAAGTGGAACTAAGGGTATTCTTGCTAAGGTATTGATGGAGAAAGCCCAGATATTCCTGGATGCTATGAGTTATGATGCCTTTGAAGACATCTTAGCCTTATTGATTTATGGTTTAGTGTTGTTCCCTAATCCAGACCAGTTTGTAGATGTACATGCCATTAACATATTTCTGACTCACAATCCGGTGCCTACTTTGCTTAGAGATATTTTACACTCTCTTCATACTCGTACTACGAAGGCGAGAGGAACTATGACGTGTTGCATACCTCTACTATCAAGGTGGTTTATTTCACACCTTCCTCGATCTGTGATGAAGAATGTGCAAGGTTGAAGGTGGTCTAAAAGAACAATGTCACTTTCTCATTCAGACATTCATTGGTGTTTTAGATCTATGGAGAATGTCACTATCATTGACCGTTGCGGAGAGTTCCCTAATGTGCCACTCCTTGGAATAAGAGGAGGCATTACCTACAATCCTTCTCTATCACTACGTCACTTTGGTTATGCTCGGAGTAATGGTCCTCATGACATGCTTATTCAGGGTATTGTGTTTGATTACGACAATGATCTTCAAGATTACCATCAAAGGTTTATACGAGCTTGGAGCATGGTGAATAAGATCAACAACAATACTTTGGAACCAAAGCACTCCATTCCTATGGAACCTTATCTCAGATGGGTGCGGTCTCGTGCTCAGACTCTTATGATGCCATACCCTGCTGTCCTACCAATAACTGTGGAGCCTGTTGCTGAAGGAGATGTTTCTTATACTATTCTTCATCCGGACATGCCTACAGATCTGAAAGAGTTGCAGAAGTCTTGGATTCAACTGAAGGAGGAAAGAGATACCTTTGAGACTCAGTTTCATAATTACAAAGACAAGGTGTTGGAGCTAACAAAGCAACTTCACGAGGAGCGGAATATCAATACCTATCTCAACCCAAAGAGAAAGCGTTTATGGGAGACTTGAATCTCATATCCTTTATTTTCTTTATAATTTCTATGTTCCTTCATCTGTAAGCCCAAGGGGCAATACTATTTTATGTTTACTAATAAAAAATTTATTTCTGCTTGTTTTCAACAAATTTAAATCCTGCGGTCTTTGAAAACATTGCATATGCATCTTGTAACACCCCGACCCCAAAACAAATAAATCAAAGAGAAAATAGATGAATATCAGAGTATTACACCAACACATCGGGATGTCACAAAAGAAAACCAGCCAAATACTTCCATAAAAATAATTTAACAATGTGTAAACAACGGAAAAAAATAAAACTTCATCATATATATATATATATATATATATATATATATATATATATATATATTCATATCAACATCGTACAATGTCATGTACATCACCCTCGACTGTCTGTCCAAAACACATATCATGTAAAATACACGCCAAAAGATCCATCAAACATATCAAAAAAGAGATACGCCACTGGGGCACACGAATATCATAAAACACGAAAACTCCCAAAAAACCCCGGTGTTACGTATCAGAGCATCCCTATGACTCGCCACAGAACAATATAGCTAGCACCTAAAACATCTGTACTTCCGGAGAAGTACAGTTCACAACAAAAACAAAAGGGGTGAGAAATTACGAACAAAACATAAAGGCAATAGTAAGCATGAGTATAAAGGCAATAAACACACTCCATAATAATCCACATGCATCAATTCGGACCTACGGTCCCACACCACCATAACCATGCACACGACTATGCGACTCATGCAACTCAACACATGCAATGCGGTACCGACTCTCGGTTCATCATCGAACCCGGATAGATCACACAAGCCACTCTAGGCAACGATCTATCCCATCACTGAGTATATCTCATATGCCCATTCGAGCAATATGATCAACCCCTTCACCCTCCCTTACGGAGTCCTGAGTATGTCTCACTTGCCCCTCCGAGCAAATGATCAACCCCTGCATCCACTCCTTTTCGGAGCCTGAGTTTATTTCATACGCCCCTCCGAGCAAATGATCAACCCCTTCACCCTCCCTTACGGAGTCCTGAGTATGTCTCACTTGCCCCTCCGAGCAAATGATCAACCCTTCACATGCCATGCATAACACCATGACACCACAATAAATGCAAGCACACATTCACCACATACTATATTTCAAGTAATTCACACCAAAACTCATGTACACATAATACATATCATTCTCATATTAAATTATACAATTACCTCGAGAAAACACACTCTCGTATCACATACACACTCACAGCAGTGCCCTGCTAACTCTCAGAGTCACCCACAACCAACAGATTTAAACGGTACAAGAACGGAACAGCACAACATAGCTGCCAAAATACTGTCATGCTCGCTGACCCATCACCCAGCGAATGCTCGCTGCAAGTTCGCTCAGCGAACTGCCCAGCGAAGTCACCTAGGACATTCTGTTTTCGTTCGCTACCCTCCTCGCTCAGCGACGACCTAGCGAAGGCTCGCTGTGCACTCGCCTGGTGAAGAGCCAGCGAGTGTCTGCGATTTTTGAGAAAAATCACAGTTCAGAATCATCTCCCACTCCGATACCACCCGATTAAATTCCACGAAAGCCTGCACTATACCAGTATAGCAACTTACAACAAGGCTACACCAAACATTCTGGTTCCTACCCGATAAAACCCCCAATTCTGACATTTGCTCAGTTCCGGCACAACAATGGCAGTTTGCTCGGAACCCCAATTCTCCCTAACAGCTCAAACTCTCAACATGCAATCGAATCATCACAAACAGAATTGGCATAACAATCATATGAACAACAACATGCACAACAAAATCATGGGATTAGGGGAAAATCCCTACTACCTAATATTCATGCTATCTACCGTTTTGATCAATTTCTCCCCCCCCCCCTTTACCTCGAATTCCAGCACCGAAGTTGAATTCTTGCTCCAACCGGAAATCCATAGCTTCCTCTTCTTCCGATTGCTCAATTTCTCCTCTCGTCTCTCGCTCGTATTCTCCTTCCTTCTCTTTCACGCGTTCCCCTTCTATTTCTTTTCTTCCAACTCCAAAATACCCCTATTTACTTATTCCACTTCTACCCTTACTGAATTAATCTTATAATTCTCTTAATTCCAATTATATTAACAATAATATTAATGTATTAACACTAATAATAATAATAATAATAATAATAATAATAATATTACTATTATCACTATTATTTATTAATTATCATTTTCCGTTAATAATATTATTATTATTATTCTTATGGTCCGATATATCTGATAAATTCCAACATAAGGCCTAAACCTCATCATACTCGAACGCACCCCCACAAACAAGCCGAAACGCAACAACACAAAAATACAGGAAAAACTAGATAATTAAAAATGGGCGTTACACATCTTCATACCATATCATTGCATAACATGTTTCCGTCATAGGTTTCTCATCTTCTCACTGTTTATTTCAGCAGAAATGGATCCCGATCAAACTATCCAAGAACTTCAAGCTCAACATGCTCAGTTTCAAGAGATAATCCCGAACTTGACCAAGGGACAAGAAGAATCGCAGGCACTTCTGCTCAAGAAGGAAAAGAAGAAGACCAATAAATCAGTTGGCCTTATCAACCTGGGTAGGAGGTTCAAGGGTCCAGCCAAGATTGATGATGAAAGTGGGAATTCTGATCGGGAGGAAAATTATTATCATGATCCTACTGACAGTGAGAAGATTAAGCTGCTGGAAGACCGAGTGAATGCTATGGATCTGCAAAAAAAGTTTGGTTTTAACTTTGAAGATTTGAGTTTGATTCCTGGAGTTGTCATTCCTACTGGGCTCAAACTTCCTGTTTTTGGGATATATGATGATGTCTCATGCCCGAAGCTACATATGAGGTCCTATGTCCGAAGAATCCAACACCATACTGCTGATAAGAAGCTATGGATTCATTTCTTCCACGAAAGCTTTACAGGAGCCCAACTGGAGTGGTATTACCAACTTGAGAGCATTAACGTCCGAACCTGGAGTGATCTTGCTGAAGCTTTCTACATGAAATATCAATATAATTCTGATTTGGCACCAAATCGCATTCAACTTCAGAGCATGTCCATGGGTTCCAAAGAAAGTTTCAAGGAGTATGCACAGAAATGGAGAGATCTTGCAAGCAGAGTTCAACCTCCCTTGATTGACAGGGAATTGGTTGATATGTTTATGAGTACGCCGACTGGTCCTTTTTATAGTCATCTAATTGGAAGCTCGCCATCTGGTTTCACCGAGTTGATAATGACTGGAGAACATATGGAAAATGGTATACGAAGTGGTAAGATATAGATAGATGCCTCTTCAAGTACTGCTAAGAAGACTTCTGGTGGGAAAAAAGAATCTAATGTTGTTTATGGTCAACAGGGTCGTAATAAGAACAGCCAGAATCAATCTGTGGGGGCAGTTCTGATCTCCAACCCTGCACCTACACAACAGAATCAGCAACTAAATAATCAGCCTAAGCAAGGTGCACCCAAGAGAGTGTTTACAAAGCTCAACATGTCATTGGCTCAGGCATTGCAACACATGCTGAAAGCGGAGCTGATTACTGTGAGGGATCCTCCTACTAACCTCAATACTTCCTCTCCTCGTTACAATCCCAATGTAAGGTGTGCATATCACTCGAACTGCCCCTGACCATGATATTAATAACTGTTGGGCGTTGAAGAATAAGATTCAGGATATGATTGATGCTGGAGAAATTGAGTTTGACCCTCATGAGACTCCTAATGTGATTACTACTCCTATGCCTAAGCATGAGAAGACTATTAATGTTGTTGATGATAGTTCTTATGTTTCTATGGTGACTGATCTGACTACTCCTCTGATGATTGTTAAGAAGAAGCTGCTGCAAGCCAGTTTATTTCTGGGTTGCAATGAAGACTGTTGTTACTGTATCTGCCAATCCAAAGGTTGCTGGTAGCTGAAAGAAGGTATTCAGCGTTTGATGGGCAGTCATACAGTATTGTTTGAGAAGAATCCCTCTGTAGAAAGCTTGCGTGAAGTTTTTTCTCAAGATCTGAAGATTGAATACGTTTCCATGGTTACTAAAATTCCTATAAGAATTATTGCAAGGGTCTTGTAAAGACTACTGCTGAAGGTCCTGTGAAGATTACTGTTGAGCCAACGGTGGCTCCCCGGATTATTACTACTCCTGGTTTAATTCCATATTCTTTCGACAAAGCTATTCCCTGGAACTATGGTGCTGATGTTTATATTCATGGTGTTAAACAAAACCCTTTGACTGATATACTTACTGAAGATATTAATCCGGACATCGACAATATTGTTGGGACTAGTAAGGTGACTAGAAGTGGAAAGATTTTCTCTCCTGAGAATATCTCAAAGAATGCTGCAACTCCAGTTCATATCTCCTCCTCTGGGCCAAGTACTGAAGCTCGAGGAAAAGCACCTGTGATTAAACCTGGCCAAGTTGAAACACCAACTATTGAAGATCTCTCTAAGCCGACGGAGGAAGTTCTGAAGTGTTGCGGTGAGAATCGTGATACCAAGCTATTGATTAACTTGAATCTTTAATTCTTAAATACACAACCGGACTTTAATTTATCCAAAAAGGAAAGGTTTAACGAAAGAAAAACCTATAAAAGTGCAAAGCAAAAAGCAAGGCTTAAAGCTAAGCAAAGAGAGATCTAAAGGTTCGGGGGTTGGTTATGCATAGGGTAGGTATTTCACATCCTAAACATCTGTAGTACTCTACTGGAACCTCTTGTTAATATTTGTGTTTGCTAAAGTTTGCTTGCTAAAGGGAAAGTGCTAAGGGTAAAGATATAAAGTATAAAGTATGTACAAAGTTTGTAAAGTATGCTCGCGAAGACATCGCATCTCGTTCCTACGTATCCTGACGGGAATGGAATCAGAGCAACCGTATTTCCCCTAACTAGGGGTGAAGAACTCTTGACTATGGTCAAGGTTCCAAAGGGAAAGTAAATGTCTGCGGCGAGACACCTACATAGAGTGCGGCGACTCTAAACTTAGGTTAAGTTAGAAAAGAAGGGAATGTCCAAGGCAGGAAGACTAAATAGAGCACAGCGACTCCAAGCCTAAGTTGCAAAGGTAAACACGGGGAATGTCCATGGCAGGACGACTAAATAGAGCACGAAGACTCCAATCCTAAGTTGTAAATGTTAACAGGAACTTAGTTGTTAGTGAGGGAGAAAGAAAAGGTTGGCTCGCTAAGAAATCGCATCTTATGCCTACGTATTCTCAACGAGAAATCAGAGCGTTCGTAGTTCCCCTTGTTAGGGGGGGAGGAACTCTTGATTGTGGACAAGGTTCCAGGGGGTGTACGCATTTATAGGGAAGTACTTACATGGAGTGCGGCGACTCCTGAATCTAAGTTGAGATTGTTATTGTAAAGAATGTCCACGGCGGGACGCTAAAGATGAGTACGGAGACTCAGATCCTAAGGCTAGGATAAAGGGTAAAGGAGGTAAAGGATATCCACGGCGGGACAACTACCTGGAGCACGGCGACTCCGATCCTAAGTTGCGAAAGTTAACAGGAAGTTAATGGTTAATGAGCTCGCCAAGATATCGCATCTTGTGCCTACGTATTCTCGACGAGAAATCAGAGTGTTCGTAGTTCGGGCACGAACTACAGAATAAAGATCTATTGGTTCTTTCCAGACCAAAAAGAGGGAGAAGGCTCTATCCAGGCCTAATGAGTTAAATCCCATTGGTTCTATCTAGACCAAAAAGGGGGAGAAGGTTCTATCCAGACCTATGAGTGTGTTGAGCTACCTATGACCCAAGGGTCAATAGAGAGACTTTCATTTGGAAGGGAATATATGAGGCAACTTGGATGAGAACTAAAGAGTTTCATCATTTTGGGGAAATAAACTTAACAAAGCATAAACATTCAAACATGATAAATATAAAGAGACATGGTTACAACCAATAATAAACAAGCACATTATAATAAGCAAGGATTTCAATCAGGATGAATGGTTACAACCAAAAGCAAGCATTTAAGATATTACAATATCAAGCAATGATTTCAATCAAGATAAATGGTTACAACCAAAGCAGACATCAAGATATTACAATATCAATGATTTAAATCAAGGTAAATGGTTATGACCAAAGCAAGCATCAAGATATTATAATATCTAGAAGGGGAAAGTTCTTTCAAGACTTAATGAAAGGTGAAAACCAAAGCATATCTTAACGAAGAATGGGGTACATCTTAATAAAGATGGAAAGGGATCTTAACAAAGATGCATCTTAACAAATATGCATCTTAACAAAGATGAGGTTTCATTAGGGCTTACAAGATGACATGTATACTTACAGGCATCATGCCTAAACAAATAATGTCACAACAAGGAGAGAGAAGTTCAAAACTTCATGGGAGAAAATTTTCAAGTTTTAATGATGATTAAACACAAATGCTTACAAGCAAGAGTTTTAGTCAAACTCAAGTACACAAGGATGCTATCAAGCCAAAATCATAACTTTAAAATAAAACTCAAAAGAGAATGAAATTAAAGTTTTCAAATGAATAAATGAGAGATAGGAAGGTGAAAACCCTAAAAACATTCATGGTAGCATGTGAAATGCAAGTAGAAAGTTCACATTTATGAGTTTTAGGTTTACCTTTTGAAGCAAGCTTAAGCAATAAAAAAACCAGAGATATTGAGAGCTCTTACAAGGTTTTCAAATGTTCCTAGGTTGATGAATAAATGCTCCAAACAAACCTCCAAGCAAGCTAGTGAACGAAATGCCTTGTAAATGAAGGAAAAACTCTAAAATCCAAAGATTTCAAAGACCAACTCACTCAAACCTTGTTACATGAGTGTGTAAGTGATTTGGATAGCTACAATACATCATATTTGATGTGTTTGAAGTTTTTCTTGAGTTGGAAAAAGTTTGGGAATGGTTTTGGAGACTTAGTGAGATTTTGCAAGAATTTGGTGATTGTGTAAGGGAGAGAATTATAGATGGTTTCTATAATGGAAATGGTGTGTTTGTGATGTAGGAGGTGAGTTCTATTTATAGTCAAAGGCCTTGGATCAAGGTATGGGCAAAAGTGAAGCAAATTGCCAATTTTAACCTTCCATCATGAAAATCTTTGAGTTTTCCAATGCAATCTTCATACTTGTCTTTAAGCCACTCTACTAAGATATTATCCATGCCCTATATATTATTTTCATCATTCTTGATAGGTTAGGAGGTGACTTGTTGAAGTAAAGTTGATGATTTGACAAGGGTAGCCACCTTTTTTCTCTTTCTTCACTATTCACTTTTGCAACTTGCATTAAATAATGATTTCCTTTGATCTTTGTGCCATTTTCGTGTGAATTGATATTAAAATGTTAATTATCAATTCAAACATCATAAATGAGGTTTATCCTTTGATTAGTATCGATTTGGAGAGGTTTTGGAATAAAAACAACTCATGCTGACCTAGTTTTGCGAATGTGAGTTTTTGCCAACTTGTGGATCTTGGTTCTCTCTAACCAGGAAGAGTTATGGAACCCACTTGTACTTTTTAAAAATCCCCAATTAGGTAATAAAATATTTATGCTTGTGTTAGGAACTCATTCCCCTTGAAACTAGGTCAAAAACCCTTGTGTGGTTAAGGAGTTATGGTTTTGCCCTTTTCAAAACCTTAATTTCCCAACTTTTCAATTACTTATCAATTCTTGATCCAATGGTCACCAAAATTCATGAATAGATGTGATATACCATTAGGAACATAATTGCATTCAATTTTGGGTCAAAACCATGTTGGTCAATGAGTTGACTTTTCAATCAGACGAACCGATTGATTGAAGAACTCTGAATCGACTGTTGGTGTTATGGGTATCTTGAAGCCTTGAAGCTTCTTGAGTAGACTTTACTAAGCCATAGGAACGTCATGGACCATGATCCCACCATTGGAACACTTTTTAAATCAAAAGTCAAACTACGGCTGACTTTTCCTGATCGAAAACCCTAATCGGGTATCCTGAAATACACCGTTCTCAATTCCTGGATGACAACCTCAAATTGGATTCATACTTGACCCCATGTAGTATCCTTGATCTTGTTTATAGTTGAATCAATCCAACACATTGATTGATCAAACCACTGAAGCCTCGATTTTGACGGTACGGAACCCTGATTTATTTGCATCTTGACAAAGATAAAGTTGAAATGGGTTAAGATTAGTTAATCAAATGAATATGATCCTAAAACGATGATGAGGATCTAAGGGATCAAAATTTGGGGTGCAACAGTTGCCCCTATTTAAATATGTTCACTAGATGGCAATGAGAGATGACAATCCTCATAGAATCTTAGTGAAAGATATTTAAATATAGCAAACCAGAAATTTTGTCCCTTAGATCCGATGGTATGCAAAAGGACAAATGCTGACATGCAAATGAGTTTAAATGATGCTTTATGATGCTTGAATGCAAGATAAATGCAGACACACGAGCAAATATAAAAGAACGACAATACAACGAGTAACCACTCACAAGGGACCCGACACACTGGGGATGATTCAAGGCAAAGTGAGCAAGATAGTTCAAACATGACTAACGATGTTGTTCAAAGGAATCTTTCACACAGGGGACACGGATTCCACCAGGGATGACACATCTTCACTAGGGAAAAAGAGACACACCGCCGGGGAAGAAGACAATTCTTCACTGGGGATACGAAAGAAAAGAAGCGCAAACTTCACTGGGGAAAACTTTGTTGGGGAATAATTCCACTGGGGAAGCACATCTTCATCGGGGAAAAGACGGAACGGAGACACGAATCTCAACGGGGATAACCAGATGAGAAATTTCCTATAATGAAGAGTTCAAACGGGATCTTCAGGAAAAGGTTAGAAACAAGACTGGACGCGCCGGGGAAGCCAGTATCCACTACTTCTCCGAGACTCGACTGGGAAAGCAAAAGCTTCAATAGGGAAACCGGTGATGACCAGAACAACTTCAACTAGTGTTAGTCTCCATTAGACTTACTGAGGATGATGGTGATGACCAATCCAACAAACGGTTTCCAAAAAGTGCTAAATACCACTAGACTTCCTGGGGATATGGTGACGACCAAATCAAAGTTCCAATTACAATTGGGAAATCTAAACAATATCGATAAAACACAGGACTTCGGCTGGGGAAGTTGGTAACAATCAACTTTCGGTACTAATAACGATTAGTTTTCAAGCAATGCCAGTAACTACTGGACTTAGAGGGGACTGGTGATAACCAAATCAGGATGTACCAATAACAATTGATAATGGATAGTGCTAGTAACCACTAGATTTAACCGGAGAAATTGGTAACGACCGAGTCCAAGGAGACCAATTACCATTGGATTTTCAAAGAGTTTGGTAACGATCAGACCAAAATGATGATGACAATCTGCTTTAAGCGGTACCAATAACTATTGGACTTAGGCTAACTGGTGACGACCAAATCAAGGGGTATACCAATAACAACTGGTACTGGATACTACTAGTGAAAACTAGATTTTCCAAACAATGCTAGTAACCACTAGACTTAGAAAGATTGGTAACAACCGAATCAAAAGGTACCAATAACAATTGGATTGAAGGCGATGCCAATAATTATTGGGCTTTTTAGGAAATTTTGGTAACGACCTACTCAAGTACCAATGACCACTGGTTTTAAAAGCAATACTAGTAACCACTAGATTTTAGCAAAGATTGGTGATAACCGAATCAAAAGGATTCCAATAACAATTGGTTGGCTTTACAACAGAATCAGTGACAACTGGGTTTGGGAAATTGTTGGTGACGACCAAGTCTGCAAACAGGAAGCATAAATATATCCCTCAATACTTTAGGAACAAAAGCTAAAATCCTCAAAGCGTTAGGATACAGCAGAGACACAACCCTCAACACGTTAGGATTATACCCAGGCTCTCAAAACGTTAGGAATGAAAGCTGAACATCCTTAATACATTAGGATATATAACACTTCATGCAAATGCAACCACTTTAGTCTCTGGGAATTTCTGAACTCGGGACCTAAAGTACACATCTCCAAAGGTACACAACCTGTGCTCGGGATGGCAACAAACATCTTCCAAAGGTACGAAACCTGTGCTTGGAATCAAACAGTACATCTTCCAAAGGTATAAAACCTGAGCTTGGGATCAAACAATACATCTATCTCCGAAGGTACAAAACATGTGCTCGGGATAGAAACAAACCTCTTCCAAAGGTACAAAACCTGTGCTTGGAATAAAAAAATACATCTCCAAAGGTACGAAACCTGAGCTTGGGATCCAACAATACATCTTCCAAAGGTACAAAACCTGTGCTCGGGATGGCAACAAACATCTTCCAAAGGTACAAAACCTCTGCTTGGAATCAAACAATACATCTCCAAAGGTACGAAACCTGAGCTTGGGATCAAACAATTCATCTATCTCTAAAGGAACACAACCTGTGCTCGGGATGGCAACAAACATCTTCCAAAGGTACAAAACCTATGCTTGGAATCCAACAATACATCTCCAAAGGTACGAAACCTGAGCTTGGGATGGCAACAAACATCTTCCAAAGGTACAAAACCTGTGCTTGAAATCCAACAATACATCTCCAATGGTACGAAACCTGAGCTTGGGATGGCAACAAACATCTATCTCCAAAGGTACATAACCTGTGCTCGGGATAGAAACAAACATCTTCCAAAGGTACAAAACCTGTGCTTGGAATCAAACAATACATCTCCAAAATTACGAAACTTGAGCTTGGAACCCAACAATACATCTATCTCCAAAGGTACACAACCTGTGCTCGGGATAGCAACAAACATCTTCCAAAGGTACAAAACCTGTGCTTGGAATCGAACAATACATCTATCTTCAAAGGTACACAACCTGAGCTTAGGATAAAAATGATCGTGACTTAGTTTGGACTGATACACAACCAAATTGTCAGTATCTGTTGTTTGTTGATTTTCATAATGCTGGTTACCAACAGGCCTTACTTGAAATATGATTGGTCACCACCAAATTACTTATATCAGTATCCACTGGATTTTCAAACAATGCTAGTCACAACCGTGCGTCGACATCCTTAAGATAAACTTCTCAAATGTGACTTCCATTTATCACTGGTGTAGGTTAAGCTTCTCTACAAAGACTGCCACTTACCGTTGAAGACGATTAAACTTCTCCGAAGAGACTGCCATTTATCGCTGAATACGATTAAACTTCTCCGACGAGACTTCCATTTATCGTTGATGAAGAATAAGCTTCTCTACAGAGACTGCCACTTATTGTTGAAGACGAATAAGCTTCTCTATAGAGACTGCCACTTATCGTTGAAGACGATTAAACTTCTCCAAAGAGACTTCCATTTATCGTTGAAGACGATTAAACTTATCAGAAGAGACTGCCATTTATCATTGAAGATGATTAAACTTCTCCGAAGAGACTGCCATTTATCATTGATGAAGGTTAAGATTCTCCCAAGAGATTGCCACTTACCGCTGAAGACGATTAAACTTCTTCGAAGAGACTGCCATTTATCGTTGAAGACGATTAAACTTCTCCGAAGAGACTGCCATTTATCATTGATGAAGGTTAAGCTTCTCCCAAGATATTGCCATTCACCGTTGAAGACGATTAAACTTCTCCGAAGAGACTGCCATTTATCGTTGATGACGGTTAAGCTTCTCCCAAGAGATTGCCACTCACCGTTGAAGACGATTAAACTTCTCCAAAGAGACTGCCATTTATCGCCGAAGACGATTAAACTTCTCTGAAGAGACTGCCATTTATCGTTGATGAAGGTTAAGCTTCTCCCAAGAGATTTCCACTTACCGTTGAAGACGAATAAACTTCTCCGAAGAGACTGCCATTTATCGTTGAAGACGAATAAGCTTCTCTATAGAGACTGCCATTTATCGTTGATGAAGGTTAAGCTTCTCCCAAGAGATTGCCACTTACCGTTGAAGACGAATAAACTTCTCCGAAGAGACTGCCATTTATCGTTGAAGACGAATAAGCTTCTCTATAGAGACTGCCACTTATTGATAAGCTTCTCTACAGAGACTGCCATTTATGGATAAGCTTCTCTACATAGACTGCCACTTATCGCTGAGATGAATAAGCTTCTTGCCAAAGATTGCCGCTTATCTGTATCGCAATGTAAAATGTTCTTTTTGATAGATAGTGCAAAATAAATGCACGTCCAGGTAGGTTTGGCGACTGACAGGGACCAAAGTTCAATCTAGAACCGAGCTAGAAAGAAACTGTTAAACAAGACTCCAACCATTGAGAAATGAACTTGAATGGGGACACATCTTATCCAATCATGGAAAAAGATAACTGAAGCAACCATCATCCATGAGGATTAAAATCTGTGGGGAATTGATAAAGGATGGACATTTTATGCTTAAGGGTTGACAACTCTATTAGAGAGAGACAACACACCCAATCACTGAGGAGGGTACCAAAGTGAAACAGGAACAGGTAAGAACTAGAGATAGCAAAAATGCACAGATGTTATGCATATGCTTATGCCATGCTTATGTTTATGCTTACGAAACAGACAAAACAAAACAGGAAGATGAAATAAACATCTCGACACGGAGACCTAACCAACTTCACTAAAATTGGACATCAAAGGGATGATCATGAAGAACAATAATTCCACTTCAAGGTTACCACCTTCTTTGGGAGAGAGTAATCTTCTTAGGCCAAAACATCATGACTTCACTTGGATTGCCATCATGAGCTTGAATTCTTTGCTGAAGGAAAATCATATCGAGAGATTCCCAGATCAGCTGAAGTAACAACTTAATCGGAGAGCTGACAAAGGGTATCATGAGACCAAAATCCTTCTGCCCCATTGATAGTATAACAATCCTCTTCAGTGAGCAACGACTCTTGCAACGAATAGTCTTCAACTCTTTCTGCCCCATATTACATGGTCAGTGGGAAGAAACCATCAAGAGAACTAACATAAAGATGCTTCAATGTCTTCAAACTCTTATAGATAGAGATTTACAAATCTCGACGTGATTGCCCCAGTTTAACGGTATTTATACAACAAAGTCTTCAGACTATGGAAGTAACGACTAGGGAACAAACTTGCCCCTGCTAACTGGTAACTACAAAAGATTTGTCCCAGACTAAACTGTTCATTGAGAGCTTCATCTGATCTTGACCTGGTCGACTCTGATTAGCTGAACGTTATGACAAATGATTAATAAATCTTGCAAATTAATTGCCCCAAGCTGAGCTTCCTTTATCAAGTCAAATTCCCTAGCTGACAGCGCTTGTTGGGATTCCTTTGATATTGGATTGTTTTGCACGCAATGATGTTCTTTAAAAATTGGCAATTTTCAATGTAAAATTCATGCAATCTTTTGAAAACATTTTTTTTGATGAAACACCCACGGCGGAGTGTTCAAGTGATCAAAGTGAAAGTGATCCAATCATTTACAAATGATGGATAAAGTGATTAACACACACAAACATCAAAGATCATTAGGAGTCAGGTTATCCAACCTTGCTGTAATATGCTTTCAAAATAACCTTACCTTAATTAGGTCTTTTAAGGGTTGTAACGTGGCTCGGTTCATGGTTCGTGAAACAAAGGATAAAGGCTCAAAGTGATTTGGTCCCACCCACTCTCCATGATGAACTCCAATCCTACGCTCAGTTAACTCAAACTATACATTCAGGTTCTTACAGGCTTAAGAATTGAACTGATGATAGTTCGCGATGGTTCACAAACCTAGGGTAGTCACAACCCCCTTGCTATGTTTGAGGATAAGAGTGATAACTCTTACAGAATTCCTCTCTTTTGTTTATACCTGACTTTTGTCTGAACTGTTTTGTTCGAATATACAGTTAATGGGATGCCCAATTTTTGCCTAAGTCTCCTTCATAGGTTTTGACTTAGAGGGCTTTTCAATTTTCTTTTTTCTTCTTCTCTTTTTTTTTAGAAAGGAGGTGACTACCTAGTTTAATGGCTATGGTGAACCATCACCGTCTTTTATGCTGAAAAGCATCTTCGACACTTTCTTGTTGTGTACGAAGGAAAACCTGAATGCACCACTTTTAAAGTGTCTTGTATGCATATATCTCCAAGTTAACTGAGAACTACCCACCCCCAGGTTTGAGATTTTAGGTTTCTGTTTTTTTGTAAAGAAAGAAAAACTCCTACTTCTAGGCTCGAAGGGGTTAACGAGGGATTATCTTCCTTATTTCTCTAGTGTTTAGGGATTGAAATAATGCCTTACATTGTCGGCAAAGTTAAATTGAAAGCATATCAACAGCAATTATGGATATAATTTTCATCATCCTCCCCAATCTTTGTTTTAAACAACAGTTTAGTAAACAAAAGAAATTTTTGCATTTTTCGTATTTCATAACAATGAAAGAAAAAAAAGAAAGAAAGGGTGAAACAAATGGACTTAATCAAAAGATGCACAAACATTTCATTAATATTGCCAAATTCAAATAAACAACAGCTTACAAGCAAATCCAATGCAAAGAAAACACAACACAATGCTGAAACAGTCTACAACTACCAGCCTTAGGGAATTAAAATTGCTTAACAAAACAAGACAATAGCGTTATCAAGGGCCTTCTTCATTAGTCCACCCTATGCAGGGATGGGGTTGCTTCTTCGTTAAGCAGAAGGTTGACTTGTACTCGAGGTTTGCATATCTTGAAAGATATGACCCCTGCTTCAATCATCTCTTTCACCTTATTCTTGAGGATGTAACATTCCTCAATATCATGACCTGGCGCTCCATGATGGAAGGCGCAGAAAGCGTCAACGGTGTAATAACTTTGGTGGCCCAGAGGAAGAACGGGTGGAAACTCCTTTTGGACTAAACCATTCAGCAAAAGTAGGGGGAGCAACCTTGCATAAGATACAGGAATACTCAGAGACCCACCATATGGTTGATTGGTGGACGAAGCTGATCCTTCCTGTCGTTGGGACAAGATCAAATCTTTGATGAAATTTGTCAGACTCCTCTTGGCACGTTTTACCCTCTCTAGCTCGTCACTGAGCTTCTGGTTTTCCTGTTCTTGAGTATCCATTATATCCCTGACGCTAGTAGCGAAAGCTTTGATGTTACTCTTCAAACGAGCAACTTCTTCCCGGAGGGCTTGGTTTTCCTGCTCAAGGTGATCCATCCCTTTGAATGCTAGCTTTTGTGATATACTCTCTCCCTTTTTCTCTTTGATATCAACATAACATAGAATGAACCAAAGGACCGACGTGATGAAGAATGATATGCAAAATGCTGATGCAAGGGCAAAAGCACAACTGGTTTTACAAAACTCAAGAGTTTGATTAGGTTAAAAACCCTCATTTCATCAATCGTTGGAAAAGTTACAACTTTTAAAAATACCAGAGATCGACTGAGTTTTACAAAACTAGTTGCGACATGATATGCTTATGGTGATATGATGGGATGATGCACATATAACATGATGGCAAGTATTCACAAATACAATGCATACACAAAGACCTCCTAGGCTCAAGATCAAAGCAAGGAGTCAGAGGTTTACCCATCCCCAAGGATTTGTACTATGGGTTAATTTGTACCTGCCGAACGGGTTCTTAACAAAGTTCCCAGGGTCAACAACCCATCTTTCGGATATTATCAATTTCCCAAATTACTCGGTAATCGATAACATTCTCAAGAGAGTCTCGCCCGAGTGTAGTATCGCGTATCAACTACTTCGGAAATACTTCCTTATAGCCATCGCACTATGTCCTAATAAGGCCAAAGTGGGGTAGAATGTATTCTAAAAGTCCACAGTGTCATGGGCTCCTTCGTTGAAAGTAGCATTGTTTTCATGAATACTCGATCAACAATACTAAACTTTCAAGAGGGCCGACAATGAGCGATGGTTTCTCAAGTTAGCTTGGTCGGGAATCAACTCCCTATAAGCCTTCTTGAATATACCACCATCCTATCATACGTGCACTCGAGTCCGGGTATAGGACCGTCTCACCACTCAAAGCACCCAATATCCAACATACAAATATATTGACAAATATACATGTTAAGCAAATATTCACAAATATAGCATATAATTAAACAAAATAGGCTAAATCCTCAAGTTTAAGCTTCCCCAGTGAAGTCGCCATTTCTGTTGCGGTGAGAATCGTGATACCAAGCTATTGATTAACTTGAATCTTTAATTCTTAAATTCACAACCGGACTTTAATTTATCCAAAAAGGAAAGGTTTAAAGAAAGAAAAACCTATAAAAGTGCAAAGCAAAAAGCAAGGCTTAAAGCTAAGCAAAGAGAGATCTAAAGGTTTGGGGGTTGGTTATGCATAGGGTAGGTATTTCACATCCTAAACATCTGTAGTACTCTACAGGAACCTCTTGTTAATATTTGTGTTTGCTAAAGTTTTCTTGCTAAAGGGAAAGTGCTAAGGGTAAAGATATAAAGTATAAAGTATGTACAAAGTTTGTAAAGTATGCTCGCGAAGACATCGCATCTCGTTCCTACGTATCCTGACGAGAATGGAATCAGAGCAACCGTAGTTCCCCTAACTAGGGGTAAAGAACTCTTGACTATGGTCAAGGTTCCAAAGGGAAAGTAAATGTCTGCGGCGAGACACCTACATAGAGTGCGGCGACTCTAAACTTAGGTTAAGTTAGAAAAGAAGGGAATGTCCAAGGCAGGAAGACTAAATAGAGCACAGCGACTCCAAGCCTAAGTTGCAAAGGTAAACACGGGGAATGTCCATGGCAGGACGACTAAATAGAGCACGACGACTCCAATCCTAAGTTGTAAATGTTAACAGGAACTTAGTTGTTAGTGAGGGAGAAAGAAAAGGTTGGCTCGCTAAGAAATCGCATCTTATGCCTACGTATTCTCAACGAGAAATCAGAGCGTTTGTAATTCCCCTTGTTAGGGGGGGAGGAACTCTTGATTGTGGACAAGGTTCCAGGGGGTGTACGCATTTATAGGGAAGTACTTACACGGAGTGCGGCGACTCCTGAATCTAAGTTGAGACTGTTATGGTAGAGAATGTCCACGGCGGGACGCTAAAGATGAGTACGGCGACTCAGATCCTAAGGCTAGGATAAAGGGTAAAGGAGGTAAAGGATATCCACGGCGGGACAACTACCTGGAGCACGGCGACTCCGATCCTAAGTTGCGAAAGTTAACAGGAAGTTAGTGGTTAATGAGCTCGCCAAGATATCGCATCTTGTGCCTACGTATTCTCGATGAGAAATCAGAGCGTTCGTAGTTCGGTCACAAACTACAGAATAAATATCTATTGGTTCTTTCCAGACCAAAAAGAGGGAGAAGGCTCTATCCAGGCCTAATGAGTTAAATCCCATTGGTTCTATCTAGACCAAAAAGGGGGAGAAGGTTCTATCCAGACCTATGAGTGTGTTGAGCTACCTATGACCCAAGGGTCAATAGAGAGACTTTCCTTTGGAAGGGAATATATGAGGCAACTTGGATGAGAACTAAAGAGTTTCATCACTTTGGGGAAATAAACTTAACAAAGCATAAACATTCAAACATGATGAATATAAAGAGATATGGTTACAACCAATAATAAACAAGCACATTATAATAAGCAAGGATTTCAATCAGGATGAATGCTTACAACCAAAAGCAAGCATTTAAGATATTACAATATCAAGCAATGATTTCAATCAAGATAAATGGTTACAACTAAAGCAGACATCAAGATATTACAATATCAATGATTTAAATCAAGGTAAATGGTTATGACCAAAGCAAGCATCAAGATATTATAATATCTAGAAGGGGAAATTTCTTTCAAGACTTAATGAAAGGTGAAAACCAAAGCATATCTTAACGAAGAATGGGGTACATCTTAATAAAGATGGAAATGGATCTTAACAAAGATGCATCTTAACAAATATGCATCTTAACAAAGATGAGCTTTCATTAGGGCTTACAAGATGACATGTATACTTACAGGCATCATGCCTAAACAAATAATGTCACAACAAGGAGAGAGAAGTTCAAAACTTCATGGGAGAAAACTTTCAAGTTTTAATGATGATTAAACACAAATGCTTACAAGCAAGAGTTTTAGTCAAACTCAAGTACACAAGGATGCTATCAAGCCAAAATCATAACTTTAAAATAAAACTCAAAAGAGAATGAAATTAAAGTTTTCAAATGAATAAATGAGAGATAGGAAGGTGAAAAACCAATAAACATTCATGGTAGCATGTGAAATGCAAGTAGAAAGTTCACATTTATGAGTTTTAGGTTTACCTTTTGAAGCAAGCTTAAGCAATAAAAAAACCAGAGATATTGAGAGCTCTTACAAGGTTTTCAAATGTTCCTAGGTTGATGAATAAATGCTCCAAACAAACCTCCAAGCAAGCTAGTGAACGAAATGCCTTGTAAATGAAGGAAAAACTCTAAAATCCAAAGATTTCAAAGACCAACTCACTCAAACCTTGTTACATGAGTGTGGAAGTGATTTGGATAGCTAAAATACATCATATTTTATGTGTTTGAAGTTTTTCTTGAGTTGGAAAAAGTTTGGAAATGGTTTTGGAAGATGTTTTGCAAAAATAGATTTTGAGGGATTTTGGAGACTTAGTGAGATTTTGCAAGAATTTGGTGATTGTGTAAGGGAGAGAGTTCTAGATCTTTTCTATAATGGAAATGGTGTGTTTGTGATGTAGGAGGTGAGTTCTATTTATAGTCAAAGGCCTTGGATCAAGGTATGGGCAAAAGTGAAGCAAATTGCCAATTTTAACCTTCCATCATGAAAATCTTTGAGTTTTCCAATGCAATCTTCATACTTGTATTTAAGCCACTCTACTAAGATATTCTCCATGTCCTATATATTATTTTCATCATTCTTGATAGGTTAGAAGGTGACTTGTTGAAGTAAAGTTGATGATTTGACAAGGGTAGCCACCTTTTTTCTCTTTCTTCACTATTCACTTTTGCAACTTGCATTAAATAATGATTTCCTTTGATCTTTGTGTCATTTTCGTGTGAATTGATATTAAAATGTTAATTATCAATTCAAACATCATAAATGAGTTTTAGCCTTTGATTATCATCGATTTGGAGAGGTTTTGGAATAAAAACAACTCATGCTGACCTAGTTTTGCGAATGTGAGTTTTTGCCAACTTGTGGATCTTGGTTCTCTCTAACTAGGAAGAGTTATGGAACCCACTTGTACTTTTTAAAAATCCTCAATTAGGTAATAAAATATTTATGCTTGTGTTAGGAACTCATTCCCCTTGAAACTATGTCAAAAACCCTTGTGTGGTTAAGGAGTTATGGTTTTGCCCTTTTCAAAATCTTAATTTCCCAACTTTTCAATTACTTATCAATTCTTGATCCAATGGTCACCAAAATTCATGAATAGATGTGATATACCATTAGGAACATAATTGCATTCAATTTTGGGTCAAAACCATGTTGGTCAATGAGTTGACTTTTCAGTCAGACGAACTGATTGATTGAAGAACTCTGAATCGACTGTTGGTGTTATGGGTATCTTGAATCCTTCAAGCTTCTTGAGTAGACTTTACTAAGCCATAGGAACGTCATGGACCATGATCCTACCATTGGAACACTTTTTAAATCAAAAGTCAAACTACGGTTGACTTTTCCTAATCGAAAACCCTAATCGGGTATCCTGAACTACACCGTTCTCAATTCCTGGATGACAACCTCAAATTGGATTCATACTTGACCCCATGTAGTATCCTTGATCTTGTTTATAGTTGAATCAATCCAACACATTGATTAATCAAACCACTGAAGCCTCGATTTTGACGGTACGGAACCCTGATTTATTTGCATCTTGACAAAGATAAACTTGAAATGGGTTAAGATTAGTTAATCAAATGAATATGATCCTAAAATGATGATGAGGATCTAAGGGGTCAAAATTTGAGGTGCAACATGAAGATCATCCACAAGAGTGATTATGATGTTGTTGAACAATTGGGGCATACTCCCTCCAAAATTTCTATGTTGTCTCTACTGCTGTGCTCTGAAGCCCATGCTAAGGCTTTGGTGAAGTTTCTAAAGTCTGCTCATGTACCACATGAGATCTCTGTGGACCAGTTTGAGAATTGTGTTGCTAATCTGACGACTGATAATGGCTTAGGCTTTTCTGATGCTGATTTAACTCCCGCTAAGAGAAACCATAACAGAGCTCTGCATATCTCCATTGAGTGTAGGGGCACTACTTTGTCTCATGTGCTGGTGGACAATGGTTCCTCGTTGAATGTGTTACCAAAGGATGTTCTCGATAAGCTCAACTCTAAAGATGTTGTACTAAGACCTAACAATATGGTGGTGAGGGCCTTTGATGGTTCAAGAAGAATGGTACATGGAGAAGTCAACCTCCCTAGCAAAGTAGGATCTCAAGTTTTTTTATTCCACTTTCTATGTGATGGATATCCGCCCTGCTTATTCTTGCTTGCTTGGGCGCCCCTGGATACATGGGGCAGGTGATGTGACCTCTATTTTACACCAGAAGTTGAAGTATCCATTGAAGGGTAAGATTGTCACTGTCTATGGTGAAGAAGAGTATATGGTCAGTCACGTGAATAATTTCAGGTATGTAGAAATGGAGGGTGAATTTGTTGAAACTCCTTGCCAGACCTTTGAAGTGGTTCTTCAGAATGTTTCTGCTGTTAAGAAAGTTCCTGTTGTTACCCGAAAACCTCCTACCATGGCCTCTCTGAAGGATGCTAGAGCTGTAGTTGAAGAAGGTGATATTACTATCTAGGGTCAGCTTCTAGACATCCCTTACAAGTCTGATAAGTTTGGTTTGGGTTTTACTGCAGAGGCTCAGAAGGCTATTCGTCGTGCTCGTGCTGTTCGTATTACCAATCAAGGAATCCAGAGAGATAATGTCAATGTTGTGGAAGACTCTAATGAAGACTGCAACCTGGACGATTGGATATTTCCCATCGTTGGAAATGGACTCAACAATTGGAAGGCTGAAGATTTCATTCCTATCTCCTTTAGTTAGAAGTAATTGTTCTTTTTGTCTTTCTTTATTTTGGCCTTGTAACTTTGAACAATTTAAAAACTTTTAAGTCTTGTGCCTTGCCCATGGCACAATGGTATGCTTGTTAAGGGTTGTCATTTCATTTGTATATCTTCATTAATAAAATCATTGGACGTTTTACTTTTGTAAATATTGCGCTCACTGTCTTTCTTTTTATTTTCCTTTTTTAATAAAAAACTATGTGTTCTTACACACACCTACGTAACTAAAATGCAGATCCTCATCCACTCCGAATCCTATTGATAACAGTTCTGCTATTGCTAATTACGACTTCGAAAATTCGATCTACCATGCCGAGGATGGAAATGAGGAAGATTGTGAAGTGCCTTTTGAACTTGCTATGATGCTACGAATGGAAGAGAAAGTTATACAGCTGCATGAAGAACCAATCGAAGTTGTGAATCTAGGAACTGAGGAAGAAAAAAAAGAGGTCAAGATAGGAGCTGAATTAGAAGACAGTGCTAAGAACAGGTTAGTTCAAATGCTACGCGATTATGTGGAGATCTTTGATTGGTCTTATGAAGATATGCCAAGGCTGGATATAGATATTGTGGTTCACCGTCTACCGATGAAGGAATATTGTCACCCAATAAAGCAGAAAGTCCGTCGTATGCGCCCAAATATGTCAGAAAAGATTAAAGCTGAAGTAATGAAACAATTCGAGGCAGGAATCCTAGCTGTCACTTCTTATCCCCAATGGGTTGCTAATGTGGTACCAGTACCAAAGAAGGATGGAAAAGTTCGTATGTGCATGGATTATAGGGATCTCAACAAAACCAGCCCTAAAGTTGATTTTCCGCTTCCACACATTGATGTTCTGGTAGACAACACTGCTCAACATAAGGTATTCTCTTTTATGGATGGTTTCTCTGGTTACAATCAGATTAAGATGGCACTTTAAGATATGGAGAAGACTACATTCGTCACATAATGGGGCACCTTTTGTTACAAGGTAATGCCATTTGGTTTGAAGAATGCTGGGGCAACTTATCAGCGTGCTATGGTAGCCTTGTTCCATGATATGATTCATCATGAAATAGAGGTATATGTTGATGACATGATAGCCAGGTCCCAGAATGAAGAAGAACATCTTGACCACCTGCACAAGTTATTTGAGAGGTTGAAGAAATACAAGTTGAGATTGAACCCAAACAAATGTACCTTTGGAGTTAGATATGGTAAACTCGTGGGTTTCATTGTCAGTGGTAAAGGTATTGAAGTTGACCCCGTGAAGGTAAAAGCTATACAAGATATGCCCGCTCCCCGTACTGAGAAGGAAGTCAGAGGTTTCTTGGGACGCCCGAACTACATTGCAAGATTTATTTTCCAATTAACTGCTACTTGTGAACCAATCTTCAAGTTGCTGAAGAAAGATCAAGTAATGGAATGGAACGATGATTTCCAGATAGCTTTTGATGAGATTAAGAAGTATCTCCAAGAACCTCTGATTCTGATGCCACCAGTTGAAGGAAGACCCTTGATTATGTACTTAACAGTGCTAGACAATTCAATGGGGTGTGTTTTGGGCCAGCATGACGAGTCTGGTCGAAAAGAGCAAGCAATATACTACCTTAGCAAAAAGTTTACCGACTGTGAAACAAGATACTCATCGCTCGAGAAAACTTGTTGTGCTTTGGCATGGGCTACTCGCTGACTAAGACAGTATATGTTGACTCATACCACTTTATTGATTTCAAAGATGGATCATATCGAGTACATATTTGAGAAACCTGCCCTCTCCGGACGAATAGCAAGATGGCAAATGATTTTGACAGAATATGACATCCAGTATACCACTCAGAAAGCAATTAAAGGAAGTGTGGTAGTTGATAATTTGGCTTATCAACCAGTGGATGACTATCAGACTATGAATTTTGAGTTTCCAAACGAAGATATTATGCTTGTTGCTAAAGAGCCTAGACAGTATGGCAGACCCGAACAGGAATCCCGATGGACTATGGTTTTTGACGGAGCTTCTAATGCACTTGGTAATGGCGTTGGTGTTGTGATTATCTCTCCTGAAGGTTGTTATACACCATTTACTTCTAGACTTTGTTTTCATTGTACAAATAATATGGCTGAGTATGAAGCATGCATCATGGGTATCAAGGTTGCCATTAAGATGAAGATCCAGTTCTTAAGTGTATATGGGGATTCAGCCCTGGTAATTAGTCAGGTTAAAGGAGAATGGGACACAAAACATCAAAATCTCATTCCTTACAGAGAACATGTGTTGTCTTTGATTCCATATTTTGAAGATATTACTTTTGAACATATTCCACGAGACGAGAATCAATTGGCAGATGCATTAGCTACCATGGCATCTATGTTTGAGATCAGGGGGGATGATGAAGCTCCTAGAGTTACTATTGATCGATTTTCTGAACCCGCATACTGTTATAAGGTTGATACTGAGGGAGTAGAAGAAAAGCCTTGGTTCCACAAAGTAAAAAGATATCTCGAAGCTCAGGAATATCCTAAAGGGGCATCTATCAATGACAAGAAATTTCTAAGGAGGTTCTCTGCCAAGTTCTTCCTGAGTAATGGGATTTTGTACAAGCGCAATCACGATTCGACTTTGCTCCGTTGTATAGGCAAGAAGGAAGCAAGGGAGATCGTGGAAGACATGCATGATGGGATATTTGGTACTCATTCTAGTGGGCATATGATGGCAAAAAAGATTCTAAGAGCAGGTTACTACTGGTCTACCATGGAAGTTGATTGTCATCTACATTCCTAGACTTGTCATCAATGTCAGATATATGCTGATAAAGTATATGTACCTTCAGTTCCATTGAATGTTCTGACTGCTCCTTGGCTTTTTACAATGTGGGGCATTGATATGATTGGTGAGATCAAACCTACAGCTTCCAATGGACATCGTTTCATTCTTGTTGCTATTCATTACTTTATGAAATGGGTAGAGGCAACTTCGTTCACTTCTGTTACCAAGAATGTTGTGGCTCGGTTTATCAAGCATAATCTTATATGTAGATATGTCATCCCCGAAAGGATTATCACGGACAATGGTACTAATCTGAATAATACTATGATTACTGAACTTTGCACGCGGTTCAAGATCAAACATCACAATTTTTCTCCATATCGACCAAAGATGAATGGCGCAGTGGAAGCCGCCAACAAGAATATTAAGAAGATTTTGCAAAAGATGACAGTGACATATAAAGATCGGCACGAGATGTTACCATTTTCTCTTCATGGTTACCGTACCACAGTATGCACTTCAACTGGAGCAACCCCATTCTCTCTTGTTTATGGTATGGAAGCAGTTTTACCTGTTGAGGTTCAGATTCCTTCTTTGAGAATTATGAGAGATGCAAACTTAGAGGAAGATGAATGGACTCAGACTCGACTTGACCAGATAAATTTGATTGATGAGAAGAGGCTTGCAGCAGTTTGTCATGGTCAGATGTACCAGAAGCGTATGATCAAAGCCTTTAATAAGAAAGTCAAACATCAGGTCTACCAGGATGGAGATTTGGTAATCAAGCGTATCATATTACCACATGGTGATCCTAGGGGAAAATGGACTCCCACTTATGAAGGGCCATTTGTAGTCAATAGGGTGTTTTCTGGAGGTGCCATGATACTTGCTACCATGGATGGTGAAGATTTCCCACAACCCGTGAACGTGGACATAGTCAAAAAATACTACGCATAAAAAAAAGGACCCACCAGGTTGACTGACCTAGGCAAAAATAAGGGCATCCTGGCGAACCAAAAAGGTTCGGGCAAAAATTAGGGATATATATATATATATATATATATATATATATATATATATATATATATATATATATAAAATAAAACTGTACACCCGGCAAGTCGAAAACCTGAAAAGGCGGCTTGGGCAAAAAAGGGTATCCCGGTGGATTGAAAACCCGAAAGGGCGATCCAGGCAAAAGTTAGGGATTAAAGCATACAACTATGTCTCATTGTATCACCCATGTAACCTTAACTAGTTGTACTACCAATGTCAAGTTCAAACGGTGCAGATCAGTCCAGTTGTTTCTTCTCCAACAACAAAGAGATGAGATGCTTGAAGATAATAGCAATAGCAGATTTGAAACTTGATAGGATCATTTACACATAGTTTTTTCCCTTGTACTCTTTTCAAATTATCTACGACGAACTCCTCTTACTAGGATTTCTGTCTCATTGTACAAAAACTTGCCTGTTTATAGGCCATTTTTCAAAATTAATACAATTCAGTTTTCTTTTCCCGTTTGACTTAAGCTTAAATGTCCATTGATTATATTGAATGAATATATGCTTTTGAATATGATTGATGTTTACCAAAAAATAAAATACATATGAAATTACAATAACAGCATTTACGAAGGACTATCAGAGGTAAGAATCCCCAGTAAAGTCCATATCCAACAGATCTTCGCAGGGTCATCCCCACAGAGTAATCTTCACGAATTTATTTCAACAAAGCATTACAAATAATCTCTTGTACTTCCAGTTCTACAAAATCCCAGACAAATTCCTCTTAAATATGGTATCCCCAGAAAAGTTAATACAGGGTCAGATAATACATCAGAGGTATATCCATCTCTTTTATCCCTAGTCAGGATATTCAGGAATCTATTCTTCCAATAAAAAGTACAACGAACAGAAATCAAAATGGGTCCTAAATACTACATGCTGAAACAAGTGGGAACGATGTCTTCATATTCTTCAACAACAAATAGAGATTTATTTTCCCCAGCTAGCAGTGGTCACATGAAGCTATTTACAAGCTTCAACTATATAATTCATACATACATCATTTTATATCATACGCATACAACATTCTCATTTATGATAAGAATATCGTCTTGCAAAGCGTATATACATCATGACATTGCATAGAACTAACCTTGTTTTTCAGGTTAATTCCCCAGCAGACGAACATCATCCACAACTTATTCTCGGGCTGCTTTAAACCCCCGGGATAATATCTTGGACTGCTTTATCCTCCAGGAACATATATAACAATATCTTGGATTGCTTTATCCTTCAGGAGTACATATAACAATATCTTGAGCTGCTACAACCCTCAAGATTACATCCATCAATATCTTGGACTGCTTTATCCTCCAGGAACATATATAACAACGTCTTGGACTGCTCTACCCTCCAGGACCACATCAAATAACATCTTGGGCTGCTACATCCCCAGAGATTACATCTGTATCCATCTTGGGCTGTTATATTCCCCCAAGGGCTACCTCAAACAATATCTTGGGCTTCTATAAACCCCTAGGATAACATCTTGGACCTCTCTATCCTCCAGGATTACACATAACAACGTGTTGGACTGCTCTATCCTCCAGGACCACATCAAATTACATCTTGGGCTGCTACATCCCCCGAGATTACATCAATTTACATTTTGGACTGCTTTATCCTCCAAAAGATATATCTGAAGAACATTTTACCCCGAATGGCATCTTTAAGCTCATTCAAGCAATACAACCAACCAACAACGCTACTTCACGCACCGGCGAGTGAAAAGTTTTGCGCTTCAGTGTTCAATCCTCTTCAACCTTCAAGTCACGAAAGGCGGACATGCCAATCTAACTCCTCAGGTTTCAGAAACTTGAACAGGGGAAGCTGTTGTACCCCAAAACTTACCATCCCATATTCAAGACAATGTTTCCTAAGATGTTACTTAATAGTCACAAGAGTCGCAATTGGTCAAAGGGATTAAAGGTTTCATCAAAGCCTCCTCCTGAATAGTGGACCTTAGAACTAGGGTTTTCAGTCTCCCCGAGCAAAATGGACTTCTAAAACTTAAAATGGACTTCATAAAATCCCACATACTTCAAAGAATCCCCATGTCAAGTTTCATACCTTTCCTCACAAGTTTGGCCAGTCAGATGCTCAGATACCTGAAAATCAGTTAACTTGGTCAAAAAGTCAACTGAGGACAATTGTGGTCAACTCAAAGTCAAACTTCAAGTTTTTGGTCAACATCAAGATTACAAGGTGAAATTCATAATTTGATTAAGGGTCGATCATGATTCATCAGGGAAACCTCAGATCATCAAGAATCGGAAGTTGCTAAATTAGGGTTTTGTGTAGGAAAAGTTAACTGAACTTTGACCAGCCATAACTTTCACATGTTTCATCAAATGTTTCCCATCCAAAGCTCATTTTGAAGGAATTTTAATTCTCTACAACTTTGTATCTCACAAGCCAAGCCTAAAAATGCTTCATTTGAAAGATATGAGCCAAGACATTATAGGTCCTTTTCAAAGTCAACAAAAAGTCAACTTTTTCCAAAGCTCATAATTTGAAAATGGTAATAAATATGGACATGGGACCAAAAGTTTTGATTAGAGGGTACCCTAATATTTCTAAAAAGTCTTAGAACACCTCCATAACATTAAAATTGAGGAAGTTATGCATTGTCAAAGTTGGTAATTTTTCAAGGGGTGTATGAAGTAAAAAAGGCCATAACTCCAATTCTTTCCAAATGGACCCATAAGATTGCAACCCAAGCTTGAAGATAAAGTCATTCATGACCCAATGACTATATTTTCTTATTTTTATCATTTATTTAATATTAGTTTTGATTTTTATCATTTAAAATCATTTTTAATTAAAATAAATTATAAAAAAATCAAAGATTTGATTTAAGATTTATTTCGGGATCAAATATATGGTATTCAAAATGATTGAAGTCATCCAAATTAGTTCAAGACCAATATGATATGATTTAATTTGATTTTTTTGACAATTATGATAATTGGCTCCTTCATCTTCAAGCAACCCATAAAACTCCAACCAAGGCCCAATCGTTTACCCTAATTTACACTACTTTATATACACAACAAAGTCAGAATGAAAAAAAAAGGAGGAGAGAGAAATTTTTTTTGAAGCCATAGGAACCTTAGAAAAATCTTAAAACAGCGTTGTTATAAGATTCAATCAGCTCTACAAGTCCATTCACATTCCTCAAGATCCTAGGAACCTATCCCACAAAGACTTGAAGGTTTAGACCTCACGAAGTGCATCCCATGAACATGCCGCCTCTCATTCTTTTTTTTTTTGCTTTCTAATCTTTGATTTCATTGCACTTTATCATATTTTCTGTTCATAATGATCTTCATAATCATGTTTAGGTTTGTTTTGATCATTTGTTTGCAAGATATGATGGAGGTTTCAAGAAGTGCCATAGTTAAGGCATAAGCTTTTCAAGAGTCGAAACTCTTCGTACAGACATTTTCAGACCTTCCCCCATTTATTTTTAGTGAATTTCTTCCTTTTTTTTTTTTATGTTTTATAGTTATTATTATTAATACATTATTATTAATTTAATTAACCATTAATCTTTACTAACTGCTCACAAATTATTTTTCTTAAAATAAATTTTATAATATAATTTTTTTTTCTCTCACATAACTTTTTTTTTAATTTATTAATTAAAATTGTAAATGAATATAACTAGGTTTAGATTAATTTAAAAAACCCTAATTTTTCACTAACCCTAATTAGACCCTCATTTTCTAAACTTGATCTTTTTTTTAAAACAATTAATTTCCTAATTTAATTTATTTTCATTGCTTTATTTATATTATTTAGAGGATTGTATAGGATTTTCCTTATGTAATTTATTTTTTCGCACCGATTATTCTGTAATTGCCCCGAAGCCGTGTAATAGTTTAGGACTTTATTTCTTGTTTTTTTATTCTTTCCGTAAATATTTAATTGCTTGGTTAGTAATCTAGGGCGTGAAAAGATCTAATTGAATAAATTGGACTTATAGAATCAATAATAAAAGAAATATCTGAAAATAATCACTCACACACGTAAGTCGATCGTTCTACGATCGCCATCTACACCTTCTAGGGTTACCCCTCTTAGTTGCCTTAATATGGTCAAGTCCCTCGAACGTAGGGGTGTCTTAAGCGATGTCCCTGCAAACAGATAAATCATCAAGTCCCTTTAAAGTTAAAAGGATCATAGTCCCTTCGAAGTTGCATACGGAATGAATGATTTTGTCCCTTGATGACCCTACAAAAATGATGATAGTCCCTGCGAATTACTAAGACACCCCTACATGTTGCCTTCTTTGACCATACGATGACCCTACGTCCGTCCCTTAACATCCAAGGTAAAGACTACTTACTCACTAATAGTAAGGACAATCTTACCCTTAAAGGAAATAAATAACAAGAAAGACCTTACAAACTTAAGGTAGGTAGCACTTAAATACTTGCTCACTTTTTTTCAAAAAAACATTCTTTACACCCCACTTTCAAAATATTTCCAAACTCAAGGCTTTGTATATATCCATACGAGGATCACTACAAAGAACTTCTGAAAATCTTTTCTAAACACACACTTCACATTACTTTTCAAACAAACAAGTGAGCTAAGTAACTAAGAGGCCATGGATAACCATGGATATAAAGGGTGCTAACACCTTCCCTTTATATAACCTACCCCCCGAACTCAAAATCATTTAAACAAGGTCTTTCCTGTTCTTTTATAGCCTTTCCTATTGGATAAAATAAAAGTCGGTGGCGACTCTTGCTATCCGCACATGTTTTTGTCAAACAAAAACACCAAGTCAGTTCTCCCACAGTGTTACAGAGGGGAACCACTATAAATTTCTTGTGTATCTTTTTCTTTTCCGCACTTTACTTTCAAGTCCTTTACATCTTAACCGAAAAAGAACCAAGAACCTAAAAACATTGAAAATAATTTTTGAGAACCTAATTCACCCCCCTCTTATGCGCATTTACAAGTTACAATTGGCATCAAAGCAGATTATAGGTAACATGTTCCTATCCGATCCAGATGGCTTCCGCAAATAACAATCTAGTATTCAAAGACGGTGGTAGTAGCAACAAGTCTCGTTTGTTTTGTGGCAAATATTTCGACTTCTGGAAGATCCGCATGAAAGCACATCTAGAAGCACAAGGAAGTGAAATATGGGAGGCTGTTCAAAATGGTCCTTTTATTCCTACAACGGTTGTCAACGGAGTTGGTTCAGCAAAACCGCAAGGATCATGGGATGATGATGATAAGAAAAAGGTTCTCTATGACAAAAAGGCATATCTTACAAAGTGCACTTGAAATGGATGAATTCTTCCGTATCTCAACATGTACAACAACCAAGCAAATATGGGACACTCTTGTTGAAACTCACGAAGGAACCGTCGAAGTCAAACGATCCAGATTAAATACATTAAATCAAGAGTATGAATTATTCAGAATGCAACTAGAAGAATCTATCCTAGACTTGCAGAAAAGATTCGTGCATTTGACAAATCACTTGAATTGACTTGGTAAGACACTAACAAATGATGAACTTAATCTTCAAGTGCTTAGGTCCTTATCAAGAGAATGGCAACCCAAAGTGACGACGATTTCCGAAAAGAAAAGTCTATCAACAATGACATCCACTATGTTATTTGGAAAGCTTCAAGAATATGAGACGGAACTTGGACGATTGGAGAAACAGGAAATTCAAGAGCATTGCCTTAAAAGTTGAATCCAAAGAAGTGGAGAAAGAAGACAATCCCGAAGAGGACGAAAATTTTACGTTTCTTGTAAAAAGGCTAGAAAAATATTTTGGTGCAAAAAATAATATTAGCAACACTAGTTATACAAGAAGAAATAAGTTCTCAAAGAACAAAGAAAAAGAAACATCAACATCTAATGGAGACATTACATGCTATAAATGTGGAAAGCAAGGCCACATCAAACCGGAATGTCCTAAACTCACAAAGAATCATGACCACAAAGGAAAGAAGGATTTCAAAAAGAAGGCCTACGTTGCTTGGGATGACAACGGAATAAGTTCTTCGTTGGACTCCGATAGTGATCAAAGCGTAATCTAGCATTGATGGCATCACATCATTCCGACGATAAAGACAATAAGGTTAGTAGTAATTTTTCAATTTTTGATAATGAGGCTCAAGGAGCAGTTGATGAACTTTTAAGTGAATGCGAAATTCTATATAAAACTATTTCATCTCAAAAGAAACAAATATCCACTTTAAAAGAAAATATTGAGAAAATGGAAAAGAATTTTAGAGATGAAAAAGAAGAATTAATTAAGAATTTTGCATGCACTAAATGTGAGTCACTTTCTTTTCAAATAGTCCAATTAAAAAGGGTCATAGAAAGATATGAAAAAGGACAAATTGGATTGGAATGTGTTCTTAGTAATCAAAGATACTCAAATGATAAAAGTGGTCTTGGTTACTCAAAATTTTCTAAACAAAATTCTAACAAGACCATCTTTGTCAAAGCTAAAGAATAAATTCCTATGGAAAAAGATGACAATCATAAAATAATTCATCAATATGACAAAAAGAAAAGAAACAGTAAAAAAGAAATCCTATCCCCCTAGATATAAAATCAAATTTGAGCCTACATGTTTCTATTGTGGTATAAAAGGTCATACACCAAAATGCATGTTATGTTAGAAACTTTGGTGTTGTTCAAGGCCATTATGTATGGGTAAAGAAAGGAACTAACTTTGAAGGACCCAAGGCAATTTGGGTACCTAATAAAACTTAAATATTTTTTTGTAGGTATGCTTGAAGACCTCTTCAAATCAATGGTATCTTGATAGTGGATTTTCGAGGCACATGACGGGTGACCTAAGCAAATTTTCACATCTAACGCTTAAGGCCAAAGGATTTGTTACTTATGATGACAACAACAAAGGAAGAATCCTTGGCATAGGCATCATTGGTTCATCACCCTCAACAACTATAAGAGATGTCCTATATGTGGAAGGTCTAAAGCATAGTCTCCTTAGCATTAGCCAATTGTGTGACCGAGGTTTCAAAATCAACTTCACTAAAAATGAATGCTTGATTGAAAACGAAGTTACTCATGAAGTTATGCTAAAGGGTAAAAGAGTTAATAACATTTTCTTAATTTCCTTAGATAACTTGTCTTTGAATGTTAGGTGTCTCTTGGCAAGCAACAATAAATCATGGTTATGGCATAAGAGGTTTGCTCACATTTATATGGAGCACTTGAATAAATTGATCAAACATGACTTGGTTATTGGATTGCCGAAGATCAAATTCATCAAAGATAGGTTATGCGACGCTTGTCAAAAAGGAAAACAAACTAAATCATCTTTCACATCCAAGAATGTGGTGTCCACAACTAGGCCACTACAATTGTTGCACATGGATCTCTTTGGTCCGTCAAGAACAAAAAGCTTGGGAGGTAATGTTTATGCATTAGTAATTGTAGATGATTTTTCTAGATACAATTGGACTTTCTTCTTAATGCAGAAAAGTGAAGCATTCAAAGCATTCAAGAAGTATGCAAAATAAATACAAAATGAAAAGTCTCTTACAATTGCCTCCATTAGAAGCGACCGCGGTGGAGAATTCCAAAACGCCTCATTTGAAGAATTTTGTGAAGAACATGGGATTTCACACAACTTCTCCGCACCAAGAACTCCACAAAAAAATGGTGTCGTAGAAAGGAAGAATAGGACATTGGTTGAACTTGCAAGGACAATGCTAAGTGACTCAAATCTTCCTAATTACTTTTGTGCAGATGCGGTGAGTACGACATGCTTTGTAAGTAATCGTGTTAATATTAGGCCTATTCTCAAGAAAACTCCTATGAACTCTTCAAAGGGAGAAAACCAAATATTTCATTCTTTCATATTTTTGGTTGTAAGTGTTTTGTCCTAAACAACGACAAAGACAACCTTGGTAAGTTTGACGAGAAATCCGATGAAGGTATATTTCTTGGTTATTCTCTTTCTAGTAAAGCTTTTAGAATTTACAATAAAAGAACTTTATCTATAGAAGAATCTATGCATGTCAAATTTGATGAATCTAACCCCTCCAAGGAGGATATTGTGGTTTGTGATGATAATGATGAGTTTGTTGAAATTCCCGAAGAAGATACTTCTAAAGATATCATTAAAGAACAAGATAGAATGGTTCAACAAGATTCCAATGTCAACGATCTACCAAAAGAATGGAGGATTCATAGAGATCATCCTATCGACAAAGTGATCGGAGACATAAGTCAATGTGTTGCTACAAGATTAAATCTCAAAGATGCATGCTTGAACATGGCGTTCGTATCTCAAATAGAACCTTCCAAAGTTGATGAAGCTCTTGCAGATGATCAATGGATTATTGCTATGCAAGAAGAACTAAACCAATTCGAGAGAAATCAAGATTGGGAACTTGTTTCTAGACCAAATGATAAACATATCATCGGAACAAGATGGGTGTTTAAGAACAAACTTGATGAGAATGGAATAATAGTTCAAAACAACGCAAGATTGGTGGCTCAAGGGTACAATTAAGAGGAAGGAATTGACTTTGAAGAATCATTCACTCCGGTTGCAAGGTTAGAAGCTATTCGTTTATTACTTGCTTATGCTTGTTCAATGAACTTTCAGCTTTTTCAAATGGACGTAAAAAACGCCTTCTTGAACGGATACATCAACGAAGAAGTCTATGTCAAACAACCCCCGGGTTTTGAAGACTTCAAGCATCCTTCACATGTATACAAATTGAAGAAAGCTCTCTATGGACTAAAACAAGCACCAAGGGCATGGTATGATCGTCTAAGTAATTTGTTATGCGAAAAAGGATTTGAAAAAGGCAAGGTAGACAAGACTTTATTCATTAAAACGATAAAGGATAATACCTTACTTGTTCAAGTCTATGTGGATGACATCATCTTCGGTTCAACAAACAAGGAACTATGTGAAGAATTTGCATCGATGATGCAAGGTGAGTTTGAAATGTCTATGATGGGAAAGATGAATTACTTCCTTGGATTGCAAATCAAGCAACTAAAAGATGGAATATTTATCAACCAATCAAAGTATTGCAAAGAGCTATTAAATAGATTTGATATGGATGAGTGTAAAGCTATGTCAACACCAATGGGATCCAGAACCTACGTCGACCAAGACGAATCGGGAACATCGGTTGATATTGCGAAGTATCGAGGTATGATTGGTTCTTTATTATATTTGACGACAAGCCATCCTGATATAATGTTTAGTGTATGTTTATGTGCTCATTTTCAAGCAAATCCAAAGGAGTCACGTCTCACAGCAGTCAAAAGAATCATGAAGTATCTCAAGGGAACGACGAACGTTGGCTTATGGTATCCTAAAGGTAGTGTTTGTACTTTAATTGGTTATTCTGCAGGCTGTAAAACAGATCGAAATAGCACGAGTGGAACATGTCACATCCTTGGAAATGCACTAGTTTCGTGGTCATGTAAGAAACAAGCATGTGTTTCTCTTAGTACGACTGAAGTAGAATACATAGCGGCGAGAAGCTGTTGTGCATAAAATCTTTGGCTAAAGCAACAATTAAGCGACTACGGAATTGATCTTGGATGCATTCCTCTCTGGTGCGACTACACAAGTGCGATTAACATCACAAAAAATCCGGTATGCACTCAAGAACCAAACACATCGACATTCAACATCATTTTCTCCATGATCACATGTTTAAAGGAGATATTGAAGTCACTTTTGTAGATACGCATAACCAACTTGCAGATATCTTCACAAAACCACTCGCAAAAAGAATCGTTTTTCAAGATTCGGCGAGAACTCAGACTTCCCGATGAAGGTGATATCTAATATTTCAGAAGTTAATCTTTATAGCATCTATGAGTATCAAGCTTTTTACTCACTGGTTTTTGCTTTTCCTGAATTTTCGAAGGCGTTAATCGATTAACCCATTTGGTTAACCGGTTAACACTGTTTGTCTTTGTTTCCTTTATTTTATTTTTGTATGTATGTCAACTTTCATTATTGTATGTGTAGCTGCTTTTGATTGGCTTCATTTTATGGTAAAACATTAAGGTATGAGTAAATGTCATAACTGATGTTAGGACATACATGAAGAGTGTTTTGCAGGGAAAGCTAAGAGTAAGTGAAGTTGAATGTCATGACTGAATGTTATAACATTGATCGTATGACATCAGGGCGCGCAAGTTTGTTTTTCTGTTATTAGCTCAAGCTATACTTCAGGAAACAATCTAGGAAGCATAGTTATTTTAGGCAAAATAACAAGCATTGCTGAAGATAACATAGAAGGCTCCTGACCTAATGATAAGTGTGCAACTTCATGGAGAAAGATTTATCTTGGGTAAACCTAAATTCTCGACCAAGGCCCAAAGCAGGTCTGCTATTATAAATAGCAGAAGGATCATTCCCAATGGGCAGAAACACAGAGGAGAGAGCATCTAGTGAGAGATCATAGAGTGTGTTTTGTGAGTGAAGAACTTTGTTCTTCACGTGAGTCTAGGAGTCATAGGATTCCTTTTGTGCCAAGCAATTGTATGTTGTAGAATTGTTGGGATATATGATGATGTCTCATACCCGAAGCTACATTTGAGGTCCTATGTCCGAAGAATCCAACACCATACTGCTGATAAGAAGCTATGGATTCATTTCTTCCATGAAAGCTTTACAGGAGCCCAACTGGAGTGGTATTACCAACTTGAGAGCATTAACGTCCGAACCTGGAGTGATTTTGCTGAAGCTTTCTACAGGAAATATCAATATAATTCTGATTTGGCGCCAAATCGCATTCAACTTCAGAGCATGTCCATGGGTTCCAAAGAAAGTTTCAAGGAGTATGCACAGAAGTGGAGAGATCTTGCAAGCAGAGTTCAACCTCCCTTGATTGACAGGGAATTGGTTGATATGTTTATGAGTACGCCGACTGGTCCTTTTTATAGTCATCTGATTGGAAGCTCACCATCTGGTTTCACCGAGTTGATAATGATTGGAGAACGTGTGGAAAATGGTATACGAAGTGGTAAGATACAGATAGATGCCTCTTCAAGTACTGCTAAGAAGACTTCTGGTGGGAAAAAAGAATCTAATGTTGTTTATGGTCAACAGGGTCGTAATAAGAACAGCCAGAATCAATCTGTGGGGGCAGTTCTGATCTCCAACCCTGCACCTACACAACAGAATCAGCAACTAAATAATCAGCCTAAGCAAGGTGCACCCAAGAAAGTGTTTACAAAGCTCAACATGTCATTGGCTCAGGCATTGCAACACATGCTGAAAGCGGAGCTGATTACTGTGAGGGATCCTCCTACTAACCTCAATACTTCCTCTCCTCGTTACAATCCCAATGTAAGGTGTGCATATCACTGGAACTGCCCCGACCATGATATTAATAACTGTTGGGCGTTGAAGAATAAGATTCAGGATATGATTGATGCTGGAGAAATTGAGTTTGCCTAAGCATGAGAAGACTATTAATGCTGTTGATGATAGTTCTTATGTTTCTATGGTGACTGATCTGACTACTCCTCTGATGATTGTTAAGAAGAAGTTGCTGCAAGCCGGTTTATTTTTGGGTTGCAATGAAGACTGTTGTTACTGTATCTGCCAATCCAAAGGTTGCTGGTAGCTGAAAGAAGGTATTCAGTGTTTGATGGGCAGTCATACAGTATTGTTTGAGAAGAATCCCTCTTTAGAAAGCTTGCGTGAAGTTTTTTCTCAAGATCTGAAGATTGAAGACGTTTCCATGGTTACTAAAATTCCTGTAAGGATTATTGCAAGGGTCTTGTAAAGACTACTGTTGAAGGTCTTATGAAGATTACTGTTGAGCCAACGGTGGCTCCCCGGATTATTACTACTCCTGGTTTAATTCCATATTCTTTCGACAAAGCTATTCCCTGGAACTATGGTGCTGATGTTTATATTCATGGTGTTAAACAAAAACCTTTGACTGATATACTTACTGAAGATATTAATCCGGACATCGACAATATTGTTGGGACTAGTAAGGTGACTAGAAAGGGAAGGATTTTCTCTCCTGAGAATATCTCAAAGAATGCGGCAACTCCAGTTCATATCTCCTTCTCTGGGCCAAGTACTGAAGCTCGAGGAAAAGCACCTGTGATTAAACCTGGCCAAGTTGAAACACCAGCTGTTGAAGATATCTCTAAGCCGATGGAGGAAGTTCTGAAGATCATCCACAAGAGTGATTATGATGTTGTTGAACAATTGGGGCATACTCCCTCCAAAATTTCTATGTTGTCTCTACTACTGTGCTCTGAAGCCCATGCTAAGGCTTTTGTGAAGTTTCTAAAGTCTGCTCATGTACCACATGAGATCTCTGTGGACCAGTTTGAGAATTGTATTTCTAATCTGACGACTGATAATGGCTTAGGCTTTTCTGATGCTGATTTAACTCCCGCTAAGAGAAACCATAACAGAGCTCTGCATATCTCCATTGAGTGTAGGGGCACTACTTTGTCTCATGTACTGGTGGACAATGGTTCCTCGTTGAATGTGTTATCAAAGGCTGTTCTCGATAAGCTCAACTCTAAAGATGTTGTACTAAGACCTAACAATATGGTGGTGAGGGCCTTTGATGGTTCAAGAAGAATGGTACATGGAGAAGTCAACCTCCCTAGCAAAGTAGGATCTCAAGTTTTTTTATTCCACTTTCTATGTGATGGATATCCGCCCTGCTTATTCTTGCTTGCTTGGGCGCCCCTGGATACATGGGGCAGGTGATGTGACCTCTACTTTACACCAGAAGTTGAAGTATCCATTGAAGGGTAAGATTGTCACTGTCTATGGTGAAGAAGAGTATATGGTTAGACACGTGAATACTTTTAGGTATGTAGAAATGGAGGGTGAACTTGTTGAAACTCCTTGCCAGACCTTTGAAGTGGTTCTTCAGAATGTTCCTGCTGTTAAGAAAGTTCCTGTTGTTACCCGAAAACCTCCTACCATGGCCTCTCTGAAGGATGCTAGAGCTGTAGTTGAAGAAGGTGGTATTACTATCTGGGGTCAGCTTCCAGACATCCCTTACAAGTTTGACAAGTTTGGTTTGGGTTTTACTGCAGAGGCTCAGAAGGCTGTTCGTCGTGCTCGTGTTGTTCGTATTACCAATCAAGGAATCCATAGAGATAATGTCAATGTTGTGGAAGACTCTAATGAAGACTGCAACCTGGACGATTGGATATTTCCCACCGTTGGAAATGGACTCAACAATTGGAAGGCTGAAGATTTCATTCCTATCTCCTTTAGTCAGAAGTAATTATTGTTTTTGTCTTTCTTTATTTTGGCCTTGTAACTTTGAACAATTTAAAAACTTTTAAGTATTGTGCCTTGCCCATGGCACAATGGTATGCTTGTTAAGGGTTGTCGTTTCATTTGCATATCTTCATTAATAAAATCATTAGACGTTTTACTTTCGTAAATATTGCGCTCCCTGTCTTTCTTTTTATTTTCCTTTTTTTTATAAAAAAACTATGTGTTCTTACACACACCTACGTAACTAAAATGCAGATCCTCATCCACTCCGAATCCTATTGATAACAGTTCTGCTATTGCTAATTATGACTTTGAAAATCCGATCTACCATGCCGAGGATGGAAATGAGGAAGATTGTGAAGTGCCTGTTGAACTTGCTAGGATGCTACGACAAGAAGAGAAAGTTATACAGCCGCATGAAGAACCAATCAAAGTTGTGAATCTAGGAACTGAGGAAGACAGAAAAGAGGTCAAGATATGAGCTGAATTAGAAGACAATGCTAAGGACAGGTTAGTTCAAGTGCTACGCGATTATGTGGAGATCTTTGCTTGGTCTTATGAAGATATGCCAGGGCTGGATATAGATATTGTGGTTCACCATCTACCGATGAAGGAATATTGTCGCCCAATAAAGCAGAAAGTCCGTCGTATGCGCCCAAATATGTCAGAAAAGATTAAAGCTGAAGTAATGAAACAATTCGAGGCAGGATTCCTAGTTGTCACTTCTTATCCCCAATGGGTTGCTAATGTGGTACCGGTACCGAAGAAGGATGGAAAAGTTCGTATGTGCGTGGATTATAGGGATCTGAACAAAGTCAGCCCTAAAGATGATTTCCCGCTTCCACACATTGATGTTCTGGTAGACAACACTGCTCAACATAAGGTATTCTCTTTTATGGATGGTTTCTCTGGTTACAATCAGATTAAGATGGCACCCGAAGATATGGAGAAGACTACATTCGTCACATAATGGGGCACCTTTTGTTACAAGGTAATTCCATTTGGTTTAAAGAATGTTGGGGCAACTTATCAGCGTGCTATGGTAGCCTTGTTCCATGATATGATTCATCATGAAATAGAGGTATATGTTGATGACATGATAGCCAGGTCCCAGAATGAAGAAGAACATCTTGACCACCTGCACAAGTTATTTGAGAGGTTGAAGAAATACAAGTTGAGATTGAATCCAAACAAATGTACCTTTGGAGTTAGATATGGTAAACTCGTAGGTTTCATTGTCAGTGGTAAAGGTATTGAAGTTGACCCCGTGAAGGTAAAAGCTATACAAGATATGCCCGCTCCCGGTACTGAGAAGGAAGTCAGAGGTTTCTTGGGACGCCCGAACTACATTGCAAGATTTATTTTCCAATTAACTGCTACTTGTGAACCAATCTTCAAGTTACTGAAGAAAGATCAAGTAATGGAATGGAACGACGAATGCCAGATAGATTTTGATGAGATTAAGAAGTATCTCCAAGAACCTCTGATTTTGATGCCCCCAATTGAAGGAAGACCCTTGATTATGTACTTAACAGTGCTAGACAATTCAATGGGATGTGTTTTGGGCCAGCATGACGAGTCTGGTCGAAAAGAGCAAGCAATATACTACCTTAGAAAAAAGTTTACCGACTGTGAAACAAGATACTCATCGCTCGAGAAAACTTGTTGTGCTTTGGCATGGGCTACTCGCCGACTAAGACAGTATATGTTGACTCATACCACTTTATTGATTTCAAAGATGGATCATATCAAGTACATATTAGAGAAACCTGCCCTCTCCGAACCAATAGCAAGATGGCAAATGATTTTGACAAAATTCGACATTCAGTATACCACTCAGAAAGTAATTAAAGGAAGCGTGGTAGTTGATCGTTTGGCTTATCAACCAGTGGATGACTATTAGACTATGAATTTTGAGTTTCCAGACGAAGATATTATGCGTGTTGCTAAAGAACCTAGACATTATGGCAGACCCGAACAGGAATCCCGATGGACTATGGTTTTTGAAGGAGCTTCTAATGCACTTGGTAATGGCGTTGGCGTTGTGATTATCTCTCCTGAAGGTTGTTATACACCGTTTACTGCTAGACTTTGTTTTCATTGTACAAATAATATGGCTGAGTATGAAGCATGCATCATGGGTATCAAGGTTGCCATTAAGATGAAGATCCAGTTCTTAAGTGTATATGGGGATTCAGCCCTGGTAATTAGTCAGGTTAAAGGAGAATGGGACACAAAACATCAAAATCTCATTCCTTACAGAGAACATGTGTTGTCTTTGATTCCATATTTTGAAGAGATTACTTTTGAACATATTCCACGAGACGAGAATCAATTGGCAGATGCATTAGCTACCATGGCATCTATGTTTGAGATCAGGGGGGATGATGAAGCTCTTAGAGTTACTATTGATCGATTTTATGAACCTGCATACTGTTATGAGGTTGATACTGAGGGAGTAGAAGAAAGGTCGTGGTTCCACAAAGTAAAAAGATATCTCGAAGCTCAGGAATATCTTAAAGGGGCATCTATCAATGACAAGAAATTTCTAAGGAGGTTCTCTGCCAAGTTCTTCCTGAGTAATGGGATTTTGTACAAGCGCAATCACGATTCGACTTTGCTCCGTTGTGTGGGCATGAAGAAAGAAAGGGAGATTATGGAAGACATGCATGATGGGATATTTGGTACTCATTCTAGTGGGCATATGATGGCAAAGAAGATTCTAAGAGCAGGTTACTACTGGTCTACCATGGAAGTTGACTGTCATCTACATTCAAAGACTTGTCATAAATGTCAGATATATGCTGATAAAGTATATGTACCACTAGTTCCATTGAATGTTCTGACTGCTCCTTGGCTTTTTGCAATGTGGGGCATTGATATGATTGGTGAGATCAAACCTACAGCTTCTAATGGACATCGCTTCATTCTTGTTGCTATTCATTACTTTATGAAATGGGTAAAGGCAACTTCGTTCGCTTCTGTTACAAAGAATGTTGTGGCTCGGTTTATCAAGCATAATCTTATATGTAGATATGGCATCCCCGAAAGGATTATCACGGAAAATGGTACTAATCTGAACAATACTATGATTACTGAACTTTGCACGCGGTTCAAGATCAAACATCACAATTCTTCTCCATATCGACCAAAGATGAATGGCGCAGTGGAAGCCGCCAACAAGAATATTAAGAAGATTTTGCAAAAGATGACAGTGACATTCAAAGATTGGCACGAGATGTTACCATTTTCTCTACCTCAGTATGCACTTCAACTGGGGCAACCCCGTTCTCTCTTGTTTATGGTATGGAAGCAGTTTTACCTGTTGAGGTTCAGATTCCTTCTTTGAGAATTATGAGAGATGCAGACTTAGAGGAAGATGAATGGACTCAGACTCGACTTGACCAGATAAATTTGATTGATGAGAAGAGGCTTGCAGCAGTTTGTCATGGTCAGATGTACCAGAAGCGTATGATCAAAGCCTTTAATAAGAAAGTCAAACATCAGGTTTACCAGGCTGGAGATTTGGTAATCAAGTGTATCATATTACCACATGGTGATCCTAGGGGAAAATGGGCTCCCACTTATAAAGGGCCATTTGTAGTCAAGAGGGTGTTTTCTGGAGGTGCCATGATACTTGCTACCATGGATGGTGAAGATTTCCCATAACCCGTGAACGCGGACATAGTCAAAAAATACTACGCATAAAAAAAAAGGACCCGCTGAGTTGACTGACCTAGGCAAAAATAAGGGCATCCTGGCGAACCAAAAAGGTTCGGGAAAAAATAAGGGATATATATATATAAAATAAAATAGTACACCTGGCAAGTCGAAAACCTAAAAAGGCGGCTTGGGCAAAAAAGGGTATCCCGGTGGATTGAAAACCCGAAAGGGCGGTCCAGGAAAAAGTTAAGGATTAAAGCGTACGACTATGTCTCGTTGGATCACCCATGTAACCTTAACTAGTTGTACTACCAATGTCAAGTTCAAACGGTGCAGATCAGTCCACTTGTTTCTTCTCCAACAACAAAGAGATGAGATGCTTGAAGATAATAGCAATAGCAGATTTGAAACTTGATAGGATCATTTACACATAGCTGTTTCCCTTGTACTCTTTTCAAATTATCTACGATGAACTCCTCTTACTAGGCCATTTTTCAAAATTAATACAATTCAGTTTTCTTTTCCCGTTTGGCTTAAGCTTAAATGTCCATTGATTATATTGAATGAATATATGCTTTTGAATATGATTGATGTTTACCAAAAAATAAAATACATATGAAATTACAATAACAACATTTACGAAGGACTATCAGAGGTAAGAATCCCCAGTAAAGTCCATATCCAACATATCTTCGCAGGGTCATCCCCACAGAGTAATCTTCACGAATTTATTTCAACAAAGCATTACAAATAATCTCTTGTACTTCCAGTTCTACAAAATCCCAGACAGATTCCTCTTAAATATGGTATCCCCAGAAGAGTTAATACAGGGTCAGATAATACATCAGAGGTATATCCATCTCTTTTATCCCTAGTCAGGATATTCAGGAATCTATTCTTCCAATAAAAAGTACAACGAACAGAAATCAAAATGGGTCCTAAATACTACATGCTGAAACAAGATGGGAACGATGTCTTCATATTCTTCAACAACAAATCGAGATTTATTTTCCCCAGCTAGCAGTGGTCACATGAAGCTATTGACAAGCTTCAACTATATAATTCATACAAACATCATTTCATATCATACGCATACAACATTCTCATTTATGATAAGAATATCGTCTTGCAAAACGTATATACATCATGACATTGCATAGAACTAACCTTGTTTTTCAGGTTAATTCCCCAGCAGACGAACATCATCCACAACTTATTCTCGGGCTGCTTTAAACCCCCGGGATAATATCTTGGACTGCTTTATCCTCCAGGAACATATATAACAATATCTTGGATTGCTCTATCCTCCAGGAGTACATATAACAATATCTTGAGCTGCTACAACCCTCAAGATTACATCGATCAATATCTTGGACTGCTTTATCCTCCAGGAACATATATAACAACGTCTTGGACTGCTCTACCCTCCAGGACCACATCAAATAACATCTTGGGCTGCTACATCCCCAGAGATTACATCTGTATCCATCTTGGGCTGTTATATTCCCCCAAGGGCTACCTCAAACAATATCTTGGGCTTCTATAAACCCCTAGGATAATATCTTGGACCGCTCTATCCTCCAGGATTACACATAACAACGTCTTGGACTGCTCTATCCTCCAGGACCACATCAAATAACATCTTGGGCTGGTACATCCCCCGAGATTACATCAATCTACATTTTGGACTGCTTTATCCTCCAAAAGATATATCTGAAGAACATTTTACCCCAAATGGCATCTTTAAGCTCATTCAAGCAATACAACCAACCAACAACGCTACTTCGCGCATCGGCGAGTGAAAATTTTTGCGCTTCAGTGTTCAATCCTCTTCAACCTTCAAGTCACAAAAGGCGGACATGCCAATCTAACTCCTCAGGTTTCAGAAAATTGAACAGGGGAAGCTGTTGTACCCCAAAATTTACCCTCCCATATTCCAGACAATGTTTCCTAAGATGTTACTTAATAGTCACAAGAGTCGCAATTGGTCAAAGGGGTTGAAGGTTTCATCAAAGCCTCCTCCTAAATAGTGGACCTTAGAACTAGGGTTTTGAGTCTCCCCGAGCAAAATGGACTTCTAAAACTTAAAATGGACTTCATAACATCCCACATACTTCAAAGAATCCCCATGTCAAGTTTCAGACCTTTCCTCACAAGTTTGGCCAGTTAGATGCTCAGATACCTGAAAATCAGTTAACTTGGTCAAAAAGTCAACTGAGGACAACTGTGGTCAACTCAGAGTCAAACTTTAAGATTTTTGGTAAACATCAAGATTACAAGGTGAAATTCATAATTTGATTAAGGGTCGATCATGATTCATCAGGGAAACCTCAGATCATCAAGAATCAGAAGTTGCTAAGTTAGGGTTTTGTGTAGGAAAAGTTAACTGAACTTTGACCAGCCATAACATTCACATGTTTCATCAAATATTTCCCATCCAAAGCTCATTTTGAAGGAAGTTTAATTCTCTACAACTTTGTATCTCACAAGCCAAGCCTAAAAATGCTTCATTTGAAAGATATGAGCCAAGACATTATAGGTCCTTTTCAAAGTCAACAAAAAGTCAACTTTTTCCAAAGCTCATAATTGGAAAATGGTAATAAATATGGACATGGAACCAAAAAAGTTTGATTAGAGGGTACCCTAATATTTCTTAAAAGTCTTAGAACACCTCCATAACATTAAAATTGAGGAAGTTATGCATTGTCAAAGTTGGTAATTTTTCAAGGGGTGTTTGAAGTAAAAAAGGCATAACTCCAATTCTTTCCAAATGGACCCATAAGATTGCAACCCAAGCTTGAAGATAAAGTCATTCATGACCCAATGACTATATTTTCTGATTTTTATCATTTATTTAATATTAGTTTTGATTTTTATCATTTAAAATCATTTTTAATTAAAATAAATTATAAAAAAATCAAAGATTTGATTTAAGATTTATTTCGGGATCAAATATATGGTATTCAAAATGATTGAAGTCATCCAAATTCGTTCAAGACCAATATGGTATGATTTAATTTGATTTTTTTGACAATTATGATAATTGGCTCCTTCATCTTCAAGCAACCCATAAAACTCCAACCAAGGCCCAATTGTTTACCCTAATTTACACTACTTTATATACACAACAAAGTCAGAATGAAAAAAAAAGGAGGAGAGAGAAATTTTTTTTGGAAGCCATAAGAACCTTAGAAAAATCTTAAAACAGCTTTGCTATAAGATTCAATCAGCTCTACAAGTCCATTCACATTCCTCAAGATCCTAGGAACCTATCGCACAAAGACTTGACGGTTGAGACCTCACGAAGTGCATCCCATGAACATGCCGCGGTCATTCTTTTTTTTTTTTTGCTTTCTAATCTTTGATTTCATTGCACTTTATCATATTTTCTGTTCATAATGATCTTCATAATCATGTTTAGGTTTGTTTTGATCATTTGTTTGCAAGATATGATGCAGGTTTCAAGAAGTGCCATGGTTAAGGCATAAGCTTTTCAAGAGTCGAAACTCTTCGTACAGACATTTTCAGGCCTTCCCCCATTTATTTTTAGTGAATTTCTTCCTTCTTTTTTTTTATGTTTTATAGTTATTATTATTAATACATTATTATTAATTTAATTAACCATTAATCTTTACTAATTGCTCACAAATTATTTTTCTTAAAATAAATTTTATAATATAATTTTTTTTCTCTCACATAACTTTTTTTTTAATTTATTAATTAAAATTGTAAATGAATATAACTAGGTTTAGATTAATTTAAAAAACCCTAATTTTTCACTAACCCTAATTAGACCCTCATTTTCTAAACTTGATCTTTTTTTTTAATATAATTAATTTCCTAATTTAATTTATTTTCATTGCTTTATTTATATTATTTAGAGGATTGTATAGGATATTCCTTATGTAATTTATTTTTTCGCACCGATTATTCTGTAATTGCCCCGAAGCCGTGTAATAGTTTAGGACTTTATTTCTTGTTTTTTTTTATTCTTTCCGTAAATATTTAATTGTTTGGTTAGTAATCTAGGGCGTGAAAAGATCTAATTGAATAAATTGGACTTAGAGAATCAATAATGAAAGAAATATCTGAAAATAATCACTCACACACGTAAGTCGATCGTTCTACGATCGCCATCTACACCTTCTAGGGTTACCCCTCTTAGTTGCCTTAATATGGTCAAGTCCCTCGAACGTAGGGGTGTCTTAAGTGATGTCCCTGCAAACAGATAAATCATTAAGTCCCTTTAAAGTTAAAAGGATCATAGTCCCTTCGAAGTTGCATACGGAATGAATGATTTTGTCCCTTGATGACCCTACAAAAATGATGATAGTCCCTGCGAATTACTAAGACACCCCTACATATTGCCTTCTTTGACCATACGATGACCCTACGTCCGTCCCTTAACATCCAAGGTAAAGACTACTTACTCACTAATAGTAAGGACAATCTTACCCTTAAAGGAAATAAATAACAAGAAAGACCTTACAAACTTAAGGTAGGTAGCACTTAAATACTTGCTCACTTTTTTTCAAAAAAACATTCTTTACACCCCACTTTCAAAATATTTCCAAACTCAAGGCTTTGTATACATCCATACGAGGATCACTACAAAGAACTTCTGAAAATCTTTTCTAAACACACACTTCACATTACTTTTCAAACAAACAAGTGAGCTAAGTAACTAAGAGGCCATGGATAACCATGGATATAAAGGGTGCTAACACCTTCCCTTTATATAACCTACCCCCCGAACTCAAAATCATTTAAAAAAGGTCTTTCTTGTTCTTTTATAGCATTTCCTATTGGATAAAATAAAAGTCGGTGGCGACTCTTGCTATCCGCACATGTTTTTGTCAAACAAAAACACCAAGTCAGTTCTCCCACAGTGTTACAGAGGGGAACCACTATAAATTTCTTGTGTATCTTTTTCTTTTCCGCACTTTACTTTCAAGTCCTTTACATCTTAACCGAAAAAGAACCAAGAACCTAAAAACATTGAAAATAAATTTTGAGAACCTAATTCACCCCCCTCTTAGGCGCATTTACAAGTTACAATTGGCATCAGAGCAGGTTATAGGTAACATGTTCCAATCCGATCCAGAGGGCTTCCGCAAATAACAATCTAGTATTCAAAGACGGTGGTATTAGCAACAAGCCTCGTTTGTTTTGTGGCAAATATTTCGACTTCTGGAAGATCCGCATGAAAGCACATCTAGAAGCACAAGGAAGTGAAATATGGGAGGCTGTTCAAAATGGTCCTTTTATTCCTACAACGGTTGTCAACGGAGTTGGTTCAGCAAGACCGCAAGGATCATGGGATGATGATGATAAGAAAAAGGTTCTCTATGACAAAAAGGCGTATCTTACAAAGTGCACATGGAATGGATGAATTCTTCCGTATCTCAACATGTACAACAGCCAAGCAAATATGGGACACTCTTGTTGAAACTCACGAAGGAATCGTCGAAGTCAAACGATCCAGATTAAATACATTAAATCAAGAGTACGAATTATTTAGAATGCAACTAGAAGAATCTATCCTAGACTTGCAGAAAAGATTCGTGCATTTGATAAATCACTTGAATGGACTTGGTAAGACACTAATAAATGATGAACTTAATCTTAAAGTGCTTAGGTCCTTATCAAGAGAATGGCAACCCAAAGTGACGGCGATTTCCGAAAAGAAAAGTCTATCAACAATGACATCCACAATGTTATTCGGAAAACTTCAAGAATATGAGACGAAACTTGAACGATTGGAGAAACATGAAATTCAAGAGCATTGCCTTAAAAGTTGAATCCAAAGAAGTGGAGAAAGAAGACAATCCCGAAGAGGACGAAAATTTTACGTTTCTTGTAAAAAGACTAGGAAAATATTTTGGTGCAAAAAATAATATTAGCAACACTAGTTATACAAGAAGAAAGAAGTTCTCAAAGAACAAAGAAAAAGAAACATCAACATCCAATGGAGATATTACATGCTATGAATGTGGAAAGCAAGGCCACATAAAACCGGAATGTCCTAAACTCACAAAGAATCGTGACCACAAAGGAAAGAAGGATTTCAAAAAGAAGGCCTACGTTGCTTGGGATGACAACGGAATAAGTTCTTCATCGGACTCCGATAGTGATCAAAGCGTAAATCTAGCATTGAAGGCATCACATCATTCCGACGATAAAGACAATAAGGTTAGTAGTAATTTTTCAATTTTTGATAATGAGGCTCAAGGAGCAGTTGATGAACTTTTAAGTGAATGTGAAATTCTATATAAAACTATTTCATCTCAAAAGAAACAAATATCCACTTTAAAAGAAAATATTGAGAAAATGGAAAAGAATTTTAGAGATGAAAAAGAAGAATTAATTAAGAATTTTGCATGCACTAAATGTGAGTCACTTTCTTTTCAAATAGTCCAATTAAAAAGGGTCATAGAAAGATATGAAAAAGGACAAATTGGATTGAAATGTGTTCTTAGTAATCAAAGATACTCAAATGATAAAAGTGGTCTTGGTTACTCAAAATTTTCTAAACAAACTTCTAACAAGACCATCTTTGTCAAAGCTAAAGAACAAATTCCTATGGAAAAAGATGACAATCATAAAATAATTCATCAATATGACAAAAAGAAAAGAAATAGTAAAAAAGAAATCCTATCCCCCTAGATATAAAATCAAATTTGAGCCTACATGTTTCTATTGTGGTATAAAAGGTCATACACCAAATGCATGTTATGTTAGAAACTTTGGTGTTGTTCAAGGCCATTATGTATGGGTAAAGAAAGGAACTAACTTTGAAGGACCCAAGGCAATTTGGGTACCTAATAAAACTTAAATATTTTTTTGTAGGTATGCTTGAAGACCTCTTCAAATCAATGGTATCTTGATAGTGGATGTTCGAGGCACATGACGGGTGACCTAAGCAAATTTTCACATCTAACGCTTAAGGCCAAAGGATTTGTTACTTATGATGACAACAACAAAGGAAGAATCCTTGGCGTAGGCATCATTGGTTCATCACCCTCAACAACTATAAGAGATGTCCTATATGTGGAAGGTCTAAAGCATAGTCTCCTTAGCATTAGCCAATTGTGTGACCGAGGTTTCAAAATCAACTTCACTAAAAATGAATGCTTGATTGAAAACGAAGTTACTCATAAAGTTATGCTAAAAGGTAAAAGAGTTAATAACATTTTCTTAATTTCCTTAGATAACTTGTCTTTGAATGTTAGGTGTCTCTTGGCAAGCAACAATAAATCATGGTTATGGCATAAGAGGTTTGCTCACATTTATATGGAGCACTTGAATAAATTGATCAAACATGACTTGGTTATTGGATTGCCGAAGATCAAATTCATCAAAGATAGGTTATGCGACGCTTGTCAAAAAGGAAAACAAACTAAATCATCTTTTACATCCAAGAATGTGGTGTCCACAACTAGGCCACTACAATTGTTGCATATGGATCTCTTTGGTCCGTCAAGAACAAAAAGCTTCGGAGGTAATGTTTATGCATTAGTAATTGTAGATGATTTTTCTAGATACAATTGGAATTTCTTCTTAATGCAGAAAAGTGAAGCATTCAAAGCATTCAAGAAGTATGCAAAACAAATACAAAATGAAAAGTCTCTTTCAATTGCCTCCATTAGAAGCGACCACGGTGGAGAATTCCAAAACGCTTCATTTGAAGAATTTTGTGAAGAACATGGGATTTCACACAACTTCTCCGCACCAAGAACTCCACAACAAAATGGTGTCGTAGAAAGGAAGAATAGGACATTGGTTGAACTTGCAAGGACAATGCTAAGTGACTCAAATCTTCCTAATTACTTTTGTGCAGATGCGGTGAGTACGACATGCTTCGTAAGTAACCGTGTTAATATTAGGCCTATTCTCAAGAAAACTCCTTATGAACTCTTCAAAGGGAGAAAACCAAATATTTCATTCTTTCATATTTTTGGTTGTAAGTGTTTTGTCCTAAACAACGACAAAGACAACCTTGGTAAGTTTGACGAGAAATCCGATGAAGGTATATTTCTTGGTTATTCTCTTTCTAGTAAAGATTTTAGAATTTACAATAAAAGAACTTTATCTATAGAAGAATCTATGCATGTAAAATTTGATGAATCTAACCCCTCCAAGGAGGATATTGTGGTTTGTGATGATAATGATGAGTTTGTTGAAATTCTCGAAGAAGATACTTCTAAAGATATCATTAAAGAACAAGAAAGACTGGTTCAACAAGATTCCAATGTCAACGATCTACCAAATGAATGGAGGATTCATAGAGATCATCCTATCGACAAAGTGATCAGAGAAATAAGTCAAGGTGTTGCTACAAGATTAAATCTCAAAGATGCATGCTTGAACATGGCGTTCGTATCTCAAATAGAACCTTCCAAAGTTAATGAAGCTCTTGAAGACGATCAATGGATTATTGCTATGCAAGAAGAACTAAACCAATTCGAGAGAAATCAAGATTGCGAACTTGTTTCTAGACCAAATGATAAACATATCATCGGAACAAGATGGGTGTTTAAGAACAAACTTGATGAGAATGGAACAATTGTTCAAAATAAAGCAAGATTGGTGGCTCAAGGGTACAATCAAGAGGAAGGAATTGACTTTGAAGAATCATTCACTCCGGTTGCAAGGTTAGAAGCTATTCGTTTATTACTTGCTTATGCTTGTTCAATGAACTTTCAGCTTTTTCAAATGGACGTCAAAAATGCCTTCTTGAACGGACACATCAACGAAGAAGTCTATGTCAAACAACCCCCGGGTTTGGAAGACTTCAAGCATCCTTCACATGTATACAAATTGAAGAAAGCTCTCTATGGACTAAAACAAGCACCAAGGGCATGGTATGATCGTCTAAGTAATTTGTTATGCGAAAAAGGATTTGAAAAAGGCAAGGTAGACAAGACTTTATTCATTAAAACGATAAAGGATAATACCTTACCTGTTCAAGTCTATGTGGATGACATCATCTTCGGTTCAACAAACAAGGAACTATGTGAAGAATTTGCATCGATGATGCAAGGCGAGTTTGAAATGTCTATGATGGGAAAGATGAATTACTTCCTTGGATTGCAAATCAAGCAACTAAAAGACGAAATATTTATTAACCAATCAAAGTATTGCAAAGAGCTATTAAAGATATTTGATATGGATGAGTGTAAAGCTATGTCAACACCAATGGGATCCAGAACCTACGTCGACCAAGACGAATCGGGAACATCGGTTGATATTATGAAGTATCGAGGTATGATTGGTTCTTTATTATATTTGACAAAAAGCTGTCCTGACATAATGTTTAGTGTATGTTTATGTGCTCATTTTCAAGCAAATTCAAAGGAGTCACGTCTCACGACAGTCAAAAGAATCATGAAGTATCTCAAGGGAACGACGAACATTGGCTTATGGTATCCTAAAGGTAGTGTTTGTACTTTAATTGGTTATTCTGCAGGCTGTAAAACAGATCGAAATAGCACGAGTGGAACATGTCACATCTTTGGAAATGTACTAGTTTCGTGGTCATGTAAGAAACAAGCATGCGTTGCTCTTAGTACGGCTGAAGCAGAATACATAGCGACGGGAAGCTGTTGTGCACAAAATCTTTGGCTAAAGCAATAATTAAGCGACTACGGAATTGATCTTGGATGCATTCCTTTCCGGTGCAACAACACAAGTGCGATTAACATCACAAAAAATCCGGTATCACTCAAGAACCAAACACATCGACATTCAACATCATTTTCTCCATGATCACGTGTTTAAAGGAGATGTTGAAGTCACTTTTGTAGATACGCATAACCAACTTGCAGATATCTTCACAAAACCACTCGCAAAAGAATCGTTTTTCAAGATTCGGCGAGAACTCGGAGTTCTCGATGAAGGTGATATCTAATATTTCAGAAGATAATCTTTATAGCATCTATGAGTATCAAGCTTTTTACTCACTGGTTTTTGCTTTTCCTGAATTTTCGAAGGCGTTAATCGATTAACCCATTTGGTTAACCAGTTAACATTGTTTGTCTTTGTTTCCTTTATTTTAATTTTGTATGTATGTCAACTTTCATTATCGTATGTGTAGATGCTTTTGATTGGCTTCATTTTATGGAAAAACATTAAGGTATGAGTAAATGTCATAACTAATGTTAGGACATACATGAAGAGTGTTTTGCAGGGAAAGCTTAGAGTAAGTGAAGTTGAATGTCATGACTGAATGTTATAACATTGATCGTATGACATCAGGGCGTGCAAGTTTGTTTTTCTGTTATTAGCTCAAGCTATACATCAGGAAACAATCTAGGAAGCATAGTTATTTTAGGCAAAATAACAAGCATTGCTGAAGATAACATAGAAGGCTCCTGACCTAATGATAAGTGTGCAGCTTCATGGAGAAAGGTTTATCTTGGGTAAACCTAAATTCTCGACCAAGGCCTAAAGCAGGTCTGCTATTATAAATAGCAGAAGGATCATTCCCAATGGGCAGACACACAGAGGAGAGATCATCTAGTGAGAGATCATAGAGTGTGTTTTGTGAGTGAAGAACTTTGTTCTTTACGTGAGTCTAGGAGTCTTAGGATTCCTTTTGTGCCAAGCAATTGTATGTTGTAGAATTGTTGTGGTTATTATGTATGAACAGGTGTGTTCATTGAGTCACTCAAAGCTGTTAAGCAAGAGTGTGTGTTCCTTGATCAAAGCTGTGAAGCAAGATCAAGGTGTGTTTGAAGTTTATCTTCATATTGGTTTTGTAATTGTGTATTGATATCACTGAGGTGATTGAGGGGGAGTGAGTGGGTACACTCAGGTCTAGAGTGTCTCTAGGCAGAAGTGTCATTGGGTAGGTTTTAAGTGAGGAGTTCAAACTGGGTTGTTTGACTCTGAATTAATTATGCTAATAGTGAATTTCCTCCTTGGCTTGGTAGCCCCCAGATGTAAGTGTTGTTGACACTGAACTGGGTGAACAATTACTGTGTTATTTACTGCTTCTCTTTACAGCTTTTTAATTATTCCAATAGTTTGTGTTACCGTGGATGTTATAACATCCGTGATAACATCCATCGTGTGTTTGCCAGAATTTGAATTGGCATCAGAGCAGGCACCCTGCCTGTTTATTCAGGGTGAGATCTAGAGAAGATAAATTCGGGTACTATGGATAAAGACATAGGATTCACTAATAGACCACCAATTATGGATGGCTCTAATTATGACTATTGGAAACCTAGGATGATTGCCTTCTTATAGTCTCTAGACAGCAAGGCATGGAGAGCTGCAAACTCTGGCTGGGAACATCCAGTGAAGACTGATAAAGATGGATTGTCTGTACTTATACCTGAAGAAGAATGGACCAAAGAGCAAGAAGCCTTGGCTCTTAGTAGTTCTAAAGCTTTGAATGCATTATTCAATGGTATAAACAAGAACATCTTCAGACTGGTGCATCATTGTAAGCTGGCTAAAGAGGGTTGGGATACTCTCAAAACAACTTATGAAGGAACCTCTAAAGTCAAGATGTCAAGATTACAAATGTTGACAACCAAGTTTGAAAGGCTGAGAATGAAAGAGGATGAGACTACTCATGAAGACTACATGAATATCCTTGAAATTGCAAACACCTCAGGAGCCTTGGGAGAAAAGATGTCTGATGAAAAGCTTGTGAGGAGGATTCTCAGGTCTTTACCTAAAAGGTTTGCCATGAAAGTCATTGCCATTGAAGAAGCCCAAGACATATGCCACATGAAGGTGGATGAACTCATTGGTTCTCTCCAAACCTTTGAGATGGGAATGGGTGATCAGGCTGTGGAGAAAAAGAACAAAAGCATAGCTCTTATTTCAAACACTGCAGATGACTCAGAAGGAGAAGATGGTGAAAATGAGGAGAACTTGTCATAAGCAATTGCCTTGCTTGGAAGACAATTCAATAAACTAATCAAAAGGATATATCATAAGTCAAATCCCTATGCCAAGAACACCTTTTCTGACAGCAGCAGAAGGAGTAACTCTGAGGAGAATTCTAACCAAGGCAAAGGAGTACAATGCCATGAATGTGAAAGGTATGGACATATTAGAGCTGAATGTCCTACCTATCTAAAGAAGAAGAAGAAAGGTCTAGTAGTCAGTTGGTCTGATGGAGATTCAGAAAGTGGTTCTGAAGAAGAGTCTGCTAAACATGTCACTGTTCTGAACAATGTATGTATTTCTGATGGTGATTCAAGTGAAGAAGAGCTAACTTACGATGAACTTGCAGAGTCATATAAGAAGCTATGCCTTAGAAGTACTGAATTGTATCAGCAAGGAGAGCAACAGAAGAAGTGCATAATGAAATTAGAGGCTGAGAAGATAGAGCATCTTGCAACAATTGACTCACTCAAAAGTGAGGAAAGCTTGTTGGAATCTAAAGTAGAGCAGATGTCAAAATCCATAAGGATGCTAAACCCTGGGACTGACACTCTAGAAGAAATCCTATAGAGTGGTCAGACATCAGGAAATAGCTTTGGACTAGGATTTGTTGATGAACAGAAACCCATCTTGGAGCTCAAAAGACCAAAACCTGAAACTCAGAGGTCAAAATGGATGTCACGACCAATGTCACAACATCCAAGAAACAGAAGCTGGAACCAAACCAAGAAAAAGTTCCAAGGGTATAGGTGTTACTACTGTGGTAAACTTGGACACATTAAACCTTTATGTTTCTGGCTGCATGGATTTCCTAGTCATCCTCATCAAGGCAAATCCAAACAGGGTGCTCATGTCAAGAAACAACATCATGCTAAGCTCAAGAAGGTTGTCCCTGCCAAGAAAAAACAATGGATTACCAAGGAGGTTGCTCTAGTAGCTCATAACTATCTTAGGATGCCTACCAAAGGAGACTGGTATTTTGACAGTGGTTGTTCTAGACATATGACTGGAATAAAGGACTTGTTGGTAAACATCAAACCTCTTACGTCAAGTCATGTGACCTTTGGTGATGGATCTAGAAGAGAGATCAAAGGGATTGGACCACTAGACTGTCCTGGTGCTCCAAAACTAGACAATGTCTTGTTGGTTAAAGGACTGACTATAAATCTTATCAGTATCAGTCAGCTCTGTGACCAAGGACTTAGTGTCAAATTCACTAAGGAGACATGTGTGGTGGTCAATAAAGAATATGAGGAAGTCATGAGGGGTAATAGAGCTCAGAATAACTGTTATTTATGGGAGCCTAAAAGTAACCTCAATGACTGTACCATGACTCAAGAAGAGAAGAAGGATCCAATATGGTTGGAGAAAGGTAAACTTCCTCACAGGATGAAGAAGACCATAACCAAGGAATCAGTAAGAGGAACTTCTAAATTTCCTCTAGATGGAAGAAGAGGCTGTGGTGAATGTCAGGTTGGCAGGCAAGCCAAGATAGCATATCCAAAAAGGGGACATCACAGAAACCTGGACCTGTTATACTGGAATCTGATGGAGTCCATGACAAGTAATCATCATAAAGGAAACAATGTCACTCATGATGTCATGAAATTATTTTGTGACACTCACAGTAACTTCAATATGAACTCCTTTCAGTTCAAGAGAACCATGCACAGGGATGACATGGATCAATTTGAAAAGGAGTGTGTGAAGCATGGTGATTCTGACCAACAAAGGGCTAACACGGTGACAAGAAGTCTCACGGATATCGATGATGAAGAAGCCACGAAAATACAGTCCACCATTGCCAACTTGGTAACCAGGGTTCTGATTAAGCCAAATGATGTGCCAAGAATATCCATTCCCCCTAGCACTGAGGAAGAATCTGATGTCACTCACAATGTTGAAACCTTGGAAGCAACCTCTCCAAAAGATAAGGATCAAGCCTCTGAAGACAATGAACACATGCTAAGTGAAGAAAATGATGTTAATGAGTCTTCAGACAATGAGTTGATAGCCACAGTCAACCCTAGCATAGCCAAAAGGCTCATGACTAGGAAAGGGAAGAAGGAAGTTGTCTAGAGTAACCCCAATAAGAAGACTGTGACCAAAAGAACTCAGGTTGGCCTTACCAAAGCTTGGAGCAAGGTAGTACCAAAGAAGAGGAAAGCTGAAACTAGTACATAATCATATTCTGATGTTGTCTATGATGCCAATGAAATCCAACCAAAGAAGAAACCAACAACTAGCAAGCTTGCTGCTAGTGTCCCAGATGCTCCTATTGACAATGTCTCATTCCACTATCCATCAAGTGTCAACAGATGGAAGTGTGTCTATCAAAAGAGGCTGACCTTGGAGAGAGAGCTAGCTCAAAATGCTCTTGAAAGCAAGGAGATCATGGCTCCTATCAATGATGCTGGTTTGGTGAAGACTGTGACTCAGTTCTCACAATGCTATGAAACACTTGTCAAGGAATTCATAGTAAATCTATTTGATGAATGTGCTGACAGAAAATCTGTTGAATTTGGTAAAGTTTATGTTAGAGGAAAATGTGTCACCTTCTCCTCCACTACCATTAACAACTACCTTGGAAGATCAGATGGAGCTCAATCTGATATAACTGCCTCTGACAACAAAAAGTATCAAGTAAGTACTAGCAACCAAGTCAAAAGTTGGCCAGCAATAGGAAAGCTAGTTGCCAATAAATTGAGTGTAAAATATGTTGTACTACACAAGAGTGGTGCTGCAAATTGGGTGCCCTCTAATCAGAAATCAACAGTGGCAACTATTCTAGAAAGGTTTATCTATGCTGATGGGACCAAGACCAAATATAATTATGGTGCCTACATATTTGATCATACCATGAAGCATGCAGGCAGTTATAGTGTCAAAGGCCCCATTGCATTTCCCTCACTCATTTGTGGCATTATATTGAATCAGTATCCCAACATCCTCAAAGAGAATGATACTGTAAGGAAGAGAGAGAATCCTATGTCATTCCATCACAAGTTGTTTCAAGTAACTCATGTTCTAGACATTGTCATGACTTCCGCTGAGACATCCAAAGGGAGTCCCAAGACCAGAAAAGCTGAGGTGATTGTCATGCTCAAACAAACCTGCAAGGAATTGGATACAAAGAAGCAGAATCTAGAAAAACTGATCAGATCTCTTGAGCTAGATGAGGACTCTGAATTTCATGACAATGATGAGAGTTCAGGGGAGGATGATGGCCAGGATATAACATCAGAGGAAGTTGTTGCCAGTTTTGAGGAGGCTAGTGATGAAGGATCTGAGGAAGTCAGTTCCAACTCTGCTGAAGAGGAGGATTAATGTGCTGATGGCCTGCTGTGAGGCTCAAGAAGTAGGTGTCTGAGCTGATGTGGGTGTGTTGCTGGTGCTGGTGTGGCTAGTGATTTTTTTCATGCTTTAGATTTTAATCCTTATTTGACAGCATTGTTGTGTGATGCTCTCCATGAGCAGTTTTTGTTTGTAATAACCCCAAACATGTGGAATGTTACTCATTATGATCCAGACTATTTTATTAGTTTGATCTTAATTTGTGGCTAAAAAGGGGGAGAGAGTGTGGTAGATAACAGCCAGCAGGTTAGAGATGATGCAGGTGGAAGACTCTTGGCTGAATTGCTGCTACAAGTATGTTGCATGTGTGTGACAAGGGCTGCAGCAACTATACATGATTGAAGATTTTGTTGCTAATTGATTTGTGTGATAACAACTGATGCTATTAGTGATGTGTGAGTTCCTAATAAGTATAGGAATGTATGTTAAAGTTATGTGTGTTCCTTGATGGAACCTAGTAGCTTTATAGCTACTAGTGTTGTGTGTATCTGCAGGATGATTGCAGAATGTTGTGCATCTCTTCAGGGGGAGTAGCACAGGTTATTCCAAAGCAGGTGTGCTTCAGGATGTCATCCTGAATGTCATAACATCCAGAGCAGGCTGGATGAATATGTGTGACTGCAGGGTGTCTGCAGGTTCTGTACAGCTTGTGTGATATGCATCAGTTAAGGGGGAGTCTGATATGTTACTCAACAAAGTGTGACATCTGTAGCACTGACTAACAGATGGTTATGTGTGAACAGGTTGATCCTGAGAGCTAACAATATGAGTGTGTAGACAACACTGATAGTGTGTAGCTAGTAGCTTTCCTACATGTTTTGTTAGACTTCTGCTGCTTGTAAACTCTGATATATTAACAGGATGTTTTAGCCAAAAATTTGCCAAAAGGGGAGTTTGTAGATGCTTTTGATTGGCTTCATTTTATGGAAAAACATTAAGGTATGAGTAAATGTCATAAATGATGTTAGGACATACATGAAGAGTGTTTTGCAGGGAAAGCTAAGAGTAAGTGAAGTTGAATGTCATAACTGAATGTTATAACATTGATCATATGACATCAGGGCGCGCAAGTTTGTTTTTTTATTATTAGCTCAGGCTATACTTCAGGAAACAATCCAGGAAGCATAGTTATTTTAGGCAAAATAACAGGCATTGCTGAAGATAACATAGAAGGCTCCTGACCTAATGATAAGTGCGCAGCTTCATGGAGAAAGGTTTATCTTGGGTAAACCTAAATTCTCGACCAAGGCCCAAAGCAGGTCTGCTATTATAAATAGCAGAAGGATCATTCCCAATGGGCAGACACACAGAGGAGAGAGCATCTAGTGAGAGATCATAGAGTGTGTTTTGTGAGTGAAGAACTTTGTTCTTCACGTGAGTCTATGAGTCTTAGGATTTCTTGTATGCCAAGCAATTGTATGCTGTAGAATTGTTGTGGTTATTGTGTATGAACAAGTGTGTTTATTGAGTCACTCAAAGCTGTTAAGCAAGAGTGTGTGTTCCTTGATCAAAGCTGTGAAGCAAGATCAAGGTGTGTTTGAAGTTTATCTTCATATTGGTTTTGTAATTGTGTATTGATATCACTGAGGTGATTGAGGGGGAGTGAGTGGGTATACTCAGGTCTAGAGTGTCTCTAGGCAGAAGTGTGATTGGGTAGGTTTTAAGTGAGGAGTGCAAACTGGGTTGTTTGACTCTGAATTAATTATGCTAATAGTGAATTTCCTCCCAGGCTTGGTAGCCCCCAGATGTAAGTGTTGTTTACACTGAACTGGGTGAACAATTACTATGTTATTTACTGCTTCTCTTTATAGCTTTTTAATTATTCCAATAGTCTGTGTTACAGTGGATGTTATAACATCCGTGATAACATCCATCGTGTGCTTGCCAGAATTTCAGTATGCTCCTCTTCCTTTTTGCTAATGCCAAAGGGGGAGAAGGATTGGTCTCTCTAATATTTCCTTGTTCAGAAAATTTATACCTCTTGTATTAAGGGGGAGCCTTAACTTAGAGGGAGAAACAAGTGTAGAGAAACCAAGTATAAAAGCAAGATTTCAAAGAGTGGTTGTCATCATCAAAAAGAGGGAGATTATAGAAGCAAGCTTCAAAGCACATTAAAGTTTTGATGAAGACAACAAGCTTTCTACACAACATGTATATGCAAAAAGCAAGATATTCGTATAACATCAAGGATCAAGATAGTGCTCTAGCATGAGACAATTGAATCAAAGCTTCACATAAAAGTTTCAAGTGTTGAAGATAATATATTAAACATCAACTCAAAGGTATACCAAATATCACTTAAAATACTTATACAAGTGTTTAAATATTCATATCTCACTACACATTTATCACAAGTTTTTTTAAAACAGTTTTTAGTTGCTCACTCATTTTAAAATTAATTTTGTTTTGAAAATCTTTCAGTGTTAACCGATTAACCCTTTTGGTTAACCGGATAACAGATCTCAAAATTAATCTTCTGGTGAAATACTTACAGCGTTAACCGATTAACATATATGGCTAACCGGTTAACATGTGTTATTTTTGAATATTATTTAAACGTCAAGGGGTGTTAACCGATTAACCTATATGATTAATCGATTAACACTGAAGCAGTAAGCAAAAATGGCAGTTTTTCATGAAAATATGCATTGCTTTCTTTTTGATTTCTGACTGTTTTTGCTGCATAAATTTACACCCCTCTGTAGAGGTATTTTGTACAATATAAATTGATATCAGATTTCAAATTTCAATTCACCTCCAAGAAACTTAATCATAAAAATCACTCATTCTCTTCATCTTTCAATTTTTCTTAAAGCGTTCAAAAACAGTTTCTGAAAGAAGCTTTTTGAATAAATTTTCACACATTATCACAACTTCATTTCATTCCCTTTTAAAGAACACTTGTGTATTTCTTTTGAGTGATATTTGAAATTCTGGTATGCAGATCTCATATGTCCCAAGAACATTGATCTCTGCTCAACAAGAACGAGGACAGACCATGACCAATTTAAATTTCTTTAAATTGTACCAATGTCATGACCAACGTCATGACGTCTGTTGTAACATCTGCAGACTGACATACTATTTATCTAAACATTTAAATTGTGCAGAATTGTGAATTCTGAAAGATAAATAACACAATGAATTGTTTACCCAGTTCGGTGCAACCTCACCTACATCTGGGGGCTACCAAGCCAAGAAGGAAATCCACTATTAGCAGAATCAATTCAGAGCTAAACTCCCCCGTTTACAACTCCTCAGTTAATCTCTACCCAATGCAATTTCTGCCTAGAGACACTCTAGACCTGAGTATACCCACTCACTCCCCCTCAATCACCTCAGTGATATCAATACACAATTGCAAAACAGTTATGGAGATACACTCCAAAAACACACCTTGATCTTGCTTCACAGCTTTGATCAAGTGACATACACTCTTGCTTAACAGCTTTGAGTGATACAACAACTTAGAACCTACCTAACCAATGCAGCATACAGTTTCTTGGTGTACAAGTATTCCTAAGAGACACTTTACACATGAATAAAAGAACTTCTTCACTCACAAGCCAAACGTGAAGAGAAACACTCTTCACTCACAAGTATTTCTACCACAATGTATCAAAAGATACAAAGGGTCACTTACACAAACAAGAGACTCTCAAACCTTAGACCTTTATTTTACACTCAAGTTGTTCTTGATGTGAGTGCTTTCTTTTTCCTTGCTTCTGCTCCTCCTTTTATAGCAATGTAGATTGGGCTTGGGCTGGTCACAAGTAACAAACTTTAGGTTTAACCAAGTTAAACCACTTTCCATAATTCAAGGTGCTGTCAAATTAGGTCACAGCTGCTTCATGTTATGTCCAGCCCTGACTAGAATCTCGCCTGAGATAACTAAGGAGCCATAACAGGTTTCCTGAAATCTAGCCTAAGATATATCAGGTATCATAACAGAAAAAAACCATGCACGCCTGATGTCATACGATCAATGTCATAAAATTCAGTCATGACATTAAGCTTCACTTACTCTTAGCTTTCCAGCTTGCCCTGCTGAACACTTCTGCAAAATCTTCTTCATGACAGTAGAAACAAATGTTTTATAGTTTCCTAAAAAGTCTCAAAGATCCTTTTTATGAACACCAATTAAATCTGCTCTTTGTTTCTAATAACTCTCTTTGGCCTGCACATACTGATGAGGTATATCCAACAGGATCTCATCAAACCAAAGCACCTCTGTCAAGAGAAATAAACTAGCAACTCATTGTTGTACCAGACACGGATGTCATGACATTCAATATGACATCCATGACAGAAGTTCTGTCATCAACTCCTGCTAGCTCCTTTTGCATCCATAACAGCAGTTCTGTCATCAGCTCCTACTGCACCCATGACAGTAGTTCTGTCATCAACTCCTGCTAGTTCCTGCTGCACTCGACATGGATGTCATAACATTGGTAATGACATCCTGTTTAAACACATGACAGCAGTACTGTCATAACAGTAGATGGAGATGTTTTGATATCTGGCTTAACATCAGTGCAGAATCATGTTTTACCAAAATTTAGCCAATCCTAGAACCATAGAGACATGGTACTAACAATCTCCCCCTTTGGCAAATTTTGGCTAAAACACCCAAGCAAACTTGTCAGGGCAGCAACAACAGTAGCTTGCTTAAATACTTCCCCTTAATAGTTGCTCTCTCCATGGCAGTAGCGGCAGATAACTACACTTTACTCCCCCTTGGTTTAGTCAAAAATTGACAAAATTGGAGTAAATGTACCATAATCACCATGCTTCAAAGCAGGACTTAGCTGACAAACTGCACATGATCTCCACAAATCCAGTCATCTCACAATCTCCTATGAGATACTTGAAAATGGCACCATCAAATGCTGTAAGCTCAATCCTGATGTGTGCATCCTCCACATCATATTTCAGCATGGAGTTACCCCATGACCATTGTCATTGGATCTTGGGTTCTTGCCTTGCCTGAAGCTGCACCTTCAGGAATGACACTTTTGACATCGCCAATTAAAGGATAATCATTTAACTACTTGTCACAAGTAACAATTGATCTTAAATCCCCAATTTGAGACACACAAATATTCTGCAGAGAAAAATACATTCTCCCAGACAGTAACCCATAAACATATTGCCCAGGCACAAAAATACACCAGCCAGCATAATGTCAAGACATCTTGTCTGACATTAAAACCTCATTAGTGGTTCAAGACCATAAGCTTGCCTGAGAATCAGCACACTCTATACACAGCTCCATAGTCAACACAAGTAATGCAGGCACACATCAGATAGGTACACAACTCCCCCTGTCATGCATAAACATAACTCCCCCTAAACGAGAGAACCCAAACACATAGAAACACATGCAACTCTGCACCACTTGTTTCACAAGCCACACCAGAACCAAACCTTATAGGAGAGGTAGTCACGTGATGGATATAACTATCTACAAGATCTCCCAGATTCAGCTAGAAAAAGTCTTCAAGATGTCAGGGTGAATGTTATGTTTACATGACTTCCATATGCATAAAAGCAAGGCTGATTGTGTCTTGATCCAGTCATACACATCCAAGACAAACACTTAGATAGTGTCATACCCTAATTTTTTTACCACAAGATCCCGCCTCCTTGTGCTTGTTTCTTGCTTGTTTTAGTTTACTTTATATATATATATATATATATATATATATATATATATATATATATATATATATATATATATATATATATATATATATATATATATATATATATATATATATATATATATATATATATATATATATATATATATATATATATATATATATATATATATATATATATATATATATATATATATATATATATATATATATATATATATGTATGTTTATTATCACTAACCATTTGGTGTAGGTTTGAATAGAGATTTTATTCTTTCAAATGTGGGTAATGCTCATTCTCACGAATTCGTCCTTCTTTGGTCATTCTTGGAACAACACCTTGAGGTTGGTTTAGAAGAATTGGTGACCATATCTCATTAAGGGTCATCAAGAAAAAGAAAGGTTTGGTAAACCAGAGAGTTTTTGTTTAAACAAAGTGGAAGGTAAATCAGGGCGCAAAGTTGAAGTTAGGAGTTCATTAATTCTAAGGCCTTGTCTCTTTCTTGATCGCTGGTGTCTTAAAGTCTGAAGTTAAGCATTAAAGTTTAATTCATATTGTTCTTTCAATAAGATTTAACAAAATTAAGGATTATGCAAGGAATTCCCTGTTCAAAGAGGCTTTTATAATTTGCATCAGCGTTCTTTCAAGATGGGATCAATGTTACAAGCACAAAAGGTGAAGGGTAAGCTAAAGGTGATGACTCCAAAGAAATAATAGTACCGAATGGAGCCTGCTAATGAAGTTGGTGAACCCCACATCAAGTTTTAAATACAAGATCAATACACCTCATTAACCTGTATTAACAAATAACACTACAACAACACTTTGCCAAGAAGAAATAATGGCGCGAAATCCCTGGGCAGCAGACATAAGAATTCAATCAACCTCTATCCCGCTGAAAACACGGCAGCTGCCTAGGCAATTTCCCTTCCGTAGGTGGATAAGGCCAAAGTCTGAAAAACACGAAGATACGACAAGTAATTATAAAAGGAATTTAAAATCAAGAAATCAGCGAATAAGTATCGTATAAGAAGGTTTCGAAACGAGATTAAGTTTTGGTGGAATTCACATAGAGTTGGAAGGGTGAGGCAATTCGTGATCTACCTTAATTCAAACTTCAGTGCTCGTGTCCAACTCGTGGATTTGTGACAGCAACAATTGTCTGTTTTAATAGTAGTAGTGTTGCACCCCAAATTTTGACCCCTTAGATCCTCCTCATCATTTTAGGATCATATTCATTTGATTATCTAACCATAACCTATTTCAAGTTTGTCTTTGTCAAGATACAGGAATCAGGGTTTTGTACAGCCGAAATCAAGGTTTCGAGGGTTAATCAGTCAACGTTTTGGATTGATTCTCTTTGAATTAAGACTCCACACCATCAAATGTATTCCATTGGATCAAGTATGAATCTAATTTGAGGTTGTCACCCAGGAATTAAGAACAGTGCAGTTCAGGATACCCGATTAGGATTTTCGATCAGGAAAAGTCAACTGTAGTTTGAATTTTGATTTAAAAAGTGTTCCAATGGTGGGATCATGGCTCTTGACAAGTCCTACAAAATTCCCAAAGTGGCCCATGGTCAAAAAATGCATAGATTTGGAGTTATGACCAAATTCATTTCAAGAAGGGAAATAACTTAAAAAAATTCTGTTATTTGGCCTTTTAGGTATGTTTTTCCAGCAACATTAAGAGGTCTTTTGACCTAGTTTCAGTGGGAATTTGAAAATCTCAAAAACATGAAAGTTGTAGAGCTACATGAGAGCTTTCTAAAATGTGGTAGAACTCCTCAATAGCATTTGTGAGCTGAGAGTTATGGATCATGGAAGTTGAGGCTGCCACACTTGAAGTCACCACTTCAACTACTTCCAAAATTCAAATTTCAACAACTTGGGCCACCCTCAGCCCTTGGATCATGATCCATTCTGATAATGTGAAGCTTAGTTGAAAGGAAAACCAGAAGAAAAGAAGGATTTATGGACTTTGCCACTTGCAAGCAAGTTGCTAATATAATAATCATTTAAAGGAGGAAGAAAGAGAAACTTTATGGAAGGTTTATGCAGCTGCAGTCCCCTACTCTCATAGCCTCACTTCAGTCACCTCATCCCTCTCATTTCACTTGATTTTTTTCCATGCCTTGAGCCCAAGAACTGAGGAGAAAACCTACCACATGATTTTGGCAAGATTTCCTTCAAAATCTCCCTTCAAAAATGGAAAAAACCAAGTCTGCCCTCACTCTCATTCTCCCTATAAATAGAGGCCTTATTTATGTTGTTAGACACACCAGAGCTATCAAGAATACATAGAAACTCATAGCTCTCTCATTTCCTTCCTTGCTTGAAAGTGCATAATTTCTCAAAATCACAAAAATCACCATTTTCCACTTTTCCTGTCATTTCTTGTTCCAAACACCAAAACACTTCAAATACCACATACACACCTTTAAAATGGCCATTTGAAACTGTTCCCATCATTACTTTCATCAAAAAAATCATCAATCTAAAAGTCAACCTTCATACCTCCATATTTTGACTTTTATGCACTTCGGGAGCCAAGTCTCTACTTAAGGCCTTTCCTACCACATCAACACCCCCAACACCTCATATATATCTTGTTTCAACTGTCCAAAAGCTCAAAAACCAGTTGGGAGGTTCATTACTCAAACTGTCCTAAAAAGTTGCTTATTGCTTCAAGAGGAAGCAAACTCCAAATTTGTGCCAAAGAAGAGGATCTCTGGGTTTCTTTGCTTTCTAGCTAGTTCAAGAAGGTCTATAAGAGGTATGTAATGCTAAGCCTCCTCATTATACATACATTGTAATGTTTTGTAAATTTGAAGTTCTATTTTGAAAAATATGGTCATGTTGTCCCAAAATTGCTCTTTGTCAAGAGCTTGTGTTTATTGCATTGATTCTGCTTTTGTTAAAGTATAATGTTTATGAGTGATATGTATTGATGATATTCTGTCAAGGATGAGCTTTGTATATTGATCTCAACTGTTTTGAAGATTTTGTCCACAAGAGTAGCTTTAGAGGTCTTAACATGAAATGTTGTTGTGCTTGATACAAATCTATCAGCTCTTGTCATTTGATTTGCTTGTTAGTTATTTCATGAGGTTTCCCTGCCCATAGGTCATGTATGAATCTAAAGTGGATTTTGTTTCACAGTTGTGATGGTTGTTTCAATTACTACACCATTTCCATGAATGTTGTGCCAAGATGTTATGTGCCTGTCTGTTTTGCCTTAAGAATTGCTTGACCTGTATCTGTTGGCTTGAATATTCATGTTGTCTTTGTGAACACTTCATTGGCTGTCATCATTGTCGCTACTGCGAAAATCGGCGCCGGCTGAACAGAAGAGTCGCCACCGTGCGTTATTTATCCCAACGGAGGGAAAGGAAACGCTCGAAGTAAACCTCGCAAAAAACGGGAAAAGGTATGGTCATCGCAACCAAAACCTGGATTCGGGAGTCGGTTACGTAAGGGGAAGGTATTAGCACCCCTCACGTCCGTCGTACTCGACGGGATCCACGCTTGCTTGGGTTGTCTAAAGGATGCAAAACAATCTATCTACGGCTGCTAAATCTAAACGGAAGGGAATTGACTCGATAGAGCGTCGCACTCTATGCCTACGTATTCTCAAGAGAGAAAGTCAGAGTCAACGTAGTTCGGGACTACGGGGGAATTGGCTCACCAAGACCTCGCGTCTTGTGCCTACGTACTTCCACACTGCATGGAAGATCAGAGCTTTCGTAGTTCAGGCTAACTACGGCTAAACTGGGTGTTCTCACACAGCAGTGAGAAATCAAACTGGTTTTACAGGTACGAGAACCTATGGGAAAAACTACGGTCTGGTCTCAAATGCCCTTGGGCGAGAGAAAAGGGTAACATTAGTCGTCAGCGGGAAAGTCTCGATCGCATAGCAGCGAGAGAACAAAAGTTAGTTGTTAGTGTGCTCGCTAGGATATCGCATCCTATGCCTACATATTCTCGTCTGGTACGAGAAATCAGAGCAGCTGTAGTTCGGCTACTTCGGGACCACAGCTCAAATCTCGTTTTATTAACATTCTGAAAATGATTACAATGATTGAGAACTGAAACATAATCTCCTAAAAAAAAATACTATCCTATCCATCTATCATGGAAAATTAATGGAAAATAGTCCCCTAACAAGTGGACTTCTAAACTACCTCTGAAAAGGTGTAAAAGAATTTCTATGAAAAAAATGTATCCTAAAAGAAAATATTAACAGTATGAACTAATATTTTTTCCCAATTTTCTATACTCATATTTCACTATTTTCTTTTTTTATCAAACATTTTCTCTCAATATTTCTCTTCTCTATTCTTTTATTCTTTTCTTTTATTTTTCTCATTTCTTTTTCAATGTTTTCTCTTCTTTTTCTTTTTTCAATAATATTCTTTTTATATTTCTTTCTATATTTTTTTCACTATTTTTCTTATTTCTTTTTCAAAATATTTCTTTTTCAATATTTTCTTAATATTCTTTTTATTGTATTTTTTTCATATAAAACCCTAAACAAATGAATATAAAAGAAGAATAAAAGAAATTCAAATGGGAGGGGGGTACACTGGTACAAGGGGTGTTAAGTAAGTAAAAAAAACAAAAAAACAGAACCAACCTGGGCCCAGCCCAATATCCCAATTCAGAAAATAAAGAAACTAGGAGAGGGGGTGCTGGCCAAGGACGGAGGGTATAGTCCAGAAAATAAGTTGGGCTCAGGCCCACTTCACCAAAGACACACAGCAGGGGGGGGGGAAGTAATCAGAAGGTGCATGTTTGCCAAAATTCGTTGGGCCTGAGGCCCAACGTCTAACTCCCAGCCTCATCTCTCTTCTCGTTATTCAGCAAAACCCTAAGTCCCTCAAACTCTCCCCAAACACTGTTCATCATCTCCAAATGCCCCGCCGTTTCCACTTCTCCCCATCCTCTCGTCTCCCTCTCAGATTCAATCCCTATCATTTTCCGTTTCCATCAAAAACAAACCACCAGAAACTCTGACTCCAATCTTTCCACCGTCTTTCAAACCGAAACGCACTCTAATTCCGGTAATCATCACTGATACAATAACCACCAAGCTCGAAAATGACGAAGGACGTTGATGTACGAAGATCTGTATGCACTCTTGGAGGATCTCGATGAACATATGATGAAGGCTCCTGGGAGATCTCAGATGGAGTCCTTGAAGATGTTGAAGGTCTCTGAAGAACATTGAAGTTCTTGAAGTGCTTCTTGAAGATTTGAACGGTGTTGAATCTGAACGGACGAGGATGAACATTTCTTGAAGCTTCTAGACTGCTGACGGAGGTTACGAAGATCGTTGAAGGTTGTTGATGATTCTTGAGGATCTGGAAATCGTATGATGAAGGTGATGATGAACTCTGGAAGTCGTATGAAGATCGATGAACGAAGTCGGAAGGTTGTTTGATTGTAGATTTGGAAGTGATGGTGATGATTTGCGGTAGATCTGGATCTGAAACTTGTAGATTGGAGTTCTTGGATGGAAAACAAACAATGTAGATCTATGAGTTGCATGCTCGGTTTGAAGATTATTAAACACAGATCTGATGGATGTTCTTGAATGGCGAAGATCTAATGAAGATAATGATGAATTTGTTTGGATTTCTGGAAATCGCGGATGAACGCTATGAAGGTTTGAGTGTAGATCTGGGAAAATCTGGCGAATAATGAAGAACATGATGAAGATCTAAGTTTAGATCTATGAAATTCTGGAAAAAAATTCATGAAGAACGCGGGTGAAGTTATGAATAAATCTGGAAAAACATGAATACGGATGAATCTCTGGAAAATGGTATGAAGATCGGATGAACATGTGAACGAAAACTGGAAATTTGTATGAACACACGAAGAACATGTTTAGTTTTCCGGTGAGATGATGAAGATGCTGATGATCGGAGGAAGATGAACAAGGTTGAAGAATCTGGGAAATGGATGAACACTGGTGATGAGGAAGATGAAGATCAATGATTTCTGGGTATTTGCATTTTTCCGGTGTCTGGTATGGCGGCCGGAGTTGGTTGCTGGTTAGTTACGGTGGCCGGAAAATGGAGGTTACGGTGGCCGGCGAGGTTGGTGCGGTGGCTGTATGGCCGCCGGCCATGCAACCGGCGAGACTCAGGTGATGCCAAGTGTGAGTGGTTAGTGGAGGGAATTAGTGGAGAACATGCAGGACGCCACGTGTGGAAACTGAGTGGAGTGGGAAAGTGAAGTGCTATGTGGCATATTCTGGTGTGAAGTGGAGAAATGAGGTGGAGATCTCTGATAGTACACGCGTGGCTCAATATATAGCTGACAAGTGGCATTTCCTTGGACAAAAATGGACAAAAACGAACCTGAAAGGATTTTGGGCCTCCAACCTGCACAATCTGGGCCCACAAAAAAAACTGCTTTGGACCAAAAAACTGAATTAAGAAAAATGAATTAAACCTAATTAACTAAAAAAAGATTTAAACCTAATTAGCTAATTAATACTCCACTAATTAATTCTGAAACTACAATTAAATGCTAACTGAAAATTAAACTAGTCTAATCCTAATTAAATCTAACAAACTCTAATTAAAAGATTAAAATCCTAATTAAATCTAGAAGATGATTAAAATCTAATTAAACCTAAAAAGAAGAATTAACTATTAAATCTATACTAATCATTAGACTAATGACAAATAGAAAAAACTCTAGTAATTCTCTAACAATTCCACTAATCTCTACACTAATAAAAATAAAAGCTCTAATAATCTCTATTTGCAAAAACTATTAAAATTCTACTAATTCTAATAAAATCTATATTATTATATTCTAAAAGAAAATCATTCTAAAATCTATTTAAAACAATTTAAATTCTAAAAAAGATTTAAAGCTATTAAAAAAAAATATTAAAAACTAATTAAATCCTAAAAAATCTAAAAAACCTATTTAAAATCTACAAAAGGCTGTTAAATTCTAAAAAATGCAAACAAAGGCAAATAACCAATCATAAAAGAGCGCGAGACCAGATCGAAGCGAAACAGTAAACCCGGACACCAAGAATCTCAAAAATCACTGCGTAAGCTGAACACCCAGGAAGCGCGACTTCCCAAAATAACCTCCGATTATCTGAACTGGTCTGAGATACCTGAAATACGACAACAGGGCTGTAATCCCGATAAAATCACCATGATTGAGAAGATGCACTATATGCAGTATGCAAATGCTAATGCGAAATGCGTCGAAACATCGAGCCAGATACGGGACCCGGTTGGTCAAATTTTAGGGTGCAACAATCATGAACTGCTTGTATGCAGAATTTGTGGAATTTGTGAACATGTGTGTTTGTTGCAGCTGTTTTCAAATGATTTGACCATAATGGATTGTGAATGTATCTTCCAAGTATGTTTCATGTATGTGTTAACCATGACCTGAGCTGTATTGAGATTATTGCATTTTGTACATACACATTTGCCATGAGTATACCAATTTCTGTGTTAAGCTACTTTTGATTGATTTACAAGTTTAGGACCTTTAGATAGCATGATTAGAAGTTGTGTGTGGTATTTGCATGATCCAACCTGCCCTGCATTTTCAAAACAGCTGTCCATTTTCAAACTTGCATTTTCAAGCTTTATATTACCAACAACATGTCCAATTCTGTTTCAGTTTGTTTCTGTTTTATCTATGAGCCTAGAATCATCATTTAACATGTTTTAAGTTTGTGTGTGATGCATAGCTGTCTTGAATATGCCATGACCTATCCTACTGCATTTGAACTTTGGCAGTCTTGCACATTCATGTTATAATTGCAACCAATATACCTTTTTCTGTTTGGTGTTGATTTGAACTGATCCTTGAGCATAAAATTATCCTTTAGCATATATGTGGTGTGTGTGCATCATTGGTTTAGCATGAACCTCATCATTTGGAAAATACACCTGTTGCACCATCAATTTGTCTCAAGACAGCTTTTTGCATATCCATCAACATACTAAATTCTGCCTTAAATGAAATATGCCTGATTTTTGAGTTTGATCTAATCTACTTTCATGTTTGTGATGTGTGTGTATCATTTACATGACATGAACCACTCATTTTGGACTTGCCTCATCATCTTGCTGTCAAACAGTTTTTTGCAAACCACAGCTGCACACACACCATACATTTATTCTGTTTGAGGTGTTTTGGATTATTTCATGAGCATTAGATCATTTGTCAACATGATTAGGGCTTGTGTGTGTGTATGAACTAGACCTCACATGAATGTTGTTCCAATCTATACCTCATCCTGCTATGACAGCCTGCTCACATGAATACCACACTTGCAACTTTTGAACCAATTTTTGTTGTGTGCATTTTATGTTCAATCTTGAGTTGTAGAATCATCTATGGACACATTTGAAACTTGTGTGTGGTGATTATTTGGTCTAAAGCTATTCCATTCATGTCATGATTTCCTCTATGCATTTCATTTGCAAATAAGCAACTAGTGAACCATTTTCATTTCTGTTTGGTTTGTGACTGGTCTTGAAGTGTAGAAACACTTGTTAACATGCTTATAGTTTGTGTGTAAGGTTTGTTCAACCTGAATTTGCTTAATTCATGACATAGTCTTCAAATTTCATTTTTCAAATTTCACATGGCATATTAATGATAGTTCTGTTGTTAGTGCATTATCTTGGCATTTGGTTGTTACCATCTTGTTGTTCATTACATTTCAAGTGAGTTAGGGTGAGATTTCATGAATTTGATGTTTGATTTTATCAAAGTTTGAGATATATCCATTTTTCCTTTTGATTGAAATTCTGGACAGCAGAGCCACTTTGCCTATCATTGCAACTCATATGCTTCTTTTTGATCCAATGCTGTTTTGAACAATATTCTTGTTAGAACTCATTCAGAATCATGTTTATAACTTGCTCATGTCTTTCCATAATCCTAATTGCTTCTGCTGTAATCTATGTTTTCCAAAATGCATCTCAAGCTTCCAAAATGCATGTTCCATCGTGTTTTGAGTTATGGATATTATTTCAAGATTTGGTTGTGACCACTATGATCCTTATAAAAAATCAGTCAAGATAGGCTAAAATTTCATGAAAAAGGTTAAGTTTTGACAAAGTTAGAAAGAAAACGCATTTTGAAGTATCACTTGTTTTGCCTTGCATTCTGCCCAGCCACACACTTGTTTAGGTATGTATGTTTATGGGGTGGTTTTACATACTGGATGTATCACCACCCCAGTGGTTGTAACTCACACGCCTTATACCCCTTGTACCTACCAGTCCTGAGTTCGATCTGGGTGGAGATCAACTCTTTTGCTTTTATTTTCATTTTTCCATGTTTTAATATTTTCTCTTGTATTTCCATTCCTTGACAACGCGCGTGCAGTGGTTGAGTGGATAAGTTTTGTGTTTGCAAGCATGAGGTCGTGGGCTCAACCCCCTCCCATGACCATTTCTTTTTATTACTTGCTTTATTTATTTTTCTTCAAAAAATTCAATATTTCATAACTTGTTCATTTTTTGCTATTTTCAATCCATTCTTTTTGAAAAATATTCATATTAATGTCTAGTTTCATTTAATGAAAGAAAATTTCAATTTTCTTGTATTCAAATTGCATTTTTCCTACTTGAAAGTTGGTTCGTTTTTAGGGTTGTTACCTTGCGTCTTGATGAATTTCTTTTATACCATGCTTAATTTATCTTGTGAGATTTGTGGATGATTGATTCCTTTGTGTTGGTTAACATGTTAAAGCTTTGTTTTCTCATTGGTTGTTACCATGAACCTACATTTTTCTCTTCCTAAACTTTGTGCTTGAATTTTTGTGACATTCTTGTTTGTATTTGATTGTCATTAATGTCTAATGTTGTTACATTTGAACTTATAGCATGATCATCTTAAGTTGTGACTTATTTGCATGATTGTTGTTTCCATATTTGCTAATATGTATCCCTTGAGTTGTTGCCTTTATCTTTGTAAAGATATGTCATTCTTGGTTGTAACCATTTGTATCAATTTAATCCTTGCTTATTGTGATATGCATGCTTGCTTGGCTGTAACCATATTCCTTGTATTCATCATACTTGATTTGTTTATATTGCTTCGTTGAGTATTTCTTCCCCAAGTGATGGAACTCTTTAGTTCTCATCCAAGTTGCCTCCCTTTTCTCCTTCCAAAGGAAAAGTCTCTCCATTTGACCCTTGTGTCATGGATAGTTCATTACCCGCTCCCTTGACTTCGTCAAGTCATCTTGAACCTTAGTATAAGCCATTAGACTTTGCTCTAAGTCTAAAAGACCCGCCTTTACTAAGAGTGTTCTTCAACTAGAACCCTAGGATAGAGTTGGTAAACTCTATGTAAGAATCATAGTAATGATTACTTACTCCTTTCTTGAGTGTTCAATTTAGATATAGAGAGTTTTATTAAAACTCTATACAAACATTGTTATGTTTGTTCCCCTTTGAACCTTGATCATAATCAAGTGTTCTTTAACCCTAGTGAGGTGAACTACGATTGCTCTGATTCTATCCTAGTTAGGATACGTAGGCAGAGGACGCGATGTCTTTGCGAGCAAACTTAGAAATTATCTTTAGGTTTTAACCTACACCTTTTACCCAATCCCAAACCATAGCAAACATTTAACAAACTTAGCATGCAAACAAACAAAAGGTTCATGTAGCGTACTACAGATGTTTAGGATGTGAAATACCTACCCTATGCATAACCAACCCCCGATCCCCAAATCTCTTAGCGTTGTTGTTACATCGCGCAAAAGGTTCTTTCTTTCTTTAGACCTTTCCTTTGGATAAATTAAAGTCCGGTTGTGAATTTAAGAATTAAGATTCAAGTTAATCAATAGCTTGGTATCATGATTCTCACTGCAACAAGTAGCATTTATCTTGACTTCAACCTCAACATCAACGGGAACGCCACGACTTTGTTGGCATTTCTCTATGAGTCGTATTCTCCCTTCCATCTTCAAAGGAAAGACATCAACAGCCTGTCATTGACAAATCAAATCAAAATTCAGTTACGACATGAAAAAACCAAAATGCAGCATTCACGCCGTCATGTCCTTCGAGCTGTATGACATTTCAGAACCTACAAGATGCATGCTCACATTTAATGTAGGTCTTCCTCATGTTTCTCCACACCAGAATCACATTCGGACCAAACTCGGTTGAACCGCGGTACTGCCAAGACATGCCGTCAACGCCAAGCTGCAGCTTGTCGCCTTAGTCCCTTTACAACCTGTTAAGAGAAATGAGTGGATTCAATAAGTCATTGAGTCAATCCAAACAATAGGCAAAACATGATCAATTTAATTGGAAAACCATGATTTATGTGATTGTGGGGAATAACAAAACAGAACAAGAATGAAGCTTCCACTTCCTAAGGAATATCCTGGGAATTCGATTCATGCGGTGAATACTGAGATAACGACAGTAAAGGACTTACCTGAAGATTGATCTAGGATGGGCAGCCCGAAAGGTTCATCTGGCTGTTGCAAACCATGATGAGAGAATCGTGAAGGGATTAGTGAATAATGGATCAAATCTCCTCTGGTGTATCGAGTGGATCTGCTCTCTGATGCCTCTTGTGTGCAAATGGACAGTTCACCAAATTCAACATGAACCTTAAATGGAAAAACATTGGCAGTTAGAAGTGGTCATGATAACAGGTTCTGATTGAAAATAACAACCAATCCTTGCCAAAAATGGAGCTTATCATAAGGGACTTAGAACCTTATTAAGATGAACCGAGAACCACCGTTAACGACATTGTTTGTGAAGGAACATTGAAAATTGTTAGTAGAACCACACTCCTTCCTCAATGCACTCTTTACAAACCTGACAAATCAAACAGGAAAGTCCATCAGTTCATAGAGCCGCTAAACATAATCATCAAATTCAGACTTAAAATCTCCCAAAGTATATCCAACAAGATCAAACATAATCACACATATTTGGAAGATTATTTACAGCTGCAAGACAATATCAAGCACAATCAAGATAAATAGGGAAGGTTAATGTTGTCTAAGCAAGAAACCGTGTTTTAATATCAGCAATATCTAGTTTCTGAATCAATACCCATGTGCTGAATCTAAAAAGGAAAGAATTTGAGTTGGCGGAACAGGTTTAAGACAGAAATAGAAGGTTGTTCATTTGGTGAAATTATGTGTTCAGACTAATATAACGGTTTATAACAACGTTCCATAACGATTGGTGAACATGTTGGCACGAAATTGGAAAGGTATTCATTGTGAAATTATACAGGGATCCATAATATTCAATTCAAAGGTTAAGAGGTTTGGACCTATAAAATGAGGAAACAATGACAGAATAGTCGAACACAACAATTCACCGAAATCCACAACATCTCACAAAATCCCAAAAAAATAAACCCTAAGTGTGTAAATCAAAAGAGGAGAGAACTTATCTTTTGGGGCTTCGCTGGAAATCGCCTCTCCGTCAACCACGAGACCCATTCGCCATCGCCGGAAATCGTTGGAGCCAAAGGGGATGAAAACCACCATCAATCGCCGCGAGTCTTCGAACCCGCGAATCACCATCGCCTTGCCGTCTCGAACCTCCGTCGTCCACGGTTCGCGGTAATCCTTCTCCTTGAGCCAAACTCATTGAAGCATTTGATCTGTTTGTTTGTGTTTCAGGTTGAACAAGTAAAACGGAGCAGAGAGAAGAGCGTGGAGAGAGGAGTCAAAAAGATGGAGAAGACGATGAAGAAGCAACGACGGTGAAGCGAGAATGAAAGAAATGGAGAAGAACAAAGAAAATCGTCGAGAAGGGGAGATTGGGGGGATTAGGGTTTATTTTCATATTGTTATCTGTTGTAATCTTATACACGTACGCCCACGCGGTTACTATGCACCCTCACACACAAACCGTGGATCTCCAACGGATCCATATCACACGGTCCATATTGCTGCCCACCGTAAACCCTCGCATACCCAATTCGTCGCCCCACTGATCCCTACCATTAACCGTTAACCTCACCATTATATTTTTCTAATTAACCTAATAACCCTAATTAATATAGTCAATTAAAATGAATTTGGTTTTACTTTTGTTTTAATAATCAGCACTTAATTAACATTCTAATTAAACACTTTTTATTGATTAGCTTTATTTTATCAACTTAATACTTTCTAGTGTAATAAAATTTGTTTTTTTAAATAAAGTTTTTTAATAACGTTTTATCCTTTTTAACAAAAAACAAAACTATATTTAGTAATTTAATTCACTTTACTCAAAATATCCCACCAATTAATAACCTTTTCTCACTTAACAATGATACATATAGTTGTTCTCCTTTTTCTTAATAAAACCTATTTAGTATTTAAATAACTTTTAAAAACAAATAATAAAAACAACCTTTTTTTATTTCATAATCTAAATAATTTGAATTTTATAATAATTAAAACTAATGCAATTTTACTAATAAAACCCCATCTCTCTCAAATCACTCATTAGAAATTTAAAGCTTTTATTTTAATAAATAAGTTATCTCAACATTTCCCTTAAATTCAATCTCACCAAAATAAAAATTTCTCTTAGGGCCCTTTTCTTAAAATCGATTCAACCCTCCTTTAAAATCAATCAATTAAAATTAATCAACATCGCATTTGATTCAATCGTGCACGTTTGCGCCTCCACTCACGCACCCACTCCATTCACGCACCAGCTCCACTCACGTATCCACTTACACTCACTTAGCGCTTTCATGCGTCTGTGTATGGATTTACTTATTTGCCTTCATTTTCCGCAATTTACATTTACCGCATTTACTTTACCGTACTGCATAGTGTCCAAAGGAAGAACCTGCACATAACTTAAACAATTGTGCATATGCATCTCATTTGCATCTTGATTCCCCACATGATCCTTGATCCCATTAAAGTCGATCTTCAAAGTTAGATCCTACCCCATAAGAAGGACCTTTTAGCTTTACAACTTAGACAAACAATTCAACTCAATTCAAACATCATCCAAACATATTAGAGAATAAGATGTTAATCATCTTAAGCGAGATAAAACTCCTACCCCATAACAATTCAATCAATATGTAGGGACTTTGCCTTAGGAGAGATAGAGGCGTACTTGTTGACAATCCGAGTACTTGAGCCCTTCTCTTAAGACGATGCAAAGACTATTTTCCTACAAAGTTGTGGCGGTTAAATCAAGTAATCTCCCTTAAAATGAAAACTCATCTTTTCTCCTAAAATCAATCAATCAACTACCCTTATCCCGTAGGAACTTTGACCACAGTCAAAGAATTCCTCAAACCCTTTAGGGGAACTACAGATACTCTGATTCCACTCCCATAAGGATATGTAGGCATAAGATGCGATATCTTATCGAGTATACTTAGAAATAAACCCCTAGGTCTCTTACCATTAAGCAGATAAACCCTTAGCAATAAACAACATAAAATAAGAGGTTCATGTAGAGTACTACAGAAACTTAGGATGCTAGCACCTTCCCTAAGTTTAACCAACCTCTGAACCTATAACTCTCTAGCTTGCATTTGCATTGCATTGTGGGTATTTCGATCTTTTTCCCTTCCTTTGGACAAATCAAAGTTCGGTTGCAAATGAATTAAGATTCAAGCTCATAAATAGCTTGGTATCCAAATTTTACCGCGACAGAAATGGAAACTTCACTGGGGACTCTTTAGTGGGTTTCCCTAACTTGTTTATTATGTTTGATATATTTGCTTAATTGCTTATTTGTATATTTATTTTACTGCTTTTTTGGGATGATATCTTTGAGTGGTGAGACAAAGTCCTACACCCGGACTTGAGTGAACTTAAGATAGGATGTTGATATATTCGACGAGGCTTATAGGGAGTGAGTCCCGACCAAGTTGACTCGAGAATCACAGCTCAGTTGAGACCCTTTCTAAAATGGTTCGGTTGAACGAGTATAGTCGTGAAAACTTTTACTATTTTTGATTGGAGTCCATGATACTGAGGATCGTAGTTACCTTTAACCCCACTTTGGCCTTCATTAGGACGTAGTGCAAGGACTGTGAGGGAGTAGTCCCAAAATAGTTTCTATGTGATGCTACACTCAAAAGATGTTCTCTTGAGAATATTATTAACCACCGAGTCAGTCGGGAAATTGATAATATCCGAAAGATGGGATAATGACTTTGGGAACCTTCTTAGAACCTTGTTCTGCAGGTACAATCCACCTTTAGTCCTTGTCCTTTGGGAATGGGTATACCCTTCGCTCCATGCTCGTTGCAAACCTAAGGTCTCCCTTGTTTGTTTACTTTTATGTCTCTATGTGCTTACCTGTGTTTGTTGCATCCATATAGCATCATATTGCATTGGTTTCATGGAATCCCGAGTTTAGTTATAAACATTACAGAACCATAGGATTACAAAAGAAAATATTTTTGAAATATTATTTTAAGAGTCCTAACTTGGATGACCTAAGGAAGTTAAGGGCACTAATTGAAGAATCAAGAAAACTCAAAAGACAAATACAAGAGGCTTCCCTTATTATTGAAGATCAATAGAAGTTCAAAGGACTTTCATCAATATTGAAGATCCAAGTAAACAAGGGCTTCCCTCCTTATTTTCCAACAAGAGATAGAGGATTTATTTTCCTCTATCACATTACTCCTTAAAAGTTGATCATGGACAACTTATCTCCAAGAAAGTCCAGATAGAACAGCAAATCAACAAGCGCGATGAAGGACTTCCTTAGGACTTATTTAGCTTTTATTTAGCTATTATGTCAGGACTCTTATAAGAATATTTATTTGTAATCGATATCAAAAAAATAATAAATAAGTTTTCTTTGGTATTCTGTAACGTTTATAAATACTCGAGTCCCATGAAACCTTTTATTTTCTGCATTCTGCATTCTTGGCATAGCATCCTGCATTTGCATATGCATGTGTCTCTTCTCCCTTGCGTCCTCATCCGGCTTTCTGTCTTTGTCTTGTCAGCTGACATCTCGACCATTTGACCAAGCTTGAAGTATTATTGAAGGATAGCAAAGAGAACGTAAGATATGGATCCCATGACTAGGTTCAGAGTGAGGACTAATCCGTTATTTGATCTTCCCTCTGACGACAATGTTCAACAAGTGGAAGTTTCCTACGCAATCTCAGCCTGTGCAAGACAATCTGGTTGGTCAAGTTAATGAAAGAGCTTCTCAGTTTCCGCCGTGTATGCCGAATCCTCCGAATGTTCACGCTAAGATGAAGATGGACGATTTTAGATTTTTAGCAATTGAGAAAGGATTTCGTGATCTCAAAGAACAATTGAATAAGATGAAAAAAGATGATGCATCTGGTCTTGATGCTCATGACTTATGTCTAGTTCCAAGAGTGGTTATTCCTCCAAATTTCAAGATGCCTGTCTTTGAAGTATACAAGGGTATTAGTTGTCCAAGATACCATTTGACGATGTTTTGTCGAAAGATGACTGCTTATATTGACAACGATAAACTGATGATGCACTGCTTTCAAGAAAGCTTATCTGGGGCATCCTTGATATGGTATATGAAGCTACAAAGGAACTGTATTCAGTCTTGGAGAAACTTAGCTGATGCTTTCGTGAAACAGTACAATTATAATTTGGATATGGCTCCAGACAGTGATCAATTGATGAACATGAGTAAGAATGACAATGAATCTTTCAGGGAGTATGCTCAACGATGGAAAGAGTCGGCAACCCAAGCTCATCCTCCACTTCAAGAGAGAGAATTAAGCAAGATGTTTCTGAGAATGCTGTCAGGCTCTTATTATGATAGGATGGTAGGTGTTGTGCCATTAGATTTCTCCAAAGTTGTAGAAGTCGGAGTAAACATTGAGAATGCACTCAAAAGTAGAAGAATCCGAGATGACTCAAACAGCCAAACTAATGAAGAAATTTCAGTTGATGATTCCCAAAAGGAAGGAAGCGTTGATGTTAATGCAATCCTGCCAGATCCAGTTCCAATACCTTACCCTCAACATCGGTACGCAACGACTGCTCAGCGCAAGCAGTGACTACCTCATAAACGAAGATTAACTTCTCCAGATTAACATCAGGATCAACGAGTTCGAAGATAGTGTCATAATCAGAAGATACCTCTGGATATCCCGAAAGAAGAAACTCGCTGGTTTGATCTTATCCCAATGACTTACCGTCAACTATGGTCTTATTTTGCTAGACTAGAATCATGAAGTCTTGCCCACCGTGGTTCAACCCGGACACCACCTGTGAATTTCATGATGGAGTGTTGGGGCATTCGATTGAAGAGTGCAAAGTTTTCCAAGAGAAAGTCCAAGGAATGATAGATGACGAAGTATTGACTTTCAAAGGAGGAAGCCCAATCGTGAATGGAACACCGTTATGCTGATCACCTGTTTATTTTGTTTGCTCACGTGCACTTTTTATTTCTTTGATTGAAAGCATAATTGGCATGTAAGAACATGTTATTTTGAATAAGTAGTGCGATAAGTGTTTGTCTTGAAGAAATCCATTCGTTTCACTCGTAAAATGTTTTTCATAATTTATAATGCCAACTTTACCCAAATTTTCTCACTTTGATGAAGAAGTGGAAGGAGGATGATGAAGTAAACCGTATGATCTCTTGATGTATGCTTTGAATAAATCCTACTGATGGTGTAAGGCATTATTTCAAACCCCTCAAACACCAAAGACATAAAGAAGTTAATCCATCTTTAACTCCTTCAAACCTTGATTGAGAATCCTTTTTTTAACCTGGGGCAAGGAAATTTATTTTAATCAGCTTGATTGAGCACCTCAACTTTCAAAAATAGTGAACCTTCAAAAATGGATGGGTACAAATAAGCTTTGACCCTATTTCCTTTGACTTACAAATTGTAGGTTAAACATGATACAGGCATTCCAAAGTCCTAATTGAAGTAAGGTTTACTTCGAAAGCATACTCAGTGAGATAACGTTTCCTGACTCCTATGAGCTATGCTCAATTTGATGTTTGGCTTTATAAAATTAAAATTATATCCTAACTAGTGATTTTGTCACAAGTTATCGTGATATCTCTTTTCAAAAAAAAACTTCAAGACAAACATATGTTGCATTAACAGTTTCGAAAATAACATTTCCGACTTGCTAACTTCGCTTGATATCTTAGAAAGATTACGTAAAAACATCACCGATTTAAAATTTGAAGACCCTGCTGACCTGGGGCAAGTTATTTCCAAGTGGTTTGTTCTATGCAAATTTGACTTCACCTAAAGAGCTATTTTTGAAGACTCGATCATACTACCGTCAATCAGGGCCAGTTACATCGAGATTCGGCGAATCTCTCCAGAGAGTTTGAAAACCATGGGACGTCATGTTTTCTGTAAAACCCTCTTGGAATGAATTCTTCTCATAACCATATGACTTGGGGCATATGAGAAATGAAGATTATCTTATCCACTTACAACAAACTATTATTCAAATGGCGACTACCACGCAGTCTTCAATACAAATTTTCAACAATCTTCATGTCCCCGGTATTTTACTCCAGGTGGTCGTGACAATTCTCCGATGAAGATTTTAGATGCAGAACACCCAGTAATTTGCTCAAACTTCACTTCCCCAATGAAGTGGATACTATTTTAATCCTCAGTGGATCTTCTCCAACTTCACCTTCCTAATGAAGTGGACGTATTTCACTCCCCAGTGGATCTCTTGCAGCGCTGATCTTCCCTAGTGAGGCGGGTGTTTATTTCATCCCCTTTGGGTCCAACTACAACATTTTCAACGACTATGATGATCCAGGATTCCTTATCGAAATGGATATTTATTCCATGAAGTTTCTCCAGTTATGAGTTTGATCCACCTCTTGTAGGTCTTTATTCTCATCTTCAACAAGACAACTATGATTCATCCTGATAAATTCTTCAATGTAAGATCAAAATGTTACGTCTCCAAGTGGAATGTTCTATATTCCCCAGAAGAATTTTGAAGCCCTGAGGCAGGAGTGTGATTCCGCATCTAGTTCTCCACCTATCCCCAGTGATACTTCTATCTTTGAAGATTGGTCGGATGTTTTGTTCCGAGATGTTTCATCTCTGGTTGCCTCTTGTTGTTTGTTTTGTCAGCATAAGCATACACATAGCATATAGATAGACAGCATGGCATGTGCATTTTGCATCGTTGTGTTTGTTCGTTCCGTCGCCTTTGCCGTGTTTACCCTCGAGTGGCTGGGTGTGTCTTCTTCTTCCAAGTAGAGTTGTCAGCCCTAGGCAGAAAGAGCGCAATATTTCTATTTCCCTGCGAAGATTGATCCTCGTGGAAGACAGGTGTTTTAGTTAAATCCCATTCGAGTTCACACTTCGATGGTCGAGTCTTGCTTGACAGCTTCTCTTCAGTTATTTCCTGAATTGAAATTCGGTCCCTGACAATCACATTTTGAATATCTCCAGGCTTTTCAATTTGGATTTGGCGTGCATTTATTTTGCACCTTGACTCCCCAGGAAGAATTGGTTGAAGATCACTATTGAAGACGAATACTTCTCCAACAGTATTACAAGATTTTCTCAATAATTTATATCTAGAATGCAAGCACTCTCTTTATTTGAGCAACTCGTTTTGATCAGGATTCCTTTCAAAACGAAAAACGGTAGTCTCCTCAAGACAATTTGTCCCTCCCCAGTGGGTTTTGTCAAGGTCACCTATTCGTCAAATGGCATATCTTCGGAAATCCGTCAAGGAAGTTTATCGAAGACTTTACAGATATTTTCTCTTTATTTGAGAATCTTACACTTCAAGGTGCCATACAACAAAGATACTCCTCAAGAACCTATTCCCCAAGGAGTTCATTAGACAAGTTTATTTCCATCAAATGGCATCTCACCCGAGAAGTTTGATGAAGTTTATTACAATTGATTTCTCTTTATTTGAGAAAGCATATTTTGCTAATCAAAAGGCGTACATCTCTTCCGAAGATCCTCGATGAAGCTTTACAATCTCCAGTACATTATGGATTACCGCTGATGTCGTTTATCCCCAGTGAAAATTTCGATCCCCTGTGAAGATGCTCTCACGAGTTTTCATCATTTTGGGTAGAAACTGAGACCAACTCATGGCAAACACACCATGAGTCATTAGGGAGGTTTATTTCAAGAAACTGAGACCAGCTCATGGCAAACATACCATGAGTCGTTGGGGAGGTTTATTTCAAGAAACTGAGACCAGCTCATGGCACCCAGACCATGACGCTCGGGGAGGTTTATTTGAACTCTTTTCAAGTTCAAACAAGAAACCGAGACCCGTTCATGGCAAACGCACTATGAGGCGTGGGGAGGTTATTTTCAAGAGACTGAGACCAGCTCATGGCATCTAGACCATGACGCTCGGGGAGGTTTTGAGACCCGTTCATGGAAAACACACCATGAGTCGTTGGGGAGGTTTATGTTGGTTATTACCTTTGGTTAGACTATCATACATTTGATAGTAGGTAATATCCCGTATCATTTTGGACAGATACCTTTGCTTAGGCTACCAGGATTGGTAGTAGGTCATTTTTCCATCGTGAATATTTATTCAAAGATATTTCATTTCCTGGATAATCTCGGTAGTAGATTCCCAGAATACCTCAGCAGTAGGTATTTCTATTTCATTTCTTGGATAATCTCGGCAGTAGATTTCCAGAAGACTTCATCAGAAGTATATCTCCAGCAGCTTCAACATAGAATCTCGGCAGTAGATTCCCTGAAATTTTAACAGTAGATACTTTGGCAAAAAGTATTCTCGAATCGAATTACTAGTCTCGACAGTAGACTTCTCCAGCTGATATCTTGAAATCATTACATTTGACCTATACGGTCGGTTCTTCTAATAAATTTTCCCACAAGTTCTTCGCAACATATTTACGGATCCCTTGTGATTGTCAATCTTCCCCCGTGGAGTCTCACTTTGTTGGACATGTTCTTCCCGTGTGTCGTGTCCAGTTTTTCCCCTCTGACATTATTTTCTCCACAGGACCCTCTGTCTTGCATTTTCATATCATCTCATATCATATGCATTCGGTGGCTTCTTATGGCCAAAAATTCGTGCAATGTTTGTATTTAAGTCCCTCCTATCTCGTCGAGACGGAGCTTTCGATCTCCATATCTCCGGATAGAAGAAACTTAAATAGGGGCATCTGTCATACCCTAATTTTTTACCACAAATATATATATATATATATATATATATATATATATATATATATATATATATATATATATATATATATATATATATATATATATATATATATATATATATATATATATATATATATATATATATATATATATATATATATATATATATATATATATATATATATATACATATACATATATATATATATATACATATATATATATATATACATATATATATATATATATACATATACATATATATATATATATATACATATACATATATATATATATATATATATATATATATATATATATATATATATATATATATATATATATATACATATATATATATATATATATATATATATATATATATATATATATATATATATATATATATATATATATATATATATATATATATATATATATATATATATATGTATATATATATACATATGTATGTATATATATATATATATATATATATATATATATATATATATATATATATATATATATATATATATATGTATATATATATATATATATATATATATATATATATATATATATATATATATACATATGTATGTATATATATATATATATATATACATATGTATGTATATATATATACATATGTATGTATATATATATATATATATACCATATGTATGTATATATATATATATACATATGTA